>CM061146.1:769620-1004620 GCA_030710495.1 Labroides dimidiatus | reverse complement strand
ATTTCCTTGCAGCAAATGAATGCTGGATGTTGAATGCTGAGCCCTAACCCTGACACTAACCCTAACCGCACCAGTTATAATCTCAGAACCCAGAACCCCTTATGACATCATCTGCTGTGTGGTTTCCATCAGGACTGATCATCTCCATTCATTTAAATGGGCCAAAAAAATTGGGAAACACTGAATTTTTTTTAAAAGTACAAAGGTTAGAAATGTGAAAACTACACACACTCTTCTCCTGAACTTTCTGAACATTTTACAATTTGAACAGTGAAAATTTGAAGTCTGTGAAAAGTGTCAAATAACACACAGAAGAATAAGAACTTTAATAGTTATATTTCTATACGTTGAGACTCTGTGCTCAGCACTTCAACATAATAATAGAATAAGGAGAAAAATATATATAAAGAGATAACACAAACTCTTATTACAGCTCTGTAGCTATTCAGCCTCCCCTCCCCACACCACAACAAAGATCAGCCAATCACATTTGTACTTATGACTCCATTACCTGTCCTAATGAGCAGTAGCTAGTGTGTAGACTCAGGTTATTGCTTTCAAACCAAATATGAAGATTTTTTTTTTTTTTCATTTTTGTTTGAAATAAACTCACATCCTAAAAAAAATGTTGGAGCCCCTGATTAAAGCATGAAGACGGCAGTTATCGCCCGTGTTTTGGCTTGAAAACAAACTTGTTGATTGACAAGGGGAATATTTTGACAGGTATATATGTACATAAAAGTAAACTATGATGCATTCAGAGGACTTCTTCTCTTCTGTGTTTGAACAGCTGCTGTAAACTGGATATCCACTGACACGTTCAGCTGAAGGTCACCAGTTTACAGGGTCACTCTTTAAACTGGAACACCGGGAGCTGACAGAGACACATTCAGACTATCAGGCTGGGGGGGGGGGGGTCAGCTTAGACTGTAAAATAAAATCCCTGTGGGTGCTCCACCTATCAGAAATATCCAGTTTGCAGGCCCTGCTCCCAAAGTTCCTGAACATCAAATTATTACCCAAGAACTAAACCTGACCTTGGTTCCTGTGGTGGAAGTCATGTTTCCAGGGGAAACTTCCTCTGGTGGAAACGCAGCCTCAGATTTCATCAGCACTCACTCTTCTCTCTGCTTTTTTCAATCACTCTGTCATTCTTCTCTCTCTGTCTTCTTTAACCTCCTGCCGCTCTTTCTCCTCGTATGGCCTGATTTTGCACTTTGCAGCCACCATTAGTCCAAAGTACTGTCGCTCATGCATTAACCATCGGCCCATATTGGCTCCCATTAGATGTGCCGTCTCTCATGGAGGGAGAGATGAGGTGTTGGGAGACAGGCTGAGTGCTGAGGCCTGATGCTTTCACAGCAGCCTGGAGAAGGAGCATCCTGCTGAAGTAACAGCGCTGTAGATCCAGGAGGTTGAAGATGAAACACATTTTTATGAAGCTAACGACTCGTATGCTAATTGTGATTGGTCGATTTGCCGTGTTGCTGCCAGATGGAGTAATGATTGGGAGAGGACGCTTTGTGATAACAGGAGCCTGAATGTTAGAACATAATCACATTAAAACTGACCTTTACTGTCTCTCTGCACCTGTTAGCGCTCTAATTGGGAAAGTATTTTGATGTTTTGTGTAAATAATTCAACTCTCTCCTGCAGCCGTCTACCTTAGCTGCAGTGCAAATGTTAGCAGATAGAGGGAAATGTCAGCTGATGCAGTCTTATCTGCTGGGCTCAGGGTTTTATCACAAACCAGGCTGTCAGGAGATCCAGCGTCTTAAATATTTACCTCAGAAGTTAGACAAACTCTTTAGCCTCAGAATTAAACTGACCTTCGACCTCAGCCGTTTAAAGCTGTGAAGGGTTGAACTGAAGAGCTGAAATGAAGTGTTTTTTTCAGTCAGTGCTTACAGGCAGAATCCAATCAGACAGAAATAATCCAAGAAACCAATCAGAACTTTAGAAGATGGAGATTTAGATATTTTGGAGTTGGAGTGGATTAAAATAGAGCCAGTAGAGACAGAATGCTGGACTCACTGAACATCCATCAGACGGAAAATGATAACAAAAAAATTACACCACATTACGCCCAAGCTTGTCATCACAGATTATTTATTCAAATAATCCTCAAGTGTTTGGTGTTAATATGACTAATCTGGTGCTGCATCAGAGCCTCCCTGATCAGGAACCATCATCATTTAACATGTTCAATATTTACCAGTCCTGGTCGGGCCGCCCCGGACAGAATACCTTTTTAACCAATGAGAACAGCAGATTGGGAAGTGTCATCAACCGATGGTTAAAGATCAGACGCATCGCAGAGAACGAAAACTGAGCTGCACCCAGAGCTGAGAGGAAAACTGATCAAGGAGAGTCAAGTCAAGAAGATATTCAGATCACCTGATTGTCCAATCAGAGGCACAGCTCAGCTCACATGACTGACAGGTCTGACACCCTGTAGCTGTTAGTGAGGAGGCTTAAACTCCGCCTCTTCAGTCAGCAATTCAAACATGGCCTCCGTCAACGAAAGGCTTCATCACTCTGCATCAGAAACTGATTGGTGTCGTCATGGAGACCACCACTCAGTACCTGGTTACTCAGCTCTCTGTTTAACTCTCGGGTGAGCACGCCCTGAAGCGCCCTGGTGATGCATTCACTGAGCCTCGTACTTCTCAAACACCAAATAACTCATCTTCACAGTAACACATCTCCATGACCCGACACGAACAACCCACCCAGTCAGGTTAGGTTAAACATCTTCTCTGAACTGTCTTTATGTGAGAGAGAGCTATCACAGTTTTTAAATCAAGATCCAGAAGTCGTCTTGTGTGAGGCTGGACGTGAGGAGCATCCTAACGTGTCGAGTTGTTTGTCCTTGTGAGCTGGTTCACCTTTTTATGCACCAAGTGTAGACCTCACTTTGCCCTGTGGAGGAGACGGAGTCTGAAAGAACATGCAAATATGGATAATAACAGGGAGAGGGACCTCCATTCCCATAGCAACCCTGCTTAAATTATCACCCAGGCAAGGGAGGTCACCCTGCTCACAAGAGAGACAGACAGACAGAGAGACAGACAGAGAGACAGACAGACAGAGAGACAGACAGACAGAGAGCTCTATCAGAGGTCTGTCCCCTGATCCAGAGTCAGAAACTCAAATCCAGACTGAGCTACGGGGCTCAGGGCTGCTGCTGGTCCACCTGCAGCTGTCTGTATTAACGGGACCACACCCACCTGTGTCAGTCTCACCTGGACCTGGCTCCGGTCTCCCATCCTGAACTCCATCACATCACCAGGAAGATGATCTTCCTGCTGAAAACGGGCTCCACAGACGAGCGCGTTTTCAGTGAGCGATGCAGAAATAAAGTCCCGTCTCTTCATCTGAACAAAACCAAGCCGAGCACAAAGCTGACTCCATGTTTCTTCTTCTGTTGGGGAAAGAGTGGACTCCACGTCCTGTTAAGGTGGTATTTCTGCATCCAGAGCAAACAACAACATTGAACCACCTTAATGAACGGACAGATGAAATAATACACTGAAGAAAGACGAGAAACAGGAGCTGAAAGGCCGCTCTCACTCTCTACCACCTGTTAGACACACTGGATCAAAGCTGAGTCAGAGAGCGAGAGGCCACTCTGCTACGTCACATGATCACATGACGCCATGTTGGAAAAAAGAGCCTTTTAAACAGACTTAAAACAGACACTTCTTCCTCTGAGCAGCAGGCCAGCTTCCAGATGTATTACACTACATGGGTACATTTAGCATCTTTTTTCAATGCTGTTTTGACAAGTTTGGGATGAAACTGAACTGAAATATCAGAAAATGTGGGCGTTAAATCAGAACGAACCAATAACATACAGCTGTTAAATGGAAATGGTTTGCTCGCTTGATATAAAAGTGCAGTGTAGGCAGTGTGTGGTTACAGGATTTTCTGGTTCTACTGCCTCCGTTAGCGTGTTGGATTAAGCACAGGGAGCTCTGTAAGACCCCCAACCCTGCAGCCAGCACACAGGAACACACAGGGATAAGCTTCTGTAAGCGAGACAGACCGCTCTGGAATTCCTGCTACATCACAACGTTTTTCAGCTGAATGTGTTGCTGAGACATGGCGGAGCCCTAACTGCACCCTGAGAAAGAGTGGGAATATAGAATGATGTCTCTATTTTTGAGCTCCCGGTGCTTTGCTGTCCTCACAAGGAGAATGTTTGTTTTCCTTTCACGACTAAAACAGTCTCTCTGAATCCCCGCAGGACTCCCAGGCCTCCACTCTTCCAGACTTGATACTGATGCAATTTGATGTTCACATCTGTGTATCTGCGAGGCATTTCTTTTCTCTGGCTGGTTTCTTAAAGCAGAGTATATATATATATATATATATATATATAGACTCCACTTCCCTGCTGGAAAGGTGGTATGATTGGACTGCATGCAGTCAGAGTCGTATCTTCTTGCTTTGGCCAATCAGGCATCATTAGTGTGTTGGTGTGTTTTAGTGTGAGCTGCTCTTGTTCGCTCTCTCTCTCTCTCTCTCTCCTCATGCTTTCATCCAGGATCAGGCGTCTATAGCAGCATGCTGCTAAGACTTGCCGAAGCTTACACACACACACACACACACACACACACACACACACACACACAAACTGTCAAAATAAGACTCATTATAAGCCGACTGGCAAATAGAGACACAGGAAGGAGTGTTTGCGGAGGTTCATAAGCCACTTTAAGACCAGTTTTGATTGGCTCACCTTCAGAAAGAATGTTGACTGGCTCTACATTAACGATCTGCATTTTAATGAGGCTATACATCCAGAGTCCTCTACTTCAGTGTGTAGTCAAAACTGCAGAATAACAGGAGCAGGATGGAGAGAAAGTGCTTCTCTGGTAGGATTTTCATTTTTCCGATGTGCTCCCTGAGTCGTCCTAAATATGGAAACCCTTCACAGCTCATAAAGAGGTGAATCAGGGACCACTGTGCTGAGGACAGGCTGGAGCAGAACTCTTCAGTTTGTCTGAGAGTCATTCAGTTTAGTTAGCTTAAATGCTAACACACACACATGCTGTTAGTACGTTTGCATGCTTGCAGAAGAATTTGACGTATTGCAGAGTTAGCATGTTCATGTTCACACTGGTGCTTTCAGTCAGCTGATCACAAACCAATAAGCACTCAGGTCAGCTGGTGGGCAGCAGAGGCTCACTCAGGAGGGGCTGGGGAGCTGGAGGATTGTTGCTTCAAGGGTAGAAACTGGGCTGTTAGCATCACCTCTGGGGCAGTGTCAGTATGCCCTGGAGCAAGGCATCAAAGCTCCTCCATAGGAGACTGTGTGTGAACAGACTCACCCTCAGAGTTTTATACTGTAGTTTTATATGTATATCTTTTAGCCTGGACTGTTTTTTCTTTTTCTCTATTATTTATTTGCAGACACCAACACAGCGCCACCATGTGCATGCTTTTGGCAATGACAGGAATGAGGGGGGAAAAAAAAATCCTTTTCACAGGCAGAAACTAGACTGCTCCCCTGAAGCAAAAACAAAACATTCAGAGCTCTTCCTGCCGACTGGCTGCAGAACGGGTCGTAATAAAGCCTCCGTGTGAACAGATGATCCATGACCTGCTCTCTGTCACACTGTGGTTCTTATCAGGCTGATCTACCTTTGTGCAGGTGTTCATTGTTTCTGAGAAGTTCAGACCAATTCATGAAAAAGAAAACTACCGGTGTCCACTTCAGATCAACAGGAGAAGCTTCTGAGGACTGAACCTACCTTAAAGATCTGTGACGTCATGATGGGGCTGAATCAGGAACACTAAATGTTTCTGCATGAATCTGTTTTTTTTTAGCCCACTGTGGACGGAACTCCCAAACAGGCACAGCTTTATTTCATATCCTTTTGGATCTAATTAAGTCAAAATTGCAGCACAGTGTCCGAAAGTTTTAGTGTTTCTAAAAGCATTTTCAATGTTTTCTGGTCGGATTTATTGACACCTCTGCACAGAAATGACTGAAAACAGACGGTATCCCTGCAAAGAGACGGGGTGGGAGATGTAAGATGTGTCAGTTGGTGATCAGCAGTAACTGTACTGTTAAAAAATGTGTTTAAAAAAAGGTTTATTTGCTTGGATTCCCCACATTCAACAGCAGGTGGAGCCGTAGCTTACGTGTTGGGCGCGACTGGAGCCTGGTGTCAAGGAGGAGAGCAAGTTTTCATCTGTGTCACGGTTTGGAGGAACTGTTAGACTGTAAGTGTTGTTTGTTTCAGTTGATGGATCGTTGGTTGTTTGGGTTACGCCATTGACTTCCCGCTCCACTGATGATCCTCTCCTGGTTCATGTCGCGCTGTGAAACCTCAAACCTGTCGACTCCTGGCCTGGCTCCGCTCATTGTGTCGCTTTGTTTTTGTATTAAAGTTAAATACAATCTTGTGTTGACAAGGTTAATTTTATTTTGAAAGTCACTGGATAAACAATGAGATTTCTGTGTCAACTTCCTGTCCTGCTCGATCTGCTCTGTGCAAAGTGATGCGTTGTTCCTCCAAAATCCAGCAAAGCCGGTGTGAGCTAACACATCGACCAATGAATTGAAACCTCGGTCAGTTTCTTATTATAATCAAGCTCAATATGATGTGGTTTTGAGAATGTTTGTTTTATTTTGAAAGTCACAGTTTTTATGGGGTTTCTGTGCACAACTTCCTTTTCTGCTCCGTCTGCTTTTAGGAAATTGACTCAGTGAAGCTGGTAAACAGCCATCGTGACAGAGTGGATCCATGTGAGCTGACACTTGAATTGAAACCTATATATTATATTATATATTATTATATATTTGGTTGGTAGTGATGAGTCTCTCCCTGAACTTTACCAATCCATTCAGAACGTAAGAAATAGCATTTAATTCCTTTAACTTACTGAATCCCATCACTGCAGGTTGAAGTCTACGATATCCGGTGTGTGGAAGCCTTCCTTGACACGTTTCCAGTTCACTGGAGGGCAAACACACAGTGATGCAGACAGCTGACAGCTGAGGAAGATAATTCACCTGTTAGCTGCCCGAAACGTCAGAAAGGAAAAAGGAACGGGGACAAAATGTTGAGCTGGAAACAACAGACAGACATCTGTTTTCCTCCACAGCCGAGACGTCTGTGTTAGAATGAGAGAATTTCTTCATTTCAAGATGAGCACAAAGCACTAACACACCCCCATACCATCACAGATGCTGGCTTTGAGACTTTGACCTGAGAACAATCCAGATTGTCCTTTTCCTCTTTGGCCTGGAGGACACCACGTCCATGATTTCCAAAAACAGTTTGAAATGTGGACTCGTCAGACCACAGCAGACTTTTCCACTTTGCGTCAGTCCATCTCAGATGAGCTCGGGTCCAGAGAAGCCGGCGGTGTTTCTGGCTGTTGTTGATATATGTCTTTGTCTTTGCATGGTAGAGTTTGAACTGTCACTTGTAGATGTAGTGATGAACTGTGTTAACTGACAATGGTTTCTGAAGTCTTCCTGAGCCCACGTGGTAATATCCTTTACACAATGATGTTGGTTTTTAATGCAGTGCTGCCTGAGGGGTCAAAGGTCACGGGCATTCAGTGTTGGTTTTCAGCCTTGCTGCTTACGTGCAGAGATTTCTCCAGATTCTCTGAATCTTTTGATGATATTATGGACTGTAGATGATCAAATCCATCAATTCTTTCACATTGAGAAACATTGTTCTAAAACTGTTGGACTATTTGCTCACGCAGTTGTTCACAAAGTGGTGAACCTCGCCCCATCCTTGCTTGTGAACGACTGAGCCTTTCAGGGATGCTCCTTTTATACCCAATCATGACCCTCACCTGTTTCCAATGAACCTGTTCACCTGTGGAATGTTCCAAACAGCTGTTTTTGGAGCATTCCTCAACTTTCCCAGTCTGTTGTTGACCCTGAACCAGCTTTTTAGGAACGAGTTGCAGACATCAAATTCAAAATGAGGGAATATTTACAAAAAACAAAGTTTATCAGTTTGAGGAATAAATATCTTTGTAGTGTATTCAAATAAATATGAGTTAAACAGGATATGAAAATCATTGTTTTCTGTTTTTCTTTAGGTTTTACACAACATCCAAACTTTATTGGATGTTGGGTTTTGTAATTAGGACAAAAATCTCCACACTGACCAGACTGCAGATTAATGTGGTCATTTCTTCCTTTTAAGAGGTGCCAGTCAGAGACAGCAAATCCCATGATGCCTCTGAAACATATTGAACCTCTGGGTCATCAAACAAGTCTTTATCTTCCTGGAGAAGAATGAGAAAATCCAACTCTTACTCTCTCCTCCTGTCTCGGAGAAAGAAAAGAAAAGCTGCTGATTAAAAAGGCAACGAGTTTTTCTTGCTTTATGACAACGGAGCTCATCTCGTCTCAAACTAATCTCTTTCATTCCGCCCCTCAGAGACCCAACCTCGTCTCACTGACCCACACTCTCTCATCCCCCACTCCCTTCCCTTCCTTCCTCTTTAGCTTTTAATACCAATTCTCCGAGGCCTGACTGTGCATATAACCCTCCATGGCCCGATAAGCCTCTGATAAGCAGTCTGTCTCCTCTCCCTGAGGACCCCGGTTTGAGTTTTCTTTTCCTGACCTCTTTTTCAGGTCCAGGTTTCTTCCCTGTGGAGGAGCTGGACCTGAAGCTCTCATCTGGTGACCCGTCCGAGAGAGACGTGCCGAGCTGACAGGATCAAAAGCAGAGGCATGGAGCTCAGGGAGCAGAAAGCTCTGCACATGTTCAGAGTGGAGAGGAGGGATGAGACTCGCCAGCTTTTCATCCCTCTCTTTTTTCCTCTTACCTATAGTCTATAGCTGGCTCTCTGTGTACACGTCCAACCAGACGTGTTGCAGCATACTAATACATCCTCGCTCCAGCTCCAGCTCCAGCTCTCTGCGGTTCTGTGTTTTTCCTTCGCTGACGTTTCCTGGCAGAGGTGTGATGTGCAGACCACAGGATGTTAGCAGGTAGATGTAAACAGAGGCAGTGAACCAGAGAGAGAGAGAGGGGTGGGCATGTTTTCCCACAAGGCGACACAAATAATCACATGATACTGTGGACGGGTTCATCGAATCCCTCAGCAGAGGCGGCGGCAGCAGCAAAAGAAGGTTGACTAAAGTGCACCTGGTGAGGCTGCAAGGTCGAGTGATGTTAGCACCATAATCCGACAGCATGAAGATGACTTGGTCCCATCAGAATCAGAAATACATAATTATCACTTAGGAGGGAAATCTGGGTGTTAACGTTTCTCCAGCACGCTGTAAACGCGCCCGTGCTGCTGGCTCATGTCGCGGTCGTCTACTCTCGCTTGTGTTGTGAGATGAATCAGGCAAACACATTTGATCTTTGGCACCAGCACGCTCTTTAATAATAATAATTTTATTTGTAGAGCACTTTTGAAAAATCAAACTACAAAGTGCTTTACATGGGCAGCAAAATAGAACAGGCAGATCATAAAAACACACGAGGAATAAAGAAATAAAAACATATTTCAAAAGACATTAAATTCCCTCAGAAGAACTAAAGGAATAAAAGTCTTCTAAAATATATTTCTTAAGAAGGTTCAAACAAGATTAAGTCAAATAAAATTCAGATAAATAAAAGTGTGTTTTAAGAAGAGATTTAAAAAGAGCTCACTGAGTCTGCAGACCTGATCTCATTGGGCAGATTGTTCCAGAGTCCGACCCCCTTTCTGCAAACGCCCCGTCCCCTTTCATTTCTATTTTGTGGTTGGAATGCACAGTAAGCCTCTGCCCGAGGATCTCGATGCATAAGGTGTTAAAAGCTTTGCTATAAAGCCTGGAGTGAGTCCATGTGGTGCTTTAAAAGTAAACAGTAAAATCTTAAAATCAGCTCTAAAACATACAGGGAGCGCAAGGAAGCTAAAACCAGAGAGATGTGGTCAAATGTTTTGGTTTGTGGTTAAAATCCTGGCAGCTGAGTTTTTGTACATTTTGAAAACAATCAACAGATTTTTTTGTGCAGGCAGCGAGAAAAGGTTGTTACAATAGTCCAAGCTTGTAAAATCGTCTCTGTGTCTTTAAAAGTTAAAATGGACTGAATTTTTGAAATGTTTCTGAGGTGGTAAAAACATGACTGTACAAGTTTTGTTGTTTGGTGCTCCAACGATAAATTGCTGTTAAACCAGACGCTGAGATTCTTTGCAGGAGTTTTATGTGATTCACCGTTTGACCAGCAGATGGCAGTAGCTGCTTGGTCCTGTGCGGTGAGCCAATTAAAATCATTTCTCTTTTGTCTGAGTTTAATGGTAAAATAGTTTCTTGACATCCAGCTCTTTATTTCTGACAAAGTATTGTGCAGTGAACTCTGCATGTCAGGCTCAGTGTGTCAGATGGGCAGGTATAACTGAGAATCATCTGCATAACACTGAAATAAAAGACCATACATGCTTATGATGTGCCCCAGGGCGAGCGTATACAAGGAGAATAGAATCGGACCTAAAACTGACCCCTGAGGGACACCATACTTCACCTCAGAAAAAAACAGAAACATAGTTATTTACAGACACACAGAAGCTTCTATTATTAAAATAAGACATGAACCATTCTAAAACCAATCCATGTTTGCAGAAGCCAGACTGGAATTTTTCAAAAATATTATTTCAAAAATATTACAAAATATTGTAATCTGATACTAACAGAAGAACAAACGGCCTCTCACAGCGTCACATTCAAATGTAAGCTCCAACATTGCACAGAAACAAATAATTGAGCTAGCTGTTAGCTACATGAATCACGGTGATTAGAAGCTACACTGTGGCCAAAAACAGTGAACAGAAAAAACAAAAAATAAAGTCACAGAAAAGTTACATCACAATTTTAAAGATTCTATCAAACGTGAAAAATGGAAAAGTGTTGCTTTTATCAAGAAAAACAATCTTATTCTGTAGTTTTTTTAGTGGAGCTTATTTCCATGTGCACTTACACACAGGACAGCAAAGTGCAGACTGGCAAGGATACACAGGCTGCAGCACTCAAGTCTGCACGGGCACCATCAGAGGGCGTCCACGTCACAAAGTCTCCGTATAAACAGTACGTAAACATCTGGTTTATTGAAATTAAAACATTTTATAGCAAGTGATGGCAAGTTGAATCCTTAACTCCATCACACTTAGACCACAACACCGGTGGAGTCTGAGAGCCGAGTCATAATATATGAGCCAGAAAACTACGTTCAGACAGTCGGGAAAAATAATGTCACAAGAAACAGAAAAATAAAAATCTGACTTTTTCTAAGCGCTCACAGGGCCGATAAATGTGAAGATAAAGATGAAGCTTCACGTAGCTTTGGTCAGCTTCCGTCCATACAATCACATGCACAGCGCCCCCCACTGGCCAGGAGGTGAACCGATTCAGACGGTTTGATGAATGGATATTGAATTTGGGGGAGGGAATATTGCAACGCATTGTTGAATCCATATATTTACCCACCCTTGTGTTTCAGTGTAAAGTGTGACCCTGTTAACTGGTGACTGTCAGCTGACCATCACTGATGGTCGTCAGTTAGCATGGTAACCCTTAACTCCTAAACACCGGTGTGTGTGCAACTTTATGATGACATGAGGAATCAATACCCCATGAATGTAAAATGAAAGCTTTGTTTTTCACCACCCTGAGGCTGAAAATAATTATCATACTGCAGGAGAAGCGAGTTTGAATCGTACAAACTTTCAATTCAATAAATATTTTCTGCATGCAGATGGAACTTTTCCCGTTACCTTTACAGCAGGGATGCAGAGCTGCTTATATCTCATGGTGCGTTCGAGTGTTCCCTGTTGAAGCGCTCTCTCATGATAAGCTTCTCTGTTCCCCTGCAAACAGCACAGTCGGCATCCTGGAGGTACAGACTCGCTGTTGATCACCAGCAGCAAAAAAAAAAAAAAAAAAAAAAAAAAAAGCAGATAAGAAGCAACAACAGTCTCCAAGATAACAGGAGCTGGATTCAGGTGACGATAACAAAGACCTCAGGCTGCTCTCTTTGAAAGTTTCCACTGAAAGAACAGTAAAAACAGCATCAAAGGTCAGGAGATAAAATGCCAGCCTTAGCTGTGGGGGGCCTCCCCAAACCCAGGCACCAAACACAAGCCTAACAGTGTCTCTGAAAAACCTTCAGATCAATTATTCAAACAGAAGAAAACACGACTGCAGATGAACTGAAAGTGAAAACAGAAGCCAAAGTTTGAGCTAAATCCAGAAGCAACAAGCAGACTGAATATTGTTGATATGGAGACAAAATGTGGATCATATTTGCAAACAGTTCAGGAAGATCTGCCGTGAGATACAGCGCGGTTTCTTAACGCCGACTTTCTCCTCACGTTTCATCGTGTTTGCTTTGAGGGAAACATCGGCTGGTGTTACAGGATATCTGCTGAATGAGACGGCTCCATGAATCTTCCACCTCTGACTATCTGAGGGAGAATCTTCCACAGGAGACAGAGTTCAGAGTTTGAGTTTCAGCATCGATGAAATGATTTCTTTTTCTAGCTTCAGGCTTAACTGTGGGGTTCAGTTCCTTACACCAAAAACAGCTCACCTACCAGAGAGCTGCGCTTACTGGACACTTACTGGTCAGCCTGCAGGAAGACCAACTGGCTTCTTTTGGAGCCAGTTGGTCTTCTTCTACTTAATCATGTTCTAAATTATGAGCACATTTACATTTTCTGTCAAGGTCACAAAAAAAACAAAAACAGTCTATTTCATGACGTCATTTGGACCCTGCAGCTCTGATCACTCTACAGAAACTCAACAACTCTCACAGCTGACGTCTTTATGTAAATGGTTCTGGTTGCGTCTCAGCAGCGGCTGGTTGGAGCCGTTCAGATCAGATACGCAAGCTGTCTTTGTCTTCGCTGGATTTCCGAGCAATGACTCATCATTTTGCACAGAGCGGATTGAGCAGGACAGGAAGTTGGCATAGAAACCACATCGTCACATCCACAGACTTTCAAAATAAAGCAAACATCGTCAACACAAAATCGTATTTAACTTCAATCTGAACAACAAAGTGACATCATGAGCGGAGCCAGCCTGGAGATCACTGAACAACCAGTGATCCATAAACTCTGAAACCACCTCCACTCAAAGACTAACATTAAACCTGTCCACACATTTTAACAGTAGAGCTATTGCTGATCACCAACAGGCACAACTTGCATCATCCATCCTGTCACTTTGCAGGGATACAGTCTGTCAATAAACCAGAAAACATTGATGATTGCTCTCAGAAACATTCTGTCTTACAGCGGTGAGCCGTGCATTTCACACCAAGGCCTTCAGTAGTGCTCCGTCTGAATTAATCCACCTCTCACTAACTACCGTATTGGCCCGAATATAAGACGGTGTTTTTTGCATTGAAATGAGACTGGAAAAGTGGGGGTCGTCTTACATTCGGGGTCTAGACATTATACCCATTCACAACGCTAGATGGCGCCAGATATCTTTTAAGCGAATGCTGAACTTAACTCCCCAGGCCAAAGCGAACCCCTGTCACGAAGAAGAAAAATAAAAAATAGCGGTAAGAAAGAAAAGAGAAGAAAATAAGAGAAGAGATAACAGAAAATGGAGAAACGTAGCGACAATCTGGAGAAAAAAGGGTCGAAGATCGGACAGGTTAACCGTCAGCTGAGGAGAAGTTAAGATGCAAACTTAAAGATGATGGTGATAAAGTCAAAGGCAAAATAAGATGCTTTTTCTGTCGAATATATTGTTATAATCATTTGTTTCAGATGTACTGTAATTGTTTTCTGTATAAAAATTAAATTTGGTGTTCAAAAAGTCTTTTTTCAAACTTGAGTCTTGAAAAAGAGGGGGTCGTCTTATAATCAGGGTCGTCTTATATTCGGGCCAATACTGTACTTTATGTCTATAGAAACCATCTTATGATGTATAAATCCAGTATAAAGGGCCGTTACATCACAGATCGATAACTCATGTATCCAGAATAAATGTCTCTACTGAAGAAACAAACGCAGGGTGCACAGGTCTCCTTCTACTGCAGCTACAGCTGCAACAGACTGACAGATAGCTGGATTCACAGACCGAGGAGTTCCCACACTTCCCACCTCAATGATGATCCTCTCCTGGTTCATGTTGGGCTGTAAAACCTCAGACCTGCTGACTCCTGGCCTGACCGCGCTCATTATGTCGCTTTGTTGTTGTTGTTGTTGTCAAGCTAAATACAACCTGGTTTTGACACGGTTTGTTTTATTTTGAAAGTCTCGTGCTCTTTTTAGGTAGTTTCTGTGCAGGACTTCCTGTCAGAGGTGTGATCATCCCTACGCTGAATTGATGCATCACACCTCGAGCATCCAGCTAAAATAGGATGGTTGGGTATTGACGGTGCTGTAATGGAGCTGAGCGGGATCACAGACGCATCTGGCGTAATAATCAAACATGTAAAATGGAGCTAGCGTCATAATTTGTTACCTGTTGGGTTAATAAATTTGTCACTAAGAGCAGCTGGACCTCTTGTGTGGCCCCTCCTTTAAAAACATTTGGACTCTCCTGCTTCATCCTTTTTTTCTGTGAGTGACCTGAAAAACTGATTTTATCTCGTGCAGATGATGGTTCCATCTCAGTGTGACGTACATCAGTAACGGTGATAACGAGCTCAGACAGAAATGAGATGCATTAACTGGAGCCAACAACAACAACCCCTGTAAAGATGCTTGATCCTGAACATATTCAGCGACCTGGTTTGGTGACGCTGGAGCTGCTGCAGCTGAACACGCTCACAGGCCCGTCTCTAAATAATAGTACAGCAGAGAGGTTGCTCTTTTTTCTGACCTTGCACAGTGACTGATTTTAGATCCGGTCTCCAGGGGAGCTGCTGAAACCACATCAGGGAAAATCTACAGCCTGAGCAGTTAGTGAGGTTTGAGCTGCAAAGCTACGGCAGGTTTGTGCTTTTCTCATGAGTTCAGTGTTTTTCCAGCGCCGTCGAATGCCTTCTGTAGTCGTCTACATGTGCAGCCAAAAGTGTAAAGGCCACAGGAGAACAGGAAAACACGTCCTCGCTGTCAACCCCTCTGACCCGCCTCCACTTAGAAGTCTGTGTGAGCCTCTATACACCAAACAAAGCATGAATACAAACACAAACTCACTTTTCGGCAGCTCGGAGACCCAGACTTGCACTGTTTTGCTGGAAACATGCACTGCGAGGTTCAAACTACTTCCCCCTGCTTGTGGAGCAGCTGGCAGGTTAAGTGCCTTGCTGAAGGGTATTTAGAAATCACATTTTTTCTGACGGGAGACAGAGAAATGCTTCTCATTCATGCAAAGACGAGAAAAGGGCCCACACATGATTTCAGGCCAGTGAGGGTCCTCAACAACACTTAGTAACATCAGATCAGCAACAGCCGACAGGAACCCCAGGTCGATGTTATGAGTTAACCCAGGACAGCAAACTGTCTGGGTTAACTCTGGAAAAATACAAACATGAAGGTTTGCTTTGTTTTGGTTTTTCTCCTCTCTTTCTGTCACATCTTTGTCTGTGTGCAGAGGAGAAACGAGGAATAAAGGAGCAAAACTAAGTCCATATTTGTATTTATACTGTGTGTGTGTGTGTGTGTGTGTCCAATCAGAATTTAAACTAACCAAATACATTCCTGTGCCAAAAAAACAGATTATTTTAGGCTGATAATACATAGAATGTATATTACTTATGGAAAATAAATTGATCATAACTTCAGACACTTTTTGATTACGATCTTTGTACGGCGTTTGAACATACGTTTAATTTTGGTTTGCCACCTTTCTATAGTCTATAATTCTAGACACTGTGTGTTCCTGGAGCAACGCTGAAGCATACCAAAACTTTAGGCAGTTCATGAGAAGAGAGGGAGGAGAGGGCCACTCTGATCCCGCCACACCTCACTCACAGAGAGAGAGAGGTGTCTGTGTTCACCGAGGTGTGTGACGATCTGTTCCCATAGAAACCGCGCTCATGTGTCCCGTGAATAAGACAGTAAAGTGCTTCACCTTTCACCGGGCAAGCTGGCTAAAGAAACGTTTTAAACACCCACCAAAATGAATTTTTACCCACATTTAGCGAGTGTTCCTTTAGAGCCCTGATAGATTAGATATGGGGGTGATAGTGTGTGTATATTTGTCTAAAAGCAGTATAGACAGATATTTTCATACACATAGCTGATACAGTTATACATATATAAGCCCTGTATACCAAAAGGAGTAGGATTAAAGTAGTCTCTACTTTCCTGCTACGCCTTTGCGAGCATGTAAATTTTCAGCACATGCAAGTAGCAGTGGCGTATCCAGGACATTTTTACGGGGGTGGCCAGAATGGGACACAAAGGTATATATATATATATATATATATATATATATGATATATTATATATATATATATATGTATATATATATATATGTGTATATATGTATATATGTTATATATGTATATATGTGTTATATATATATATTATATATATATAGATATATATAGATATATGTGTGGTATATATATATATATGTATATATATATATATGTGTATATATATATATTATATATATATATATATATATATATATATATACATATATATATATATATGTATATATGTATATATATATATATATATATATATATATATATATATATATATATATATATGTATATATGTATATATATATATATAATATATATATATATATATATATATATATATATATATATATATATATATATACATATATATATATATATATATATAAAACTGACCCTAGATCCGTCAATTAGCTATCACCATTGATTGACAGCGTTTCTCTTGTTTCTTGTGTTGATGAATTTGGCCAACTACCAATCAGATCTGGGGTGGCAACAGGGGTGGCCAATGAGATTTCAGGGGTGGCACTGGCCACCCCAGGTCACTCCCTAAAATCGCCACTGGCCGGTAGAAGTGGGCAGTTTGCTTTCTCTTTCTTTATATATGCATGTTGTCGATAATGACTATTTGTGTTTGGTTCTTATTTCTTTTCTTTTTATGTTGCATGAAATAAAAATATTCAATTGAACTCAGTTCAACAACATTAATGGTGCTGCAGCTTTTAAAATCGAACAGACTTTACATGTCTGCGTCTCATGTTTATATTCACAAATGAGACGTTTTCCACAAGCAGTAATATCCTTGGAGATTTCTGCGTGTCTGTTTGCACGAAGCACTGACACAAATGTAAAATCTGTCACGATGACAGTTCCTTTTGTTTTGTCGTCCATGTTTTAAAAGTTATACTTCAATCAGGAAATGGTTCTTCCAAGACACCAAACAAAAGCTGTTAGATTTTGCTCCACCAACTCCAACAATTACTGTCAGTCATTAACATTTTTCTCACTTGTTACTTCACACTCATTCAGCACAGGCTGCTGTGGACATTAACCACCCCGACCCAGAGACAGAGCTGCAGCCCCGGAGTAAGTGACAGGTGTTTCTCACGGACATGTATGAGACGTTCATCACACCCATCAGTCAGGATGTCAGGAAGCTGGGTGGGAGAATCACACACTGCCATCCTTTCATTCCCTTCCAGCCCTCTCTCAGCTAATGAAGAGTTATTACAGAGGTTAGTGGACCACGGGAAAACCCTGTCGCTGTCTCTTTGCTGAGGTATTAAGTTAATTGACTGTGTTGAGGATTAGGTGTGAACAGAAGCAAATCAATCTGCTTTTAGAGCTGCTGAGTCATCCAACATCCTGTAACTGAAGTATTACTTAAGTTTCGGCACTTTTTAGAAACTCACGGCTGTGATGCATCGACGGTGTGATTTTTTTTCTTCGTGGTACCGTTCATCTCAAATTGAGCTCCAAATCCCAGACTTTCTTATTTAAACGGTTCCCCAAGGGTGATAATTCTACACTTACACTCCTGCCGTAATAATCAATAAGTCATTCCCGCACGCTGCTTTAGCGTCATGCTGCCGACTGCTCTGAGACAGATAAAACGCCTCTGGAATAAAACGTAAAAACTGAGTCTGGAGGAGAAAGCGGCACAAAGTGTTTGATTTTCATGATAAGCAGAGAAATGGAAGGTTCATAAAGCACAGACTTTCCAAAATGTTTGTTCTCGTAGAGCCGCTGCTTTGGACCCATTTCATTCTCAAGTATAATTGCTTGCTCAGAAAAAGGACTCAAAGATATCTAACAGTCCAGGGTCCAGTTCTTGGTCTCTTTGAGTGCCAAGGGCGAGTATTTGATGGAGCACAGACACACACACGGTGCTGATTATTGAAGATCAGACTCTTGAGATTCCACTGAAACATTTTAGCTCTTTTTCTTTAGCACCAGGAACTTTCACCAGGAACTACGTACTTTTAGACCAGAGGAACTGGAATTAACCCCTGAATGGAGGGTAGTACTTTCTGGACATTCAGGGTATTTTGGGGCGGGGCCTGCAAGATGTTTCTGATTGGTGTAGCACCCACAGTGTTGTTACCCCCCCTCCTCCTCCATTCATATTGGCTGTTTTCCAGAGCGCCCCCTACAGGCTACATGTGAATGTAGTCTGTAATTCGACTCTTCTGTTGGGTCTGTTTTGTAGTTTGATACTCAGGTTTTCAAGTTTTGGGCAGATGGATTTTTTTTATGTTATGTTAATTTAAAATTAAATATAAATGTAAGTAAATAGAACTGAGCAATGGAAGAGAATAGTTTTTATATTTTAGCATGGAGTTCTTTAAAGTAGTGGAAGTTTAAGGTTTTGTGTGTTTTTGGTGCTTTTATTATAGATTAAGGCACATTTTAAATTGATGAAGAAAAACAACAAATTCAGGGAGAGACTTCAGGGTCCTGTTTTTATGAATAAAAAAATTGAAAAGGCATTAAATTTATTTCAAGAATTAACTTTTTATTTTTACAGCTCATGGAAAAAACATTTCCATTTAATCCGCATATGTTTGTTTGTTTGTTTGTTTGTTTTTAAAGTGGTTTGTACGGGCTTTAAAGAATGTGTAGGGGTGAAAACCTCTTCTAAGACTAGAAGTGAGAAGCTTTAACAGTGTTTGTTTCTCCTCACTTTCTCATGGACCGTCTCATGATACTATTGTTGCAGTAATTCATCTAAACCTGATTGCCCCTCATATTGACAATCAGCATTAGTGCTGTGCATTATGGGAAACAGTATTCCAGGTAGACTGGGCTGTAGCAAACTGACAAATTTTCCATCATACTGCAGATTTTACAAGTTTTGGCATACTGCCTGCTTCATAATGAATTTCAGTCAAATCAGTAGACACTGCTGGTGTAGTCGGCGGTTTGGAAAACAGACATTAAGCTGACCCCCCAGCTGTGATGGACTGGCTTTAGTACCTCAAATCAATGGTCTCCTTTGAGCCTGATGGTCTGAATGTGTCTCTGTCAGCTCCCGGTGTTCCAGTTTAAAGAGTGACCCTGTAAACTGGTGACCTTCAGCTGAACGTGTCAGTGGATATCCAGT
Source organism: Labroides dimidiatus (assembly GCA_030710495.1). Taxonomy (NCBI): domain Eukaryota; kingdom Metazoa; phylum Chordata; class Actinopteri; order Labriformes; family Labridae; genus Labroides; species Labroides dimidiatus. Next base: position 985,141 of record CM061146.1, on the reverse strand, counting down.
TTACAGCAGCTGTTCTAACACAGAAGAAGTCCTCTGAATGCCTCCATGTTTAGTCTAATATACGTGTCATAATGTCCTCATCAGGTAAGGATTTAGCGAGTTTAACTGTTTTTAGAAGGATTCATCCCACTGAGCTTCGTCAATCAACGGGTTTCTTTTTTTGAACCATGACCCGGACGAACCATGGCCCGGACAAACCATGGCCCAGAGAAACCATGGCCCAGAGGAACCATGACCCAGTGGAACCATGACCCAGTGGAACCATGACCCGGACGAACCATGGCCCAGAGAAACCATGGCCCCGACGAACCATGGCCCGGACGAACCATGGCCCAGAGAAACCATGGCCCGGACGAACCATGGCCTGGACGAACCATGGCCCGGACGGACTATGGCCCGGACGAACCATGGCCAAGAGGAACCATGGCCCGGACGAACCATGGCCCAGAGAAACCATGGCCCGGACGAACCATGGCCCGGACGGACCATGACCCGTTCCTGTTCTCCTGTGGCCTTTACACTTTTGGCTGCACATGTAGACGACTACAGAAGGCATTCGACGGCGCTGGAAATTAGGTAATCAAGTCACTTCTTATTCATTTGGATAGGAAACTATATTTGTACAGCTGTCTTATCTCTAACAGGCAGGCGCTTCAATCAACCAAAAGTTGCTTATTAAGGGTCATTAACTTAGGTAGGAAATGCTGTGTTATAATCAATTTACTTTGTCTTTCAAAATAAAAGCACCTTTCTTTTTACACGTATTTCAGGAAGAGAGAGTCTTTGAGAGCACCTTCAAAGTAAAATGAACAACATCCGCAAACTATTGATCATTATGTTCAAGAGCTAATTGCAGGTTATGGAGACCTTCTAATTGTAGCGCTCAGTCTTGTCCAAAAGCAGATGGATGTTTCCTCCAGAAGTGGCCACCTCATCTTTAAATATCACAGTTTTCCTAAGCTGATATGTTGGCTTCACGTTACCCATGGTGCTTTTCAGGCTGGATTTCCTGTCAGTCAGAGAGTTTGCCTTCAGGAAACAGAGTTCATTCGGTTTCATCAGCACTCGCGCTTCATTGTTGAATTATTTCTGCGGGCTGAGAGCTGTGAGAGCTGTGAGCTTTAACAAACCTTTTAGTTCCTGCTGACAGAGCAGACAGATGGAGGGAGCCTCAGTTTGACTGGTATGGGATTTTGAGGAGACAGTTTCAGACTGCATCCAAGATCCAAACACTCTGACCCTTCAATAGTTTGTTTTTTTCTTGGGGTTTTATTTTTGTCAAGGTGGGATAAACAAACTCAAACACTCTGTGGACCAGACAGAAAACTCTCCACATATACCTCCTTCACTGTGTCTCTGCACAGATATACACACTAACCGGACACTTTATTAGGTACACCTTGCTAGTACCGGGTTGGACCCCCTTTTGCCTTCAGAACTGCCTTAATCCTTTGTGGCATAGATTCAACAAGGTGCTGGAAACATTCCTCAGAGAGTTTGGTCCATATTGACATGATAGCATCACGCAGTTGCTGCAGACTTGTCGGCTGCACATCCATGATGTGAATCTCCCGTTCCATCACATCCCAAAGGTGCTCTATTGAGATCTGGTGACTGTGGAGGCCATTTGAGTACAGTGAACTCAAGAAACCAGTCTGAGAGGATTCCAGCTTTATGACATGGAGCGTTATCCTGCTGGAAGTAGCCATCAGAAGATGGGTACACTGTGGTGATAAAGGGATGGACATGGTCAGCAACAATACTCAGGTAGGCTGTGGTGTTGAAACAATGCTCAGTTGGAACTGAGGGGCCCAAAGTGTGCCAAGAAAATCTCCCCCACACCATTACACCACCACCAGCATCCTGAACCGTTGATACAAGGCAGGATGGATCCATGCTTTCATGTTGTTGACGCCAAATTCAGACCCTACCATCCAAATGTCACAGCAGAAATCGAGACTCATCAAACCAGGCAACGTTTTTCTAATCTTCTACTGTCCAGTTTTGGTGAACCTGTGTGAATTGTAGCCTCAGTTTCTTGTTCTTAGCTGACAGGAGTGGCCATCTGCCTCAAGGTTCCACGTGTTGTGCCGTCTACTAAACTACAGAACAAACTGACAAAGTTTACTTGTTGTCATGTTTCAAACAGCAGCTCTGTGTAACTGTTGATAAATACCTTACCTCCTCACGTTGTATCCAGTAAAAAGACGTCTTGAACAAAGAAAAGTAGTGTTAAAAAGAAGATCTGATCTCCATTCATTTCCAAAACAAACACACGCCTTGTTAAGAGTTCTGATTCCAGCCTGAAGGTGGCGCTGTGATCCACTCAGACAGATCGTCCTCACAGAGACTTGAAAGTTCAAGTATCAAATACGGCATGTTGAGGGATATTTCTTAACAAGGTTACAATTGTTAAAAAATTCTGGACAACAAAAGAACCAAACTGCCCAACATGCAGCAGATAAACATCTCTTTAGGACATTCCATACCAACCAAAACTTTCCTTTTCACCGAGTTGTAACTTCAGATGCCTTACAGTGCCGACTGTTTTACAAATGCATGAATCCATCAGATAAAATAAAAAGATCTCAGACGAGATGCAGCAACAGGAGCTGTTTCTTAAGCCTGTCAGTTTGCAGCACTGTTTGCAGAGCTGTGGTCAGAAAGCTGGCAGTCAAAGCCATCCCACCTACCCTTTATCTTCCTGACGCCTGTCTCATCCTCCATCACACAGTCAGGTCTGACCGCTCCTGTTGGTGTTGAGCGTGTTGCTCCGTCCGTCTACAGGTCTTCAATAAATAATGTTCACGCCACACTGACGGGCCCTGTTTTTTAAAACAAGGCGCTGAACTCTGCAGTAACCTGTTTCATCACTCTGACTCATTCATTATTCCTTTGTGAGCTCAGAGCTGCAGGAGGCTCAAAGTGGAGACGAGACGGATCTGAGTGTTGGTGTTTTCAGAGGGCTGCTCTTTGATGGTCAGCGGAAACATGACTGAGTATCAACCAAAGACGGACAATAACATCTACAGGAAGACAATCTACCGTTTCCACACATTAGCCTGAGCAGTGCTGAAAAAGAAAAGCACCCAGTTCATTAACCTGTGGAGGAAAACTGTCGTTGCTCGCTGTGTGTCATTAGCATTAAGCTGAAATCTTCAGGGAGGGCTCGTCTGTTTGTTTGCTGTGGGTTTAAACATGAAAGCTCGTCCTGTTGAATAAACAAGCAGGGATGATTGTAGCATCCAAAGACGGCATGCTAACTGCTCTGGTATCATCTCAGGCAGATCCACACAGGAGTCATCAGGAGAATCAGGATATGTAAACACTGGATCCTCAGAGAGGCGTGTGTGTGTCTGACCTCCATTGAAACGCTCCTCTGGGATTATTCTCAACAGAAGAGAAGAAGAGTTATTTTTGAAATGTCTAAGGTTAATTTTACCAAATGAAATTATCTTTGACAGAAGAAAAAATTGGCAGAAATTTGCGTTTAATTAACTTCTATGCTGACGACAACATTCTGTGAAAACAGACCTGCGCCTTCGAGCTTTATGTAGTTGTAATACCCTGCCAGACCAGTAGAGGGCAGTAAGACAGCAAAGAGTCCCATTCAGGGGGGAAAAAATGACACCATACAGCTTTGCCAGTCGTATGATAATTATCGTATTTGTACGATAATTTAGCCCTCTGTACGATGTACGATCAATAATTCCAAAAAAGGCTAAATGTACGATAATTTGACAGTTTCCTGTGGTTGTTACAGATCTACCCCAGTCTGACGGATTTATCTGTAAACCCTAAATGCATCTTGTATCATGTGACGTTTCCAGCCAATCATAGTTTAAGTGTCATTCGTCTCAGAACGATTGACAGCCAATCACGGTCGTAGGAGCTCCGTCAGGAGGAAGTCAGTCAGTTGAGAGGAAAATGATCATTATCAGTTATTTTGATTATTTTGTCGGGTGTACGATAATTTCCCCCAAAATACGATAATTTTGAGGCTCTGGTACGATAATTTTATATTTCCCATCTGGCAACGTTGTCACCATAGAAGACAGGCCCACATCCTTATGTGCAGCAATGCAGTTCACTAAAACGAGTTCATTTCTTTGTCAGACATTGAAATTCTGTGAGGTTTCATCATCAGTGAAGGTGGTTTAGCCTCAAACAGGTGATTCAACCAGGCAGCAGGTATCAGGGAGTTGAGTAGGATTGTTCATCCACTCTTTAAAAAAAAATAAGGACAAGAATCTGATCCTGTTAGACAGATTTTTTGATGTATTTATCTCTCTCGATTGGCTGTAATGAATCAGTGCATGAAATGTTAGCCGTTAGCATAAATGTTTGACCGACTGTGTCTATAGCTGAATGCTCGGGGCGCCACAAAACCAAGAAAAGAAAAAAGACCTTCAGTAGAATCACATTAAAAATAGCTGTTTGTATTAATCTGGAGAAGCTCACATTGATTTAAATGTAGATAAATGCCCAATTTATGTTACTATAAATGATAATAACCAATAAACCTTCGACGAGGTACGTCCTGACTAACAGGGGCGTGTCCAGACTTTTAGACTGGGGTGCCCCAACCAGGGCACTGACTTATACAAGGAGGCATGAATTATGTGAGCCCACACTCCGATGGATGACACTTTTATTTGCTTATTTGTACGTATAAATAATGCAGGATTAACAGGCTGCAGCTTTAACTAATAATCAAAAATCAAACTAGACTGAAACAAAGCTTTAAAATAAAACTAAAATTGACCTAAACAGAGCTGCATGCACTGAAAATACCTCTGTACAAGTTTTCTTTAGCTGCACTGTAAAACTCAAAACATATAAAATCAATAGGCTTGTTATTAATTGAGGACTACATTTAACAAAGATCTATTAATGTTGCTTTATAATAAAGCTTATAGACTAACATTCATTATTACTGTAAATCACAATGTCGTCCAAAATAATCCTAATCTCACATTCAGCTCTAACGTAAATTGTGTGACATGTTCTCTGAGTTTTTATTTCTTATGTCAGCGTACGTAAATCACCCATGGAGGGGGACACCAAACGCTCGCCTAGGGCGCCACATTGGGCGGGGCCAGCTCTGGCCCCACTCCACATGGTTCCTGGACTGTTGGGAAAGTGCTGCCCTCCAGGCAGGGCCACCTTCAGGGGTAACATTTTTTTATTTTAATCTCAGAATAAAAATAAAAGACTGAAAAGTCCAGATTCCTCTGCTCACTCGTCAATCTGTGTGTAACTAACAGGATCCTTTAAACAGATAAAGAGTGTAAAGGTCAAACAGCAGAAAGTAATCATCATTTCCTTTTCTCCTGCCTTCCATAAATATTTTACATGCAACCAGAACCAACAGGATGAGCAGGACTTTAAGTCAATAATATGGTTACTGGAGGTAATGAAACCAGCTGGCGTCCATTTTTATTTCAGTCCAGCCAGGCATTAATAATGGAAAATCTGTAATTTAAAATATTCCAATTGATTCCTGTGCTTCGTGCGTTTCACCCCTCAGCAAGCTGCTGCAGCATCTTTGTGGATCTCTTCTGCCCTCTGGTGGAGAGATGTGGACGTTATTTCTGTAACACTTCTAATCAGGGGAGAATTTGTGACACTGATGGTTTGGATGATGATCTTCTGTGTAACTCATGAATTGGTCTGTTGAGTATCTAGAAACAAACCACTCTAAGAAAAACAAAGCTTCTCATAAATATTTAGTTTACATTTAAAATTCTGGATTTTGAACCATCAGATTCTCCTCTGCTGAAGTCCAAATCTGTCCTCCGTGACTCTCAGTAATCCATGCATACCGGAGGCCATTTTTCCAGGAAGTACACCATCACTGCAGGCGTACAGGATGTGCATCCATAAATAGCACAGTGAGACCCCAGTGGGAGCTGAACGGAGCGTGGTGGGGGCCCTGTGGGATAAAATCTGCTACTGTTTTTCCCAGTTGCCTCCCAGCTGCACTCTCAAAGAAACCAACCCATAAACCAAAGCCCTGTAAGACGTGCTCATCTCTGATATCCTTCACTTTTTAAAAACAAAAAGCTTTTAGAGGTCATAAAAGACACACTGAAGAGACATGAGATAACATGACTGACCTAAAATTATGAGCTTATGAAAAAAGTCATTTTAAGTATGTCCACAGAGAGCGCCGGAATCAACACTCAGTGTTTCTAACAGGAGCTTTAACCCTTCAGCAGCTGCCTGCCTTCATGTTGGACCTTTAATATGAAATGTTCAGTGAACTGCGTCACTTTGGTTCATGTATTTACTTTTCAAGTTTTATCCAAAGACAAAGTTTAGCTAAAAAATGTGAGTGTTAAACAGAGGTCGTAATTTATCTGTCCTTTGTTTTCTGTTTGTTTGTTTATATAAGTGTGTGTGTGGGTGTGTGTGTGTATATGTATATTATTTCGGAGTGATACTGTGTGTGTTTAAGTGGGTGCATGGTGTGACATACAGGTACTTCCCATAAGGATGATTGGTGTCTTGGTTTCCTTCACTCTGCAGCTGATTGGCTGGTCAGAGGCTGGGGGGCGGGCTCTGTTTAAAGATGATTGTGATGTCAGCGCGTTGCAGGAGGAACCCCATCTCCTCCCTCTCCCAACCAGCCACGCCACCTGCTCCTTCGTCTTAAGCTCTGTGTTCATTTAGGTTCATCTCATTTTTTGTGGTTTTGAATAAATTAAATCATAAATTGATTCCTTTGTTTTCCTTTGACCACTTTTCTCTCATTCTTAAAACTTTTGTAAAATTAATTTAGTTGTAGTCCGAGTTTCACCCCGAGGTGTTTTCAGTTGGCTTCAGCTGTTGTGAATTTTGTGTGTGTGTGTGTAAATACATTACCATGATATTATGATGTAATGATTTTCATTGAAGCCTTTTGTTTGTCCGTGGCTGCTCGGGATCATAGTCTGTATAATTAATGGACGTAGTCTCCACGACGTCACCCGTCTGTTTCTGAAACAGAGTTTTGAAGCCAAACGGCCGACGCGGCCATATTGGAAATGAGGCGAGCTGTGAGTCTCCACAGTAACAACCATAGGACGCTCCACAGTCACGTGATCTGAGCTGTGCCTCTGATTGGACGAACTGGCGATCTTGATATTGTGGACACTGCTGAATTAGAACAAAATTCACCCCCCGTACAGTGCGTGCCGTTAGTGAAATTAACGATTCAGACAGGAGACATTCTTTGTACCAGGCTGTAAATGTGATTATATTTGCTGTGAAAACGGCTTTTTTTGGTTTGGTGTGTTTGTGACTTCCGGTACTTCCGTCCTCCTCCGTCCACTGCCCCGTCCTTTCAAAATAAAAGCATAAAAAGCCCCAAATATGTATTAAAAAAAGACTCCAACTGAAACTGCAGAAACGATCAATACAGAAAAGGAGCTTCGAGCTCCTGCAAGTTTCTGCCGGTCATGTGATGTGAAGGACAGAGGTCAGAGGTCAGAGACAAGGAAACTAACTGAAGGGAACATCTGCACCTTCAAAAAACAACAAGAATGAGACCTTTAGGGTCTAAAAGGTGGAGTGAAGGTTTAACTCTCATCATCCACTAACTACTGAAGGAGGAGGAGGAGGTGTGGACTCTCTGAGCTTCAGTTTCAGGTCATTCTGTGATCTGTTCTCGGTTCATCCACTGAGTTTGAGTGACGCATGTTATCCACACACACACACACACACACACACACACACACACACACTCGACTTCGGTATAATTATTGTGAAGCCTTCTTGAGTAATAAAGGCAAACTCTGCATTGCACAACAGAAACTTTTTGTTTTTCATTTCAAGTATTTGTTCTGAGTAACGGCGCCAAACTTTACAAGGTCATCAACAAGCAGACGTTTGTATCAGCTGTCTGACATTAACATTTAATTATACTTAAAGCTTTCATCTGTGTCTTTAATTCAACTGTGACTCAAACAATCTGATTTATTTCTTTTATCTTTTGACTTCAGACCAGAGGAGCCCGAGCAGACTCCCTGAAATGCAACATTTTGTGTTTACTTTATTGATTTTGGCCAATAATTACCAGAAGTACACAAAAACTTACCGGAATACTCCTGTTTTTTTTTGTTTTTTTTTTGTCACTGAATGATAAACAAAGCAGAGCCTGATTGCACACATGTATGACACAGCTGCAGCAGGACAGAAGGAGTACGTTTCCGTAATAAAAAGGGATTTTTCAGGTAAATAACCAAACAAATCCTGCCGTGTCGGAGGTCTGGGTGAGGGTCCGTTGTGTAACGTCAGGGTCTCTGCGTGCTCGTTTCCTCTCTTCTGTTCGCTGTCTGAGATCAGAGCTGGAGGCTGGAACAGACTTCTGTCAATCATTGAGCGATCAGGGTGATTTTTTTTTTGTCTCTGAAACCCAGCAGCTCTGTCTGAGTGTTTCAGTGTTTCAGTGTTTCAGTGTTTCAGTGTGACTGTTCTGGGCTTTGAGGGTAAAATGCAGCTTATAACCAGAAGCTGTGTCCTGTTTTTATGGCTTCAAACGCTGACGTTAGTCAAGAGCCAAAGTAAGATGATGTATTTTAAGTCTGATCATTTTATAAAACCATTTCATTATTTCAGATTTCATCTGGTGGATAAAGACTGAAAGTCTCTTTGTTTTTTTTGGTCATGCTTCTTTACAGACTGTACGCTTCAGGATTTTTTGAAAGGTCCTCTGTTTGACTCAAATTTCGACACGACCTCCCTGGAGGCCACTTACACCGGAGGGAGACAAGTGAGAGTGACCTGCAACGTGGGGTTCAGTGGTTTCTTCAAGCTGATCTGTGCGGACGGACAATGGACGTCGAGGGGAACCAAGTGTCAGCGTGAGTACGACCCCTGACTTTAAGGGAATCTGTGTAAATGCCCAGATTTTTCCATACATGGCACGATGTGCTACAGTCAAATGATTCATGACGGGGAGGCACATTTCAATAACTGCTCATAATCTGAAACTTTAACCGAAAATTACATCTGTGAAGTCGTCTCCCCTTAAAAAAGTCCAAAAACGTCAGATGAAGTGAATCAGACTCATTGTTTATTTTTTACACTTATTGAGATGGAGGACAGAGAGCAGGGCTCCATGAAAAGATCTTTTTTTTATAGAAACAGAACAGATAGAGCTGCTGTGAATTGGCCCATTAAAGTCCAGATCTGGAGTCCTCCAGGTCCTTCTGATGAAACCGCTTCATCACCTCCACCTTCATCTTTCAGCAATTTGGTGTTGATATTGGTCCCGCCTCTGGCAGGCAAACAGCCAATCACAGTTTAGGATTATTGAACCTCTCTGAAGGCTGAACAGAGATCTTTCAGTCATGTTTTCATTCATTAAAGCTCCTGTGAGGAACGTTCAGTTAGTGTTGATTCTGATGCCCCCTGTGGACGGCGAAGTATACTACAGTGATTCTATAATTAGGGCTACATTTCACGTCCATGAGGTTTACTTATCAATATCTAAACATTGATTTCAAGCAGGGCTGCCACATGTGATTATTTTGATCATCGACTAGTCACTGATTATTTTTTGTGATGAGTCGACTATTTGGATCATACATAAATTTCAGCTTATTGCAGCAGCATACAGCTAACATCATCAGCTTCCAGCTTCAAGTGTTTAAGGTATGTGCTAACTAAAAATGAAGACAGTTAATATCATAGTTCATTCAGCTTTTAATGAACTTTGCAGCTTGTAGCAGCATTTCTGACATTTTTTTAATGTACCAATTTTCTGTTCAAACATGACATCGCTATTAAGTAGGTAGCTCCCTGCTGACGTTAATGTTAGCAGCTAACTAGCCAATTAGCTTACCCAGATTGTCATTCTTCATCAGTAAAATAAATCAGCCACGGCGTGCTGTCTTTTCAGATGCTCGTTCATCGCCGTCGTTCTGTCATGGAAGGACATTTCTGCTTTGCAGATTTTGCATTGCTCACTTTTCTCCTTTATTTTGGAAAAATGCTCCCAAACTTTCCAGCTCTGTTGCCGGCTAGCCATGATACTGTTGGGCATAACTTTTCCGGTGACATCACAGGTTACCCTGGTTACCACTTCTGCGCGTATGCGTCAAGGACAGAACGGCAGACGAGACAGGTGAAAGTACAGCGGCAGTTTAAAAAAATATCAAAACGACGACGTCGATTATTAAATAAGTCGTCGACTTCATCGTGACTAGTCGACTAATCTTGGCAGCCCTAATTTCAAGCAATGACCAGTTTTAAACTGAGTCATTTGCTCTTCGTATTTTACGGTAGAATAAATTTGTCTTCATTATTTTCAGTATTATATTTTCCAAAATAATTTAAACATGATGAAAAGTTTTTAAAAACCATTTAAATAATTAATTTAAATGTATATTATTCACTGTGTGTGTCTTTAAACACCTTGAAGAAGCTGTGGTATGTTTCAGCTCCTCCTCATCGATATCTCATCAAAATGATCGTCTGTACACGCTGCGCTTTAATCCTTCCTCAGCTGTGATGTCATCATCTTCCTGTACAGTAACTGTAGACGTCATAATGACCAACATGTACAGAAGATTCACAGAGATATGAGCTGGTGACATGTTCCAGGTCTGGAGCAGCACGAGGGCCAAAGATGGAGAAAATCTCAGCTGTGAGGTTTCTCTCCTCTCGTCCTGTAAACTGTGTTTCATGTGATTTTTTTATACCATAATTATTTTAATGTTGGATAAACTGTGATATAAATGATGAGGGATATTTACAGTGAGTGAAGTCTGACATAAGAATGTTGAATAGCTCTAAATTCAGTGTAATGTGGATTAATGTTGAAAAAATACAACTTCTGTCTGTAACACAGTCGACAAAATAATGAATGAAATTTATTTTTTTATATTTAAATATTTAAAATTAATTCAAAGCTAAGCTTGAAAATTAATGGATTTAGTAAATTCCTGGAATGTCAACCTTATTCCTGACTTCCCGTCGCCATGGAGACCACAAAGCCGATGATGTTAGCCTAGCTGTGGTACCCGCTCTAATAATCGGCTTTTAAAGCAAGAAAGTGACAAATTGAACAAAAATCGGAGGTGAAGTCACAGTGTGGATGTTTTTAAAAGTTTGATGAATTGTTTTGAGCTAGCTCGCCGGCGGCAGTCAGCCATATTGTTGAGAGGTAAGCTGAAGTCGATAACCGCCAGCAGAAGTCAACACCCATTGGCTTCTGAAGAAACAGGTGGATACTCTGCAAACAAACAGAATATGAAGCACAAACTATGGCTGTGTTCGAAATGGCGTACTGCCTACTATGTACTTACCTACTCAATCAGTACATACTGTATACTGAATACTCAAAGTTGATCTGAGTATACTGCGGCTACCCGAGCGTTTATACTCAGAGCATACTCAATATCCCAGAATGCATTTCATGTCGGCCGGGAAGCAGTGCCGGGAAACTTAAAATAGTCCGACCACAAGTAACAGAAAACAACCAGAAAACTACGAATTCATTTAGTTATAATATATTTTCTAGCGAGAAAGTTAGTATGTAGATCACGATTATGAGCCCAGTTGTTTGAAATAGCGACTGTTTTTTAATTTGTCTCGCCGTTTTCGGAGACCGAAGCGTCCGCTTGGTGGGTGTTTCCATTTACCTACTGTAAACACCGGGCAGAAGCAGCCCCCCCTTTACATTTACAAGTTACTGAGAAGAATTTTATTTTATTTTGAAGTGTTTTCATCATCAACAGCTGCATGACACAAACCGAGCGGCAGTGGATGAAAAACATTAACACAAACATCTGTATATCCATGGTGATACCACTATACACCACCTGCTGGGCGTGTGATGAGCAGCATTAGGCTGCAAAATGACCAACACACAACAGAATTATGATGATTCGGTTATTCCTCGGCAAATACATATTTTCCCGACTACATTCTCATGTCATTAACAATGATCATTTCCGAAACCAACAGTTATAATAAATATATCTTTAATAGACAAATAAATAAAGTCAGTTCATAGAAATAGTTAAAAACATGACCTACAATCTTAATTTTAAATACAAATAAATATGTTAAAAAGATAAAAATATGATATTGGCGTTCAGTCCCCGCCACCGGATGAGCCGTTCAGTGTCCTCATCTGTCCCTAAAGGAAAAAAAAAAAACATGAGACATCACGGGTCCACATTACAGTTTAGTTGCGGCGTAAGCTAACATGCTAACTAATCGGTAGGCTAACTGGTCGTCAATCAAAGTATAAACTCAAACCTCAATACAAAAGTCAAATAACTTACATTTATAAGCGCTCAGTGGTTGGCGCTCGAAGCTGCTGCTGCCAGCGGTCTCTATTTTGTCTTTCGTCTTACGTCAGAAGTGCGCAATGCATTGTGGGGCAGAATCAATCACTGTTTTTTCATGCAGGTATTTATGAAGCAGTTCCTGGATTTTTCTCTCATTTTCCAAAATGTCTGAAGACATGGGAGTTATTTGAACCCTACATGACTCTTCAGAGTTCTTCTCATTTTATCTTCACCTCTCTTTCTCGTGTTTGCAGCAAAATCCTGCGGTCACCCCGGAGACGCTCAGTTTGCAGATTTTCAGCTTCAACAAGGACAAGACTTTGTGTTTGGATCAGAGGTGGTGTACACCTGTCACAAGGGGTATGTGTGTGTGTGTGTGATCAGTTTATTATGCTTCATACAGTCAGTGAGTTGAATTCTGATGGTCTGTTGCTGGTGTCAGTTATCAGATGGTCAGTAGGAACAACGTGCGGCGCTGCATGGCTGAAGGATGGGACGGAGTGGTTCCTGTGTGTGAAGGTACGAGCTGACACAGATGCTGCTTTTCAGCTCTGATGGTGTTTAGTGAGGTGAAGACTTTGTGTCCGTCTCCTCCTCCAGCCCAGCAGTGCTCAGTGGTCAATGTGGAGGATAATGTCGTGGTGATCGGAGACCCGCAGGACTCAAACTACGGGAACGTGCTTCGATTCAACTGCAGGTTCAACACAGAAGTTCTGGATGGGGCACAAGAGATCTACTGTGATGAAAATGGAGAGTGGAGCGCCAAGCCTCCAGCATGTAAAGGTACAACAGGATGATGTTTCAGAGCGTCACGGCACATCGCTGCCTTCAGGGAACGAACCAGTCTCTGCTGGGGGGCGTGCTGGTTGGACCCAAAAATACCAAAAATTTGGGATCAGAAGATAAAATTTATGCTACAAAGGGTTAACAAAAAAAACCCATTTTCATAACTAACGATCATTTCACTGCTGTGTTCCCCTCAACAGAGATCAAATGTCCAGCACGTGAGATTGCAAACGGATACATAACCGGAGACATGCGAGATTACAAAGAAGGAGAAATCCTGCACTTTGAGTGTGACCGAAGGTACAAGAAACAGAGCGGGATACCTTCAAAGTGCTTAAAACTGGGAACCTCAGCTGACTTCAATCCCGCACCTGTGTGTACAGGTTAGTATGAACACATGTTTCCATCACGCTGACTGGTGAAGAGTTATTGTTCCTCATTTCCTCCGACCCAGGAAACCGTTACAGTCCTCCTTAAAACTCCAGGCACATCTGACTCTTCCGTCCACATCACAGAACTGAAACTGTGCTCACACCGCGTCACTCTCTCATCCTGGTATCGCCCACACTCCCCTCACTGGTTCCACTCTTATCTCACAGACTCAGTTCATTCATTTCAAGTCTTTCTCCTCTGATCCCTCCCCAGTCACCACAGGTGTGCCCCAGGGCTCTGTCCTGGGGCCCCAACTCATCATAATATACCCCCCCACCCCCCCTCGGTCATATCTTCTGTAATTTTATCATTCATTATCACTGCTTCGCAGATGACACCCAGCTCTACCTTTCTTCCAAACCAAACTCCACACTCCACCCCTGTTCACCTCCCATCTTTCTGAAATAAAATCATGGTTCACCTCAAACTTTCTAAAATTAAACAGCAATAAAACTGAATTCCTATTCGCTGGCACCAAATCCACTCCACCCAAAGTTAACCCTTTCTCTCTCTCCATCCACAGCCCCGTACTCGCCCCCTCCCCTCAGGTTAAGAGTCTGGGTGTCATCCTCAGCACACAATCCTTTCAGTCTCACATTAATAACATCACCTGGTCTGCGTACTTCCACCTGCGCTCCATCAATCGTCTCCGCCCCTCCCTCAGCCCCCCCACACCACCGCCTTGTCACTTCCCGCCTTGATTATTGTAACTCACTCCTCTTCAGCTTCCTTTAAAAGTCCCTTCATGAACTTCAGCTGGTCCAGAACTCACCGAAAACCCCCTCATCCCACCACATCCCCCCCGTCCTTCAGCAGCCTCACCTGCTCCCAGCCAATCAGAGAATCATTTACAGAATCCTTCAGTACACCTACAAGTCCATCCAGAACCTCGCCCCTCCTTACCTCTCTGACCTCCTGCAGGTTGTTACTCCATCCTGTTCCCTCAGATCGTCCTCCTCCCTCCATCTCACTGTGCCTGCTGCCCGTCTGTGCACCATGGGGGGCAGAGCTTCCAGCTGCTGGAACTCACCTCCACCACCTGACCTCTGTGACTCTGCCACCCGGCCCATCTTCAAATCCAAACTCTAAACTCATCTGTTCGGACTCACTCACTCTCTCTAAACAGCTTCACATGCTCATTGTACTGTATGTTTTCAATCAATCAATCTTTATTTATATAACACCAATTCATAACAAGCGATATCTCAAGGCGCTTTCCTAAAGCGTTAACAGGTCCAGACCTGTGAATGTCTTTTATCTTGTATTTTATATTTTCTGTACAGAGACCTTTGGTGTCCTGAAAGGTGCTTTAAATCAGATTTATTATTATTTTTATTATTATTATTATTATTATTATTATTATTATTATTATTATTATTATTATTATTATCATTATTATTATTATTAATATTATTATTAATATTAATTTTATTATTAATATTAATTTTATTATCAATATTAATTTTATTATTATTTTTATTATTATTATTATTATTATTATTATTATTATTATTATTATTATTATTATTGTTATCATTATTAATATTAATTTTATTATTTATATTAATATTATTATTATTATTATTATTAATATTAATTTCATTATTATTATTATTATTATTATTATTATTATTATTATTACAAAAATGTGTTGATCAGACGGTTACAGTCAACTGTGACAGGAAGTACTGTATTAATCCACCTCAGAGGACCACAGCACTGTGTCCCTGTGATGAGAATGGAGACTGTGACATCACTCCTGATGTCACAGTGTGAACACATGATGAGCCTGATGTTTGTTCTCTGTGTGTCAGACGGTCGTGAACCTGACGGTTGATAATCTGATGATTCTTCTTCTTCCAGAGATTAGATGCAGGGATGAACTGGGCCCACACGTGAGCTCGTTTGGGCCTCCTGGTCGGTTGGGGGATAACCTGAGAATATACAGAATGGATGACGCTGCAGAGTATAAGTGTGAGTCTGGATTCAGGCCGACGTCCAGCCAGGCCACAGCCACATGCACCAGAAACGGATGGTCTCCAGATCCACTGTGTGAAGGTATCAAGAATCACACCGCAGATGATTTAACACTAAGACTTCAATTCTTCTATTCAGACATGTTGTGTTTAAACGTGTTTTTAATCTTCATTGAACATGAGCGTCTTTTTCTCTGAGTTTTTTCAGGGGGTCTGAAAAGTCAAAAACTGTTGAAATAAGCTGAATTATTTCTCTGAAGTCAAAGTCTCATCAAAATAAAACTTGTGTCAAGATTCAGTCACAGCCTCACGTTGGTGCACCCCCATAAATGTGCGCTGATAACATGTGACATCCATGACCTCCAAAACCAATGTCGGTTTTGACCAGCAGAGGTCGACTAGCAAGACTGTGTGAACTAGCAGGGCTCTGAAAGGAGATACACGCCTGCATGAAAACAGCACATTGCTGAATGCACTGGAAGTCTCCCTGCAGGGACCGTGTTTAAACCTTTTCCTTTTCCTGCATCATTCTGGGGCGACTTGATTTTACAGAACTTGACTGTAATGAGTCAAAACCTTCAAACGAGGATTACTTATTCTGGATTATGACACCAGGGACCAACAGATTACAGATTAAACTCACATTTTATCCACTCCTCTGATTGACTGATAATTCTCGTCCTTTCTGTAACACCAACAGACATCAGACAACAACCATATTTATTTACCACCAAGAATAATAAATGTAAAATTGTTTTTTATTTATTTGTTTATTTGTTTGTTTGTTTTCAGGACTGCCGTGCGACAAAAAGGAGGTCCTAAATGCAAAGATAACAATTAATGACAAGCAGACATATGCTAACGGTGAATGGGTGAGGTATGTCTGCATGAAGGGATATACAGGACAGTTTATGCTCACCTGTAAGAAAGGTAATTGGACTGGGAATCCAGTATGTGCAGGTAAGACATGTTTGTTTTGTGTGTTTTACATGTTTGCATGTGGTGATTTCATCCTGACTAAAAAGAATAAAAACCTCAGCGTCCAGTTTTTGGACTCCTGACAGCAGCCTCAGCATCATTAAAATGTTTCTCATGTTATGAAAATGTTTTCAGTCTAAATGATCTCTTCTTGTTTGGAGATAAGACTTGTCACGTTAAATTCTGACAGATGAAACATGAGTAACTAAACACATGTCCCTGAATCTGCTCCAGAGGCAGGCTGTTCCAGAATTAACATCGGAGGTGCAAGAATTACTTACAACAACAAGAGATCCTACAACCCCGGGGAACAAGTGCAATACACCTGCACGGATGATCCTCAACAACAAACTTTTACTGTTACCTGTAGTAAAGGTAACTGGGATGGGATCCAGAACTGTGAAGGTAAGAAGCTACAACGACCTCGTTTCAAACGAGTATTCGTTACAGATAATACATTTTTGCCGAATACGAGCACAACACGAGTTTTTTTTAGGATTATTCGTATCTGTGCTAAAAGAATCCTCATTGGGTAGCAACAACTACTGTCTTCACTCTTCCTGCTCTGTGATTGGCCAGTCACACACAGCACACCCTCCTCCCTGCACCCACATGCTGCAGCGAGGAGGTGCCTGCTCTCCTCTTTCACACACACACAGACAGGCAGCGAGTGACAGCGACTGCTTCACTTGCTTGCTTGAGTTGACTGTAGTTTACGTTGCTCTAATCTCTGTACTACTCACTCAGTTTTCTTCTGCTCGTCTCTATTGAGGTTTGTTTGGTATTTAAAGTTACTTCTTCAACTTATTTCCTGTCATACGCGATGCATGTGACAAGACGGGGCTGAAAACGGCTCGTGTCGCGCTGGTCAGTGACTCTTGCTTCAATTCAGGACCGTTTTTTAAGGTTTTCGTTGTCTCGTATCTCTTTAGTTCTTTTTTTATATTTAAAGTTACTTGATTAACTGTTTTGCAACGTACACACAACGCATTTGAAGGCTTAAAGCTGTAAACTCCTGGTGTCGCGTTTTTTTTTTTTTTTTTTTTTTTACTGGCTGCGTGATTTTAGTTTGGCTGGTGAGAAAGAAACAGAAACACTGTGCTCAGAATGAGCACAGTGTTTTTGAAAATAAAGTGAAAAACAAGGCATATTTTTGATTTTTTTGCCACTGAATGTTTGCACAAATCACCTATTAAATTTACACAGATCATAAATAAAGAGACAGTCTTTCACACAACTACATACACATTTTACCAGTTGTACATAATACATAGCTGATCACACAAAAGCCTTTAAAAGAAAAAAAAAAAAAAAAGCCAGTTTCAGACTGAAAATAAAGTTCGGGCTTAAGTCCCGCCCATTTCCGGGCAAAACACAACCACTTCCAGTTTAGGCCCCGCCCATACGAGTACGGATACGGATAATATGGATGGGTAAACAGATACAGATACAGATACAGATAATGGGGTACTCGCTCATCCCTAATGTGCACACTAATTTATAGTTCCTTGTAGGTCCTGTTGTACACAGCAATGCAGAACTTTAAGCTAGATCAGAAGATTTACGTTTGACTTGAGGAGTGGAGGAAGAGACTGAGACATTTTGCAGTTTTTGATTTTGGTACTTTATATTGAAAATATATGAAAAAAAAAATAAGTTGAGTGGCCATTCAAAAAAATACTCGACATATTCAGAGGAAACAGTACCTTGAAAGCACACAATAAGTTCAGTGGGTCTGTTCAACTTAAATACTTTTGAACTTCAACAAGCTCAGAGTTCATTATTTCCAAAACATAACAAAATAAAACATCATTTGATGAACACAACAAGTTCAATAACCCCGATAAGTTCAGTGAGTCCTTTCAGTTTAAATACTTTTGAATTTCCACAAGTCCAATATTTTCAAAGCATAAGAAAATGCAACTTGAAGCTTTCAGCATCTTGTGTGTCCAGAGGGGAATGAATGCATGTGTGACGAGCTGCTGAAGCGTATAAGTTGCAGGGCATATAATACAAAAAATAAAATAAATCAAAGGCTGCAAAGAAGAGCCTCCTACCAGCCCGACCAGAGCAGGAGGAGAAGTTTCCAGGCGATGAGTAGTGTAGAAGGCAACTTAATCAGTTCACCATTCACTAGGACTTGGCTCTAGTTCCAAGCTGGCCATCAAACCTGGCCAGTTCTGTCATCAGAAAACAGATAATCACTTCAATGTTCATGATGATAGTCGGCTCCTGCCGCTGAGTCTTTTTCCCACATCCCACTCACGTCCCCTACTGACTTCCTTTAACGCCGTTTTAACGATACTGATTGGCTGCACGCAATCATGTGACTGCATGACGTAATGACGCACCTGTTTGACGCCGAGAGACGGCTGGACAACAATGAATAGAGCGGAGTAACGAAACTCAGTTTTTCACATGGGTTACATCTGTGTCCTCTTTGTGTCATATTGTAAATGTGTGAAAGTGTTAAAATGTTTTGCAAAGCATCAAATATTTTTAAAAAAAATAATAAAAATGTCCCAAAAGAATATAAACATGACGCAGGCGTTCATATTTTCACAGGTTTAACACGCCCTCTGTCTAACTGCAGAACATCTGCTGGTTTACTGAAGAGGGTTTTATACTCCTGACTGTTTTCTCATGATTCTGATATTAAATCACACACACACACACACACACAGTGGACTGCTCCTCATCCAGCAGAGACCGACCACTGTTTCAGTTTAAAAACCAGCTGGATGCTTCCTCCTCAAACAGCTTCAGATCATCATGAAAATACTTATTACAACACGTTTATGTACAAATAGGACTTCCTCTGTGTCAAACTGGATATCCACTGACACGTTCAGCTGAAGGTCACCAGTTAACAGGGTCACTCTTTAAACTGGAACACCGGGAGCTGACAGAGACACATTCACACCATCAGGCTCAAAGGAGACCATTGATCAGGAGGTACTAAACCAAGTCCATCACAGCTGGGGGGTCAGCTTACTGTGGACTGAGGGAGGGGGGAGCAAAAACACTGAGGCTGCTCCACCAATCAGAGACAGATACAATGCACACAATGCATCCTGGGAAAAAGATGAAAACTCTGTACCTTTAAATCGTAAAGGTAGAACCCAAACTGTTGATGTGCTGTACGCTGATTTTAACCTAAGCAGGTGAATAAATGCTGTAATAAATAAAAACTCCTGATCCTGAACACTCAGGATCCGGGCCGGGACTTTCTTCTGGTGTGATCCGTCTGGATCTAACTTCTGTTTTTGGTTTTTTTTTGACAGGATGTTCTAAACTGACAATCGCACATGGATTTGTTGTTGCTCGAGGCGATAAGAAGGCGTACTACACCTGCAATAAAGACTACAAGCTCTCCACCAAGGGCTGGTGGAATGAAGCCAAATGTGAGAACAGACAGTGGACCGGACATCAGAAGTGCATCGGTAAACTTACTGTTGCTTCACAGGTTGAGTTTAAGTTGGTTTATCCTGTTACTGTGTTCATACACAGCAAAATAACCACCGTGTTTGAAACTGTGTCCACTCCAGAGAAGAGTCAGTGTGGAGAGCTTCCTGAGATTCCTAACGGGAAACTCACACGTCAAGAAACGAGTACTCGAGCAGCGATCCAGATCCGCTGTGAGGACGGATACAGCACTCAGATTCAGCAAAACGGACTGACCTGCCGGGATGGAGCCTGGGATTTCAGTGAATGGTCCCCAGAGAGACTGTGCATGCGTGAGTGAACCTCGCTCTCTTTCTGATCTGATGTAAAAAGTGTTAAAAACACCGATCACTGACTTACGTCATGTTTCTTTCAGCTAATTGGACTCCCTGCAGCCCTCCACCCAGAGTCATGTATGCAGTCATTGAGTCGCCTTATCAGGAGAAATACCTGTCCGGCTCTGAGCTAACTTATCAGTGCGCTGATGGGTACACGATGGAAGGAGACAGCAGGATTCGATGCGTGAACGGCCAATGGGAGCAGGAGAGGAACACCATATGCACACGTAAGAAGTTCAGACGCAGTGAGGGTTAAAAAGTGTCGATTTGAGGTGGTGAGTTCAAGCTTTTGTCCTTCGCTAAGGAAGGATGATACTGATGACCTCATCCTTCTTAAATCCAAACTTTAATAAACTGTAGAGACTCATGTTCAGAATAAATAAATAAATCACTAAAAAAGTGCAGTAAACCATAAAAACATCACACTTTTACACTTTTTTCTCTGTACAACACAATCAGTAAACTGTACAAAAAAAAAAAAAAAACGAAACCCAGCAAACCAGTTTCTTAATCCTCTAAGTGAGCGTATTTTAATGAGCTTTGTAAAGTGAAAAGATTCTGTGTGTTGGACTAACTTTAGGTGTTTGATTCTGATGTACCTGCAGGTGAGATTAGGCAGCTTAAACGACTTAATCTGAACTACGTCTGTAACCGTGAGTGAGGAGGAAATGCAGGCATGGCCAGATGGGGGCGTGGCCAGGCAGCACGTCAGCTTTCCAAAGCCACGCCCACAGAAAACTGTTTGAGCAAAGCTGGGAAAAAAAAACAGAGTTTCAGGCATTAATTCCTAATTTCAGATCATTTTTTTCAGAAAGGCCTGACTCTTCTTCTTCTTCTTCTACCTTTCTTAATTTAAATCCACTTGTATCACTGCCCCCTGCTGGACTTTAGTGTGAACTGATGAACTGGCAGCACCGGCTGCTGTAGTTTCTTCATTAATTTAAGTAGGCTTCACTCAGAACAAGAGTAAAACAGCTTCATTCAATATTTAACTGTTACTTCAAACATGTAGTGAGAAGAGCAGATTTGTAGAACTCAGTGAAGGTAACTCATCATGTTGAGTTTTACAGTGCAGGAAGCGGCGTGAACAGCCTGGCTGTGGATCGTAACATCCTGAATTACTCCAAACACATGAGCAGAAGAAAATATGTTGAAACATGAAAGTTTAACTCTCCAGATTTTATTTGCAAAAAGAAGGATCGATCAATCTTCTCTGGTTTCAAAACCACCTTCGTCTGTTTTAAATATCTTGGTTTGATAAGTAGAGTTTGAGGTGTGAAGGCTGAGTAATCCCTCAGACCAGCGTTTGTTGTTGTTCTTCCTGAATAAAAACTAGAAAAGAGGAGTGAAAGATGGACGGATGATTTAACCCTCTGCAGGCTGAGATCTGATACTGAACACAGACTCTTCTCCCACAGCTCCAGCAGCCGCGGCGCCTCCCGACAACAGAGACCAGCAGTGACCAGCAGTGTTCCTGTCAATGTGAGCATGTTGAATAAAAGAGGGACTCTGAGGCTGAACGTGTGTTTTCTTCGTTTATTTCAAAACAAACAAAAAGTGTTTTTAATAAAGAAAACTTTGCGTAGAGTTTGGGAAGAACCACAAATCATCTTCAGACTGTTTTCAGTCCTGACAAACTTTCAGACTGATCAGCTGATTTGTGTTTGAGACGAACTCTTTAATGAAACTTTGCTTCCTGTTTGTTTCTCTTTAAATGGAGACGCATCTGTGGGACGAGCAGCAAAGTGTCGTATATTCTGCCGCGTGTTTTGTGTTTTGTACTCACTTCCTGTTTTATTTTGTAATTCTGGTGCGTTTGTTCTTCTGTTTCCCGCCTTTTTTAGTTCACACCTGTCCCTCCTTTGTATTCATACCCTTGTTTCACCCGTCCTCTGTCAGACTCTCATCATCACTCTTGTGTTCTTCCTCTCCGGCCTTGACTTCCTGTTTGCTCGCCTGTTTTTTGGATTTGAAAGCAGCTCCACAGATTAGTTCTCCAGCTGAAGTTTAATTCATTTATTCATTCTGCTGTGGCTATAATCAGCACATTACCTCGACGCTCTAGATCCAGCACGCAGGCACACTTTGTCCCAGTGACGGGAGGTGACTGGAGGCCATCAGGATTCCGCTCTCGAGTGCCTCCAGTCTTCATGGAGTCACTCAAAGATGGACCATAAACACCTGCTCACAACAGGTGACTCTCATCCAGCCGTGGTCAGAGGAGAACTGAGCGCTGAATATCTACCTGCTGAGTAAAAGTTTCATCGCTGGAGGAGTTTTTAAAATCTGATTAGCTGATTCTATTTCCACTCTCTTCCCTATTTTACCTTTAGTCCAGACCTTCTTACCTGTAACCTGATGTTACTCAGGTATCCACCATCGCTGTGACCTCTGTGTACACTGAGATCTCTTCAGCACTCTTGGTGTCGTGTGTGTTTCCTCCTTTTTGTTTCAGTTCCTGATGAACAGGAACCAAACGGCCTGCAGTGTGTCAGCTGTGATCCATCAGGTCCATCCTGTAACCAGATACATGATCAGTGTGTGGACAATGAGGACCGCTGCACTGTCAGTGCTTGTCTCACTGAGCGTCTCTCTGCTGCCCTCCAGTGGTGCTTTATAGAACAGATGCTGAGTTCTGCAGGGCTGCACATCTGCAAACCTTTGTGAAGGTCTCACTGAGCTGAAGTTAAGAGCTTCATCCTCTCAGTGGATCCATGAAGTGTGATTCCTCTGCAGCTCAGTCTGGTCGTTCTTTCTGTCTGTCCTTAAACCACAAGCAGCAGGTCAGAGAGGTGACATGATGAGAAACACACACACACCAGGATGAGTTCTTTATTCTTGTTCTCCTTTTCACATGCATGCAGAGAGAGAGAGCGAGAGAGAAAGAGAGACCATTCCTTATATTCAGTGAGATTCAGCTCTGTATTGTTTTATGATGCTTGTTATGAAGTTGTTCATTTAAAGCTACTGTCAGTAAATTTTGCTGGTTATGAAACATACTGAAGTTGAAGCTGATGCCTGTTTACAACCAACCAGATCAGCTGAAACCAGTGAACTGAAGACTGATGATCTCTGTTGGTTGGTGTAACGCCTGAAACAGACGCAGCAGAAACAGGAAACAGGAAACAGGCTTTTCTGTAATGTTTCTTTGTGCCTCAGTGAGCGTGTCTTGTTTCATGATCCAGTCCAACCACATGTTTCAGCTCTTGTTTTCCTCATCTGTGGTGTGTTGGTCCTGTTCTGGTGTTTGCTTTTATGTTTCCTGTAAGCGGGGGGGGGGGGGGGGGGGGCTGTTTTATATACTGTAATGATGCACATGTCATGATGTCACTTTCCCATGAGTCATAGAGAAAAGTTGTTTTTATGGCTCTTTGCAGGTTTATATCCACACTGAAAAAAATTATACTTTGGACTAACCTAAAAAAATTACTCTAATTTTGTTACAAGTAATATTTTTAGGTCTCCTCAACTCAATCTCTCTAGTCGGTATAAAGTGATACCTCCTAAGTCATTGTATGTGTTCTGTTGCACCAGTTGCACATGTGTTAAATCAGTCTGTAGGAAAAATTCAACCATCAGTGACACAAACTGTTTAACTCAGTGTCAGAACTGATCATGACATGTTGGGCTCTTTTATCAGCTGCATACCCTTCTTATTCATGGTTACAATAAATACATAATAAAATAATTAATATTCTTATCCAGTGTTATTTAGAAGTGAGCCAGTCAGTGGCTCACAAACAATTGTTTGACAAATTATTTGTAAAACAAATTAATTTGTAACGTAAAATAGAATATGAATTGACTTCGCTGAATTGCATTATGGGAATAACTTGGATCGGCTAAACCAGGGTCACATGACATGGAAATCTCTGGTCTGAAGTGAAAATGCTATTTCAGTAAAATGAATATTTTAATTTAATCCAAGATGTTTGCTTTTTTTTCAAATTACATATTCAAATAACTAAAATTCATCCTCTTTAACTTCGCTCTCACTTTAACAACCATGAGTAACTGTGACTGTGAGGGCTGGACCACTCATCGACTTCTGATCATTTCATTTTTGGCTTCTCACGATCATGAAAACATAATCATTGAAAAATGGTTAAAAACTGTTTTTTAACCTTTAAAACAGGTTTTTAAAAAGACTTCAAAGAGTATTTTTAGGTTGTGTGTTTTTGTCTGTTTTTAGTGTATTTTGCAAATTTTGCAAGTTTTAGGAGTGCATATAGATTGGGTAATTAATTTTACTTATTGTTTTTTTTTTTTACTATGTTTTAACATATTGTTATTTTACAATCATCTAATTTATTTTTGATTGTTCTTTTAAGTTGTGGTTCAATAAATACTCAAGCCCTAATGACTGTATAGATGTTAGGGCTGCAACTAACGATTATTTTCATAATCGATTAATCTCTTGATTATTCTCTCGATTAATCGAGTAGTTGTTTGGTCTATAAAATGTCAGAAAACGGTGAAAAGCAACCATGTTTCTTGGAGTCCAAGATGACATCATCAAACGTCTTGTTTGCAAACCAAAGATATAATCGATTAATAATCGATTATTCGATTAATTGTTGCAGCTCTAAAAGATGTTATATCTCAGTGTATGATGTGAGTATAAGAAGTGTTGTGTGCATCAGCCAGTCTGATAAATTTAAAGTCATGGATAAAAAAAAATAAACCTTTAAATGACATCAAAAACAGGCGAGGCTTCCCGCCAGCTGCTGTTCACCAAATTCAAATCAAAAGTTCTTCTCATGAAGAAAAATGGAAGCACTTTAATCAACAGACACTTTTATTTGGACGTGTTTCTTTTTTCTTAATGTTTTAGTTTGAAATGTTTGATTTCAGCTCAGCGAAGCACCTTAAACGCTTCATGTTTGAAAACATTCAGCTCATATGAAAGTGATGGAGAGCGATAAAAAGGTGGCCCTATGGCACAACGCATTTTACTCACGTACAGAGTTCTCCTTGTTCGTGAGTTCTCTGCATCGTCTGAATTTGTTCTCCTACCTGAAGGCTGCAGACCCTCAGGTGTTCAGCTCTTAGTGCTCCAGGTGAGACAGAAACTCAGCTATGTCTGCACACATCCTGTTCCTGTTCCTCTCTCTGATCCTCTGCAGAGTCCGGATGCTGTTCTCTCGGTACTGAGACGGTACCGGTATCTCCGCCGCTCTCATGTGGTACTCTATGGACTTGTAGCTCTCCTGTCGGATCAGATGAACGTATTTGGCGTAGTAGTTGTAAAGCATTTGTGCTCCTTCAGGATCCAGACCGCTCTCCAGCAGCTCGCTGAAGATCTGGTCGGCTTCTGCTCGGTTGCTGGACTCTGCGAACATGTTGGCGAGAGAAATCTTCCTCTTCAGGGAGGACTGTGGGTAAAGAGAGATCACCTCCTTACAGAGGACCATGGCTCTGTCAATCATGCTGCGCTCCAGAGGATTGTCCTTGTCTGAAAAGATCCTCGTCTCGTAGCAGGTCGCAGCACACCTCTTCAGGTAACGTTCACCTGGATGTCTCTCCAGAGCCTCCTCTGCCAAGTCTACTGCCTCATCCATCGACAGGTACGTCCTGTACAGCCTCAGTAACGGTTTGATACCGCTGTAGCTGCTGACCGGCTTTCTTAGAACCCTCCTCGCCAGCTCTCGTGCTTCAGCTTCTACCTTCTTTCCTTTCTTAGCGCACGCCTCAAAGTACAGGGCGGCGAGGTACGAGTTCTCTGGATCATGCTCCTTGGCGATTTTCATTTTCTCCACGACGTCAGCCCCGAGCTCTTTGCTGCTGTTTCTCAAAGCAGTGACTAACGCTAAGACGTGGCTGGTGTGCCACTCCACCATGTCCGGCTGCATCCTCAGGGCTCTCTGGAACAGATCTGCAGCCAGCGACTTTTCACCCGAGTCAAACTTCATCAGGGTCCAGGCCTTTTCAGCGCAGATCTCTGGGTGTAGCTCCTCCTGAGATGGAGACGGGTACGTTCTCATCAGCGTGGTGACTTTTGAAAGGTAGGCGAGGCTCTCTGCTTGTTCTCCGTTATGGAAGTGCAGCCAAGCCAGGTTCCCATGGTTCACCACCAGCCAGGCGCCCTCATCCGAGACGGTGTTCCGTATCTGTCTGAAGGCCTCGGCAGCCCTGCTGAGGAACCGACAGGCGTCAGCAGGGAGCCCCAGCTGGTAGTGGATGTATCCCTGCAGGTTGTAGATGTGGCCCAGCCAGCTGTAGCCCTCCTCGGTGCCGATGTCCTCCAGCTTGTCCCTGAGACTGAAGAGTTTAGGTCTGCTGGGGTTCAGGTCCCAGGTGAAGTGGCACTGCAGGGCCTCCAGTCTGGCCTCCAGTGTTGGCTGACTGATGGGGAAAAACAGACACAAAACATTTTACATCAAACACCTGGTTCAGACTACAGACTGTTCTGAACGTGGACTCTTAAGAGCCTCGGTACAGAGCCACACTACTCAAACAAACTGGACTTTGGAGGTGAAATGTGCAAAAGAATTATATGGACTGCTTAAAGAGGGGTCATTGTGCTTTCTGTAGTCTTTATTCTGACCCTCTGCTGATTTACAACTCAAAGAAAATCTCTATTTTTCCCTCCCTGGTGACTTAGTAAACCTTTATTCCGGACGATTTCCAAACACTTTGTTACAGCTGCTGTCTCTTTAAGAGACAAACCCCCTTCCCTCTGGTTGGCCAGCCCTCTGGAGGCTGGTTGGTGGTCGAGCCTTTGGCAGACCTTGGTGTTTAAGGCCCTGACCCAGTTAGGAGATCCTTATGTGATGACATCATCATTTCAGAAAGTCTGCCGAAGATCTGGAGCTATTTTTAGAACGGAGTGTTTGATCAGTTTACAGACAGATTCAGAGGTCTGAAAATCTGCACACGCTCAGTCTGAACGTCCAGGATTGGTACTTTATATCCACGCTTTAAGATTCTGGAAAGCAGAGTACCGTCTCTTTAATCCTTTATTGCAGAATGAATCATATCTGATGAGTTTCAAAGATCTCTGTCTCATCAACATGATAAATATTTTCAATAAAAACCTGTTTAAATAAATGTATTCTTACCCCCTGAGGATTATAATTCTAATTTCTGAAAATAAGTATTTTCTGCATTGAAAGAATCAAATATATACGAAAAACTTCCAAAACCGCCCAATTTATCAAATATGATACAAAAATAGATCATAAACAAAATGACATAGCAATATTTTCTGTGGCTTCTGTTTAAAGGGTTAATAAAAAGCATTATCTGCAGCTGTTGTACAACCAGCTCATTGTTTCCACTCTGTTAACAGCAGCTGTTAGACACAAGCTGGGACAACAACATACATACAAACATGGCTCTGACTGCAGAGGTGAAAACATCCTTCATACCAAATGTAAACAGCTACAAGCTTAAAATCGATGCTGTTCTCGTCCTAACTTTGTGATTCTTCTGGTGCAACAAGTCTGGATGGTAACATCTGCTGTGTGTCTGACCTGTTTGGATTAACAGAGCTGAATTCAGAGTGAGACACAGGAATGAAAGAACAGTGAAGGAATGCAGGCAGGAAGAACCGTAGAGAGACAAAGAGGACATGAACGAGGACACGAAGGTGAGAACAACTCTGAGAGGGAACCTATGAAGAGAGACACATGACACATGAGAGCAGGTACTCACCTCATGATCCACCTCTCACCTCCACAAACATTTCAAAGACTGATTCTCTCGATCTTTCTGCTGCTCGGACTGTGAAGCATAAAACCTGTAATGTTTAACCTCAGTAGGTGCTGTAAATGATGTCATGAGGAGCGCTGGGTTTGGACTTGATGGACTTTCTCTCCCCACTGAGAGGAGTCTGCAGCCATGTGTCTGTTTCACAGGAAACAAATTAAATGACACCACAGGCCTGCACTGAGGCTCAGAAGGTCTTCACTTTTCAAAGAATCAAAAACCAAACATTGTTTTTATGACTCACTAAAAAGCTTTAACTGTTCCCCCAGCAATGCAATCCCATTCTAAGTTCTTAACAAAAAAAAAAACCACTAATGTATAAAATAAACTGTCACGTAATTCCCCGACAAACTTTGTGACATTTAAAACCAAAACAGATCACTGTCATGTTCTGCACTGCAAAAAAAACGGTCTTCTTAGGCTTCATATGAGTCACGTTCACCTGATGAGTCCATAAAAAAAGACTTTTTTGATATATTAAAGGAGAAAAATGAGCCTTGAATTCCAGTAAAGTGTAAAGAAATCTGACGATGAGGTAAGAAAACTGTACTTGTTTTGTGTCTTGTAATAAGACGTTAAATTCTTATTTAAATACTAATTAAAAGTGAATTTTTATTACCCCATCTGTATTTGTTTACTCTGTAACTTGTCATTTTCATCTTTTAATATTTTTAATAAGACATTTCTTTGGACTTCATAAATGAATGTGGCTCATGTTTTGTCTAATAAGTACAGTTTTACCAAAACAAGACATAAACACGTGCTTAGAATAAAGTTTTGCAGTGTGTATTTCTGTGACACGGCTTTATTCAGTTTTAGATGGTTAGCATGAGATCATCTGTCTTCCTGTAACTAATAGATAAACAAACAGACAAACAAACAAATAATAAATTTGTAACCTTAATGTGATAACAGACTACACAGACCACAGACTGTGAAATCAGTTCTTTGTTTTGGATGTGACCAAAGTTCAGGTTAAGTTTTCAGTCAGCGGTGATGAAGTAAAGTAAATCTTCAAGTATCATACAGCCTACTCCACTCTCCTCCAGGAATCATCTTTAAAGTGACATTTTCCTACTTTTTAAAGAAGCAGAGACATCCTGTTTACACACTTATCAATGAGTCTGGTCCTGTTAAATTTTTATTTATTTATTTTTCATTTTTTCATACTCTTAATACATCTGATTTGCATATTTAGTTGTCTGTATAATTGTTTTTAATTAAAATACACTTTATCGTTCCTTAAAAATGAAGTTATTTTCTCCCGCGACTCGAATATCTGCATAACAAGAAAGACGCCACGTCTTAACACAGAGACATGCAGTATAACTCATGTAGTACCACAGGAGCGCCAGAGGGGGAGTCGCCTCACGAGCTCTGCTCATCACGATCTACAGAAGACGAAGAAGAAGAAGCTTGATGACGTAATTTGTAAACACCGTGCATGTAGCATGTAGCGGCAGATATACGCGGCTTTTCTGGGTCTTTCCGCCTGCTACACGGTTTTTAAGGACAGTGCAGTATTTTTGGAGAAGCCGGTGAGTGGAAGAGTTTATGTTTCTTTATTAGATGAATAATTTCAGTATGATTTCTTCCTGCTCTGGAAACTTAAAGCGTGGTTTAGTCAGTAAGTTGTCGTTAGCTGAACTTGGTTGTAAGCTAACTTTATTGCTGACCCATGTTGGGTTAATTCCGTGTTTCCAGGTGATGATGTGACGACTACCTGTGTATCGGTGGTGTTGTGGAGCAGTGGATGACCCAGCCGGAGGAGCTGGAGGAGGGCAGGCGGAGGGTCTGAGCTCTGAGTCGGTGTCCAGGATGGAGACGTGGACCCCCAATCCCCGAGCCAAACCTTTCATTCCCCGCCAGCAGAGAAGCCTGTACCTCACCTGGAAGTACAAACTGACCAACAAGAGGACGATCCGTCGGTTCTGTCAGGTAAGGGAGAGGCTTCTGTGTCTGTGTACCTAAATGTTACCTTACTGCACACCTAAACGGAAATCCAGTCAGATGTTTAACACCTGAGTCCAGATTTTCTCAGGTTTATGGTTTAAAATCGGCCGTGAATTGTCTTTCTCATGTTCTCTGCAGACGTTATTCTAATGTTACATTTAACATTGTTAACAGACTAAAGAAACATATTCTCACTCTTTCATACACACTTTGTTTTCTACCGGACTGTCCTCTTATCTGCACAGCCTGAAACACAGTATATTTCTCCCTCCGCAGGCAGGCGCTGTGCTGTTTCTGCTCATAACCGTCATAGTCAACATTAAACTCATCTTGGACACAAGACGAGTCGCCAATGAAGATGCAGCA
Organism: Labroides dimidiatus; assembly: GCA_030710495.1. NCBI lineage: Eukaryota > Metazoa > Chordata > Actinopteri > Labriformes > Labridae > Labroides > Labroides dimidiatus. Next base: position 954,874 of record CM061146.1, on the reverse strand, counting down.
GCTCAAGATTACGGTGAGACAGTCCTCATCTCGCTCTGTGAGCTTTGTTTCAGTCACTCTGAGGCTCGTACAGACAGAGATCATCTGCTGATCCTGAAATCTAACTTTGTAGCATTTTTATTTTTGTGTTATCAGTTAGCTTTCAAATATATGTTCTTTTAGCTCATCAATCAGCTAATTGTTTACCTGATTTTTACCCCTAAGTTACATGTTATTGAATAGGATTACATCCTGCTGACTAAAGCTAACATTTTGGTTATTTTTACTGTGTGTGTGTTTCAAAGACCAGAGTGTATCTACCATGTGAATTTCAATCAGATTAAAAAACAAAAAGGATTACAACTTCAGATCAGATACAGTAATCCCGACTCTCTCAGATTTGATCTGCAACCTTCAGCAGGTTTGTTGTTTCAAACTTTTGCACAGGGTTCAAATATGTTGAACTCAGAGAACCTGTATGATTCTGATCCCAGCAGAAGGATCGAGTGAGGCTGAATTATTGCTCCAAAATGTATTAAAACGAGGGGTGTCCCCATCAGAGCTGATATCAGAAAAAAAAAAGATTATATTGACCTGCATTTAAAATCTCCAGCAGTCCATTCCAAACTCCACTCCAGCATTTCTATGGAGCAGATCAAGCACACAGACAACAACAGCGTGTGCTAAGGTGCTAACAAAGCAGCAAGGAGCAGGAGTGATGTCGGCAGTGTTTATTGTTTTGTCTGAAAAAGACGTCACAGCTTTTCATGCACAAGTTTCCCACATTAAGTTTAACACATTTAAACTTTTAACATTCCCCCAAGAAGAGCTGCACACAGAGCTGAACGTCACACCACGCCTGCTGATATCAAATCAGATCAATGTCAGTATCGGTCACTTAAATCAGCCATGGGGAGCTTTTACTTTGTGTGGATGTTTGCGCCCCCCTGTGGACAAAGTATGCTACACGTCATCCTATTTGGAGAAGTGGGAATTCTTTAAAACCTGTTCCTGTTTCAGGAAGTTAAATTCAGGTTTCTGTGAAGGAAATAGTACAAATATTGGTGGACTACCTCGACCTGGGTAAGAAAGAAATGATCATGTTCTGGATTATTCTCATCTGGTTTGTGAAACAAGTGGGTTACAGAACAGGTTCAGAGAGAGATTGTAAAGGATGATCTGTGGTTTATCTCCTTCTAAGTCTGGATTACTCTGACTGTCTCATCACAGTGTTTTGTTCCCTTTTAGAAGATGCAATACCCAACATGGAGACGCCGCGCAGGCCGGCTAATGGACGCAAAGTCCTGGACATCGAGGTGTACTCCAGTCGCTCCAAGGTCTACGTGGCGGTGGACGGCACGACTGTGAGTTAAGCTAACTGGTTCGAGGTCCAGTAGTTAGCTCTTTCTGTGATTTATCTTCATTTTCTTTTTTAGCGGGGTCGGGGTCCAGGTCTTGCAGATCTGTTTTTTATGTCCTCATGTTCTGCAGGTGTTGGAGGATGATATGCGGGAGCAGGGCAGAGGCATCCACGTGATCGTTCTCAACCAGGCAACTGTGAGCGTCGACTCTACATTTTTATTTTCACATGTGATAAAACTCGTTTCCACTTCATCAGTTTAGAATCTTTTATTCGTCTGTTGTTCTAAAGCTGTGCTCTTTTCTCACTCAGGGTCATGTGATGGCCAAGAGGATATTCGACACCTACTCTCCCCACGAGGACGAAGCCATGATCCTCTTCCTCAACATGGTGACCCGGGGTCGAGTCCTCATCTTCACCATAAAGGTCAGTGACTGGCGCCATGACCAATCAGAAGTCAGATGTTAAATTTATACCCGAGAGCTACAAACTGAGGCATGTTGTCATGGTGCAGGATGAGGGGACCTTCCACCTGAAGGACGCTGCGAAGAACCTGCTCAAGAGTCTGGGCAGCCAGGTGTCGCTCAACCTCAGCTGGAGGGACATGTGGACTCTCGTGGTGAAGAAAGGAGGTAGAGGAGCAGAATCTCGTCATCTCATCATGTCACTGTTTAAACTCTTAAACTCATGTTCAGTGTTCAACTCTTTTCCTTAAGATGAGAATAAATCATGCAATAAAAAGTGACCTAATTATGCACACTTACCACTGACTGCACAGGGGATCTGCTGCAGGTGTGATATGTGATTCATGAATGGCTGTGTGAGAATGAAACTTGTGTCAGAGACGGAGGATGATCGGTTAATGTGACCTCTGCTGTGTGGTTCCAGGTCAGGTATACGGAGAGAAGCACGCTAAGTCTCCAGCTCTGTCCACGTGGGGCGACCCGGTGCTGCTGAAGACTGAGGTGCAGCTCACTGCCTCTGAAGGTAAAACTGCACCAGGGTGTGCACGAGGCCTCTAAATAACCCGTTTCTACAGCTGCATGCTGTACAAAGGTTAACATGTTTTGTTTCTGACTCATCCTGAAACCTGATCCTCCTCCCTGCAGAGGCAGAGTGCCACTGGGCGGACACCGAGCTGAACAGGAGGAGAAAGCTCTTCTGCAGTAAAGTGGAAGGATACGGCAGCATCTGCAGCTGCAAAGACCCGGCGCCCATCGAGTTCAACCCAGACCCTGTAAGACTCTGAACCTCACTGCTGGATCGTTAAATTCAACGTTTTTATTGTTCTTTAGAGATTCACAGGATAGAAGCAGACGTTAGAGTCAGCGTCTCTTACTCACCGTTTATTTTTCCTCTGCAGCTGATGAACAACAACGTCTTCAATGTTCCCGTAGCCGTCATCGCAGGAAACAGACCCAACTATCTCTACAGGTGAGACCAGAAAATCAAATTAAAGACCGTTTCTTACAACCCCAACTCCAGTGAAGTTTGGACGTTGTGTAAAACGTAAATCTGTAAATCCTGTTTAACCTAAATTCATCTGAATACTCTACAAAGACAAGATATTTATGGTTCAAAATTGATAAACTTTATTGTTTTTTTGTAAATATTCCCTCATTTTGAATTTGATGTCTGCAACACGTTCCTAAAAAGCTGGGACAGGGTCAACAACAGACTGGGAAAGTTGAGGAATGCTCCAAAAACACCTGTTTGGAACATTCCACAGGTGAACAGGTTCATTCGAAACAGGTGAGGGTCATGATTGGGTATAAAAGGAGCATCCCTGAAAGGCTCAGTCGATCACAAGCAAGGATGGGGCGAGGTTCACCACTTTGTGAACAACTGCGTGAGCAAATAGTCCAACAGTTTAAGAACAATGTTTCTCAATGTGAAAGAATTGATGTATTTGATCATCTACAGTCCATAATATCATCAAAAGATTCAGAGAATCTGGAGAAATCTCTGCACGTAAGCAGCAAGGCTGAAAACCAACACTGAATGCCCGTGACCTTTGACCCCTCAGGCAGCACTGCATTAAAAACCAACATCATTGTGTAAAGGATATTACCACGTGGGCTCAGGAAGACTTCAGAAAACCATTGTCAGTTAACACAGTTCATCACTACATCTACAAGTGACAGTTCAAACTCTACCATGCAAAGACAAAGACAGATATCAACAACACCCAGAAACACCGCCGGCTTCTCTGGACCCGAGCTCATCTGAGATGGACTGACGCAAAGTGGAAAAGTCTGCTGTGGTCTGACGAGTCCACATTTCAAACTGTTTTTGTAAATCATGGACGTGGTGTCCTCCAGGCCAAAGAGGAAAAGGACAATCTGGATTGTTCTCAGGTCAAAGTCTCAAAGCCAGCATCTGTGATGGTATGGGGGTGTGTTAGTGCCCATGGCATGGCTAACTGGACCATCTGTGAAGGCTCCATTAATGCTGAAAGGTACATACAGGTTTTGGAGCAACATATGCTGCCATCCAAGCCACGTCTTTTTCAGGGACGTCCCTGCTTATTTCAGCAAGACAATGACAAGACACATTCTGCACCTGTTACAACAGCGTGGCTTCGTAGTAGAAGAGTGCAGGTACTAGACTGGCCTGCCTGCAGTCCAGACCTGTCTCCCATTGAAAATGTATGGAGCATTATGAAGCACAAAATACAACAACAGAGACCCCGGACTGTTGATCAACTGAAGTTGTTCATCAATCAAGAATGTGAACTGAGGACACTAATTGTTGAATCTTTGGAGGTGGAATTCTTTACCAAACACTGACTGAGTGTTGATAAAGGAAAGGTGATGGAGCACAGTGGAAACATGAGCCTGAACCAGCTTTATAGGAACAAAAACAATAAAGTTTATCAGTTTGAAGTCTTTGTAGAGAATTCAGATGAATACAGGTTAGTCATGAGTAGATAAACTCTTACAGAAATTCAAACAAATCATGTCTCTGGACAGAAAAATATCCAGAGTAAGAAAACAAACAAACAAAAAAACCCTCCTTTGTCCCAAAGTGAAGTCACATGTTTCTGTCCTCCTTTCCCAGGATGCTGAGGTCTCTTCTCTCAGCGCATGGCGTCAACCCGCAGATGATCACCGTCTTCATTGATGGATATTACGAGGTGAACACATCCACAGGAAGGCGTCAGGTTTTATTCACACTCACATCTTGTTGCTCTGGTGGTTTTTTTTAACCACATGTTTCTGTCTGTGTGTGAAACCCAGGAGCCGATGGATGTGGTGGAGCTGTTTGGACTGAAGGGAGTCCAGCACACACCAATCAGCATCAAGAATGCCCGAGTCTCCCAGGTGAGAACGAATACACTCCACACTCGAGAGCTCACCTTGAATTCACAGATTTCCTCTCTCAGATGGATATTTAATTTCATATTGACGACTTTGACTCTGCTCTGTTTTTCTTCCTCCTGCTGCAGCATTACAAGGCCAGCCTGACCGCAACCTTCAACCTCCACCCTGTGAGTCCTCTGCTCGTCCTCCATCAAGAACGCATCAGTCTGATCTTTAACTGTTTGATTTAAATCATGCAGAGCTAGAAGATGAATGTGGATCTGTAAACTCAGAGTCACACACTCAGTTGTTGAGGAGTTGTTTCTTTTTTTACCTTTAAATGATGAGAGGCTGATCATCACTTCATCAGTTTATTTCAGTGGTTTTGCTCAGAAAAAAAGTTTGAGATAGAAATTAAAGTTTGTTTGTTTGAAAAATATCCAGAACATCAAGCATCATTTTTACTCCCCTAATATTTCTTTTAACTTTCATCAGGATGCAAATTTTGCCATCGTCCTGGAGGAAGACCTGGACATCTCCATCGACTTCTTCAGGTGTGTATCCCCGCTGCGAGATCGTTACGTTCACACAACCACAGACACGTGCACACCCACAGCAGCACAGAGAGAGAGAGAGCAAATCCAAACGTATGTTCTGCCTGAAAAATGTTTCCAGGGTGAGAAAGACGGCAACACTCGCTCTCCTGCTCCAGGAGCAGCATGTCAGTGATCCTCTTATACCAAAACCTTTTCAGGGTCTCTGAACGCCCCTAAATGGAATCCAGGCACTCCTGAAACCTGAGAGATTTTTTACTTTAAGTCTTTTATTAAAGTCTCTGTGAGGACTGTCTGTCTGAGTGGATCACAGCGCCACCTTCTGGCTGGAATCGTGCGCACACTGTGGTGATGTCATAACTCCTAACAAGGTGTGTTTGTTTTGGAAATGAATGGAGATCAGATCTTCTTTTTAACACTACTTTTCTTTGTTCAAGATGAATTTTTACTGGATACAACGTGTTCATTTTTGGTATTTTTGGTACTCTCTTTAGGAGGCTGGTTTATTCCAGAAACATTCTGCTTATGTGCATGTTGAGGAGCTGCTGTATCAAAATGAGTGCCCCCCCCCCCTCAGAAGTTAGGGTTAAAATAGCGTTCTCTCTTTTATGATTCCAATCCAACTTAGAGTTTAAATAACTTTTGTCAGATTTGATGTTTTAGTCACAAACTTTCCCAAACAGTTTTTTGTTTTCCTTTTAAAATGTGTGACTGAATTTGTGTTAAAATGAGTAAAACTGAAATTTGTCTGTCCTGGTCGGGCACCTCTCTGGGTGCTCAGCACCCCATAACCTCTGATCCTAGAACCGCCCCTGTAGCAGAATCCAGACATGAGATGAAGCTTTTCATGAAGTCACCACTAGATGGCAGTAGATCCACAGTGATAGAGCAGAGCTATCAGTGAAGTCCAGCCCTGCTTTGTCTGACAGTCAGGACTCTGAGGTCCAGCTCTCCTGCCGGTTTGAAGCATGGACTCCAGACAGCTCTCAGCGGTCGTCTCTGATCGTTTGCTCCCTGACAGCAGAGCCAAACTTCTCCTCCAGTCAACAGAAACAAAGTGTTTATTTTCATACTGAGGGTCACGCAGGTCCTGAACTCTCATCAGAGCTTGTCTCTGTGGGTGACCGGACTCTACTCTCTTTAAACTGAGTTATACAGATTTAAATACACCACAATAATAATTCAGGAGCTTATGATCTATGGCTCACAGATGCTGCTTCATTCATGTGTGTTTGTTGTGTTTGTTGATTTTCTTGCAGTTTTTTGAGTCAAACCATCCACCTGTTGGATCAGGACGACAGCCTGTACTGTATATCAGCCTGGAACGACCAGGTGAGTGCACGCTGCTTCACCTGCTGCGTGTCCTAGAGTCCAAACTATGGTGTGCATGTGAGTGAGAGTCTTAAGCTGCTGCACGTCCAGCGTCTGAAGGGTTCATTCTGTTTGGCCTCTCTGTATTCCCACTGAGTGCAGGAAGTCTTGATGCCTGATGAGAAGTTGCTCGCCTAACCGCCCTCCTGTTGTCCCTCAGGGCTACGAGCACACGGCAGAGGACCCGGCCCTGCTGTACCGAGTGGAGAGCATGCCCGGCCTGGGCTGGGTGCTGAAGAAGAGCCTGTACAAGGACGAGCTGGAGCCCAAGTGGCCCACGCCTGAGAAGGTGCAGGATTGATCTGTTCTGTGGTTAAAGAAGTCAGACCCACACTTTAGATGGTCATGAATATTTTACCTTCCCTGAACCTCCCGCTCAACCCCACGGCCCATCACTTACTTAATCCTCTTTATTAACTATTCATTCATGGATTGATCTCTGCAGGAAAATGGTGCATTAAGCAGTTTCAGAGTAGGTGAAGAGCCAAACCAGAGCCTGAAGGAGAAAGAGTCCCGTTACCGGTGATGAAAACAAAAAGCAGCGTGAAGTCGTTCAGATCGTGTCACGAATCAGATCAGCAAAAAAAAAAAAGAAAAAGACAAATAAAACTTTGTCCAACATGGCCGTTCAGATGATGTGTAAACATCTTGAAGTTCACTCTAAGGCAAATCTTCTTCCTCTAAACCTGGAGAGTGAATAACAACCAGCCTGTGTCCTCGAGAGATGACATCAAAGCATCAAATCCAGCGACTTGTCTGGAGTTTGGAGACGGACCTGAAAGCCAGTCACATCACTCCACTAAGAACCAGACTGCAGGCACACGCGTGTTCCGCCTACGCCACCAGTGAATCAAATGTTTCTGCAAAAACAAAAACAAATTAAAATATCAAAAACAGACTGAAGTGAAAACTTGTTAAGCTCCACCCCTTTATGTTAAAGTACTAATAAGAGGAGCGAAGGCTTTCATGTTTTCTGCCTCCAAACTTGAACAGACCTTTGGATGAAGGTGTGCTGAGAGCAGAAGGTTCGCTGGCAGACGTCTGCGTCTCTCTGAACATCAATAAACCAACAAGTTAAACAGGAAGTCAAAGAATATCAGTCAGGACGTCCCGACTCTGATCTCAATGCATCAATACAGCCGAGTGTTCTGCCTTCACCCCAAAGTAACAACAGAACTAACAGTCACTGTGTTACAGCGTCCTACGGTAGCCCTCCAGGGACATTCAGTTCAAAAGGAAAGAAACGTACAAACACGTAACAGTCTGTTAGCTTAGCATTAGCAACTCTGTGGCTTCAGTGTGAGCTGTGTGGAAGTTTATCAGAGCTGATTGTGAGAAAGACTCAAACAGCCACATGCTGATTTATGTCATGTGATCGTTCTGCGAGGTTGGAGCAGCTAAAGCTGCGTTCGATACAACAGATTTGATACAACGTTCAAGAAATGTGCAGCTCTACTTTCTGACTGTCTTAAAGTCAGGGCTGGTAGCCACTGAAAACTAGCATGAATTTGAATGTAGCATCTCCTCAGGACTCTGTTTAGCCCCGCCCCCCCACTCTTGGAGCTCCTCCAAATGTTTGCTCTACGTTAGCAGTAATTTGATTGGATCCTAAACTCTAGGATTGGTTGGTGTTTCCAGGTTTCCTCTTGCAGATATTTTTCACTCTGTTTGAAGAACACATCATGGATTGATTGACATCATAAAGATAATTTTAACCAGGAGAACAAAGAGTCTGAATCTGATCACCAACCCTGACTTTAACTGTTTCTTCAAACTCAAATATTGACGATCAGCTGATTTTCAATACATCAAATAATGCGATCAGTATCCAGAAATGCTTTTCGAAACGTTGAACAGCCAACAGTGTTTATGCAAAGTATCCATCAGGTCAATAAATGTTGTATATTTTTTGATGAAGTGTTTAAATGATTAAATTAAAGGGGGCTGGTTGACTTTGTGGTGTGCTGGTCTTGCAGCTGTGGGACTGGGACATGTGGATGCGGATGCCGGAGCAGAGGAAAGGCAGAGAGTGCATCATCCCGGACGTTTCCCGCTCTTACCACTTTGGCATCATCGGCCTGAACATGAACGGATATTTCCACGTAAGATCCAAAGAAAAATGTGCTCTAAAACCTGAGTGAAGCGAGATGAAGGTTTGGGACAGGATGATACGAGCTAACAGAAGCTAACAGGAGGAAGTGAAGCTTTCCCAGCAGTGAATGTTTGACTGTCTGTGTTTTGAGCAGCGGACGGAGGAGGTTTTTATCCTCCCTGTAGCTGAAACATCATTTTCATCAGTTTTTCATCATCGTTTTTGTCGTCCCGTCTCACAGGAGGTTTACTTCAAGAAGCACAAGTTCAACACGGTTCCCAACGTGCAGCTGAAGAACGTAGACAGGTCTGTGAAACACGCTGGGGTTTTAGATTCTCTGTATTCTGGAATAAAAAAGGTTTCATGTGGAGTTTTAAAGTCTTGGGTCAGCTCAGTAACTGGTCTGCTTGTCTGGATCTCCACAGCTTAAAGAAAGACGCCTACGAAGTGGAGATCCAAAACCTGCTGAAGTGAGTAAACCTCAGACGACTTCACCAGACGCAGGTTAGAAATCTGACGAGCATGTTAAAGATTTACCGTGTGTGCGTGATGATCACAGGGAAGCGGAGGTTCTGGACCACACCAGGAACCCCTGTGAGGACTCCTTCCTGCCGGACTCTGAGGGGAAGACCTACGTCATGTTCATCAGGATGGAGACGGAGACCGACACGTCCACGTGGACGGAGCTCGCTAAGGTACACAGATCAGGAGGTCTGAGTAGTTGAAGAGTTACGGTAAACTGGGAGCGCTGGCTCTGCTGTGGGTCTTAAAGCGGTAACCGACTCTTCCTCCCGTCCCCTCAGTGCCTCCACGTCTGGGACCTGGACGTCCGGGGATACCACAGAGGCCTGTGGCGGCTCTTCAGGAAGAGGAATCACGTCCTGGTGGTGGCTGTGCCCATCTCTCCTTACTCGTGAGTAAAACTCTGATGGAAGCTGCAGCTCAAAGCTGCTGTGTGTTGAAAGTGTAGGGAACTCAATCACCAAGGACCGACCACTGTTTACTTCCAGTCTCAACTACGACCTGACGTAACGAACCACCAGTAGTGCTGGCTTGTTTTGTTTCTGATGCTCTGAGCTCAGAGACTGGAACAAAAATCAGAAAGTGTTTGAGTCCAGGTGAAGCAGCTCCAGATCATAAACTAAAGAAGAGTTCACTGGTCTGTCTTTCATTCTCTCACCCTCTCTCCTCTTCCTCTCTCCTCTTCCTCTCTCCTCTTCCTCTCTCCTCTTCCTCTCTCCTCTTCCTCTCCCTCTCTCCTGGTGATAGTGTGAAGAAACCAGCCAGCGTCACCCCCATTCACTTAGAGCCTCCACCCAAAGAAGAGGGAGCAGCGGTGGAGCAGATGTAGATCTGGTATCTACGCTCTCCAGGCCTTAACTCCTCTCTCTCTCTCTCTCTCTCTGAGCACCACTTCTCCTCAGCCTGGGATCCACAAACTCTGACTTTTCCTGAACTCCAGGTGATACCTGGGAAACGGAGTCTTACTCTAACTGTTCTGTCTCACTCAGAGGGAGTCACACTACACAAAACAAAATGCACTACTGAGTCCGTCCAGCAGCTTTGGGACGGTTTACTGAACCCGGTGTTGGTGGAACCATCTGAACCTGAGGTCGGCTCCTCTGTCGGTTCATCCTGTTTTTATTTTAACCACTGAGAGCTTCGTCCATCATGTACAGACCTTTAACTTATCCTTATTTATTTTACACCAAACACCACATCAGTGTTTCCTTCTGCTTCATTTTTAAGATCCACTTTCATCTGCTGCTTCTTCCTTATGGTTCAGTTTTCTAACGTTTACAGACAGCGATGATGATGATGATGATCGTGTATATACGGTACATGACTACATATATTTTTTGATATAAACGTAAAGGGTTAGCATATTTTCCAGTGTCAGATATGGAGTCGGAGTGAGAGTCGATCAGAGCCCTGTGAGTCGGCTGCTGGATCAGGTGAAATGAGAGGAAGTGGAGGGAGAGAAGAAACGCTGCTCACAGCAGAAACTCTGGATTGATTCTGAGAGATTCAAGCAGAATTAATCAAACATCAAATTAAAAAAGTTAGCTTCTAATTTTTATTTTTTTTGTGTTCATTTTAGGTTCAAACAAAAAAAAAAAACCTTCCATGAAGAGACGGATGGTTGTTACATATTAACGAGCTTAACGAGTTGAACGAGAGCTTAACGAGACTTGCTGGAATGATGTCATCACATTAGGATCTTAACTAGTTCATGGCGTGCTGGAGGGGCGGAGCCTCCGAAACCGTCATCAGCAGGCCTCCAGAGGGCTGGCCAATCAGAGAGAAGGGGGTTTGTGGAGCAGGCGAGCCCCCTTTGAGCTTTTTTTAAGCGCCATGAAATGTTGTCTCTTGTTTCCCAGAGTTCATAGTTTTGTCCTCTCTGCTGTGATCGAGCAGCAAACAGCAGAGGTCACAAAGTGAGGAGGGAAAGTATTTGGTTTTTTAACTTCTTTTCACTCTTTTTGTGGTTTAGTGAGCCCATGATTACTTCAAGACTGCAGAGCTCCAGAGAAACAGACCAACCTGCAGATATTTCTCTAGTTTTTTGATTGGACGCCTCAGTTTGAAGCATCATTATGAAATCTGTATCGTTGAAGTGTCGGCCTTAAATCCGAGCTGGAGAATCAGATGTTTATTATTTGTTTATTTCATGACGTCAGAGTGAGGTGGCTGCAGATGAACGAACGAAGGCTCTGTGGGAATATCTGTCTCTATATGCAAACTCTGAAGTGTCTGTAACCGTTTTATTGACTGAATCTGTAGAAACTCAGACTTCATCAGGAGTTGTTTTGACGTCACTCGTCGCTGCGCTTGGATCAAATCATGTTTTTCATGACGGGACGACTCATCATCTTTCTGTTGTTTTTTTCATCTGTCGTTTAATTTAGAAACGTTGTCACGGACACGCAGCTCCGTCAGTTTTATGTTTTTATTGTGTGTGTGTGTGTGTGTGTGTGTGTGTGTGTGTGTGTGTCTCCATGGAATGACTGGACTCTTTTAGTCCTGCGTTATGATCGGTATTTTTCAGCTCTCTCTGGTTTTGCTCTCCTCTTTGCCTCGGCAGCAATACAGATGATTTTATTTATAGCTGTGAGAGGTGTCAGTACCTCCAGTTCAGCAGGTGTCTGGCTGTGTGTGTGTGTGTGTGTGAGACGATGAGGAGCTGAGGACAGACTGTCAGAGTGAGATGCAGTTTGACGTTTCTATGAGTTCCTTTTCTTTTGAAATGAATAAAGATGTTTTGTGTTTTTTACTGAGCTGCTGCTCTCGCCTTATTTCCAGCCCTTCCTGTCCTGACTGTGTAACTCATGTGGATGCTTTGTTATTGCTGCACATTATTCATGGTATAAACTTTAGATTTATTGTTATTCTCAGCTCAGGTTCTGTACTTGCAGCCTCGTGCTCACCGTAGATTTCCCCAGAGAGCTCGGGGCGAAGCCGCAGTGAGAGGAAACGCACGCAGCCGAGGGAAATATATGCAAATCCTGAGGCAGCCGCTGCGGTACGCCAAGGACGAATGTGGCTTCCTGTCCGTTGAGCTCTGACTTTCATAACCTGTGATGTAATAAACCAGAGAGGGTCTGAGCTCTGCAGGGCCGCCTGAGCACCAGCAGAGTCCAGCTCTCAGAGAAGGTTTTCAGCTCTTCATGAAGGACTCTGCAAAGACTTGAAACTTTAAGACCAGTTAATGCGTGAATTTACAGTCTGCACTGTTGGGTCTAAAGAGAATTCTAAGAAGAGTTTGAAAATGTAAACAGAAGAAATCAGAAAAACAAGAGTCAGCGATTAAAGGTGAACAATCTGTTCATCAGCTGATCAACACTTTAAGATCACAGCCGTTAAAAGACTGAAGACGAATGTTTGGACGCAGTCAGACAAACACTCTGAGTTTTATCAAAAATCCTGAGGAACAAACGAGTCGAGAGGAAGACCCAAAAACATTTCACCAACGCTGAGCCGGAGGATCTGATTGGCTGTCCGTCAGGATGCAGAGCGATCCTGGACCCAAATGAAGGCCGTTACTAGAGCAGCAATGATTAATCGAATAATTGATTATTAATCGATTACTGAATTAATCATCAACTATTTTGATAATCGACCGGTTTCAGTAATTATTTAAGCCCATATTCTCTGATTTCAGCTTCATGGATCTGAATGTTTTCTGCTTTCTTTGCTTCTCTGTGACCGTCCTGAAGATCTTTGATGTCATCGACATTTTTCACCATTTTCTGACATTTAATGGACCTAAACAACGACTCTATTCACAGAGAGAATAATTGATAGATTAATCGATCAGGAAAATAATCGTTAGTTGCAGCTGGCGGTGTCGCCTGCAGCCCAGTAACCATCAGACGGCGTCTGAGAGAGAAGAAGCCTCTTCAAAAGCCTCGTCTGCTTCAACACCACAGACTCACCTGTTTGGACTCTAAAGAGAGCAGCAGAACCACGTTTACTGATTCTGTGCAGGATTATTCATCCAACAGTGTTTTTCTTTTTATGACAAGTGAATTTAAACATTTGAGGGTTTAATTTTAGGCGGTGAAATCCTCAGTGAAGTCTGGACTTAGTGTTTATGGCTGACCTGTGAAGCTCCGGGGCTTTGGAGCTTCATCTGGATGAAAACTCACTGTTTGAACTTTCAAGTGTCTGCTTGAAACTTTCATTTTATTAAACATTTGAGTATTTACACGAAATTTTATCATCACGTTTCACAGTTTAACATCGTAACATCGGCTCTGCTTTTTAGGCAGCATGGAGCCTCAATATGGTGATATTTATTTATTTATTTATTTATTTATGTATTAAATTATTTACTTTTATTTATTTTATTTTATTTATATTATTTATTTATTTATTTTATTCATTTGTTTGTTTATTTATTTATTTATTAAATTATTTAATTTTATTTTATTTTATTTATATTATTTATTTATTTATTTTATTCATTTGTTTGTTTATTTAGTTATTTATTTATTTTATTTATTATTTTATTTATTTATTTTAATGATTATTTTATTGATTTTTCTATAATTATTTATTATTTTATTTTTTATTTTATCTTTAGTTGATGATTTTATTTTATTTGTTTTTATTTATTTATTTATATTCCTCTTTCTTTCTTTCTTTCTTTCTTTCTTTCTTTCTTTCTTTCTTTCTTTCTTTCTTTCTTTCTTTCTTTCTTTCTTTCTTTCTTTCTTTCTTTCTTTCTTTCTTTCTTTCGTGCGACCATGTTTGAAACGGGCTGTGATTCAGAACTTCCAGAGAAACTGGTCTCTGGTGGATCCGACCTGTCGTTATAGTTTTTTATGAGATAAACTTCATATTTATCCGCTGAAAACAAACGAGCTGTGTGTGAGAAGTGTGTGATCCGCTGGTGTTTATGAATCTGTCTGCTGGAAAATACTCACCTCAGGTCCAATTAAGAGAGTGTGTGAGTGTGTGTGTGTGTGTGTGTTGCACTAACTGACAGTGCCAATAAGAGCATTTGACATTTCTTCCACAAAAGGCAGTTAGTTTCATTGACCACACACACACACACACACACACACACACACACACACACACACACACACACTAACTTGTCCGTCATCAGCAGCTCCAGCTCCAAACTGTTCATTTGTGCCTGTCAGTCAGGAGTCGCTGGGTTGAATCAGTGTGTGTGTGTGTGTGTGTATGTGTGTGTGTGTGTGTGTGTGTGTGCGCAGCCTTTTAAATGTCATTTTTGACCTATTGAGCATTGTGATGAGCCGGGCCGTGAGGCCGATGGCTGAGATGTAGATGGAATATTGATTTTGTGTGTGTGTATGTAAGAGAGAGACGGCGTGTGTGTGCCGGGGGTTATTGTTAAACATGGAGCTCAGCAGCTCGGAGATGATGACAGATTTAACCCTAAATACCTCGCAGGTGTATAATTGGATGGAAGAAGGATGGAGGTTGGCTCCTCGCTTCCCGTCTCTCTGTTCCAATGAGGCCGTTTGGTGTGACGGTCATTAGTGTACACACACAGGAAACACACACCCTGACAAAGGCTGTTAGGTCGCTGTCAGGTTTACTAAAATCTCTGACCCATCTCAGCTCAAAGCCTCTCACACCTGAATCAGTCACATCAGGGTCAGTCTGTCTCTAGAGTCCAGATCTTCTCCTGGTGGAGGATCTGTGACCAACGACTGGATTCAGGAGCTGAAAGAAGCTGCTCCACCCTCCGTCTATTGTCAGGCCTTCATTGGTCAATATTTACTCAGTCTTAAAGCACAAAGCGTGTTACGTCCAGAGGAGGACACGTGATCCACATGAATGTATTACAACACAAAAGACTCACTGAGCCCAGCTGGATTCTCTGAAACACAAAGATGATCTGTGTGGATGACGAGGAAACGTTTTTCCATCTCAATGTTTAACATCATTTATTACAACAGAGGATCAGGGACCTGAACCAGACTAACCCTAACCAGACTAACCCTGACCCTAACCCTAACCAGACTAACCCTAACCAGACTAACCCTGACCCTAACCTGAACCAGACTAACCCTGACCCTAACCCTAACCAGACTAACCCTGACCAGACTAACCCTGACCAGACTAACCCTGACCCTAACCCTAACCAGACTAACCCTAACCAGACTAACCCTGACCAGACTAACCCTGACCCTAACCCTAACCAGACTAACCCTAACCAGACTAACCCTGACCCTAACCCTAACCAGACTAACCCTAACCAGACTAACCCTGACCAGACTAACCCTGACCCTAACCCTAACCAGACTAACCCTAACCAGACTAACCCTGACCCTAACCCTAACCAGACTAACCCTGACCCTAACCTGAACCAGACTAACCCTGACCCTAACCTGAACCAGACTAACCTGAACCAGACTAACCTGAACCAGACTAACCCTGACACTAACCTAAACCAGACTAACCTGAACCAGACTAACCCTGACCAGAATAACCCTGACCCTGACCACACTAACCCTGACCACACTAACCCCGACCAGACTGACCCTAACCTGAACCAGACTAACCTGAACAAGACTAACCTTAACCAGACTAACCCTGACCACACTAACCCTGACCACACTAACCCCGACCACACTTACCCCGACCACACTAACCCTGACCACACTTACCCCGACCACACTAACCCTGACCACACTAACCCTGACCAGACTAACCCTGACCCTGACCACACTAACCCTGACCCTGACCCTGACCACACTAACCCTGACCCTGACCCTGACCACACTAACCCTGACCCTGACCCTGACCACACTAACCCTGACCCTGACCCTGACCACACTAACCCTGACCCTGACCCTGACCCCACTAACCCTGACCACACTAACCCTGACCCCTGCCGTCATCAGAAAGCTCCAGGTTCTGTTGGCAGAGATGTTAAGAAGTCTGTTTTTCAAAGCTGGAACTCAACACAACTTCATCAACAAGACGCTCTCCGTTCATCCTGTTAGTAGACAGATGGTCGCTCCTACAAAACAACCTTTCAAAATAAAGTTTGTTTTTTAACAGAATTTAAATCGATTTATGAATTTCATCTCAGAAATCTGTGACATTATTCTCGTAAATTTGCGACTTTATCTTGTGAATCTTTTTTTTTTATTTATTAAACATGGCACTAATCCTCCGTCATACTTCCTAACCATCATTCGTATCTCTGTAGTTACTTTACTTCCCTTCTTTAGCATCGCTCCAGCATTCTTTGTCATTTTGAAGCATTTTGCGTCGCTCTGTGGCGGTGTCCTGGTCCCCGAGATTCAGCACTGATCTGTTGTAACTCTGCTCGTCAGTTTGTTGTTGAACTAATTTTTTAAACCAATGTTTTCAATATTCAGGACGGAGAATCAAAGATAACTGTTTTATTAGACAATATTTATTTTGGCAATGTGAAGTATTCCCTCTCCAGAGGGGCTGCAGGTTTTATATAGCCTCTCATATTATACAAAATACAAACAGACGTCTACAGCTTCACTAGAAATATGTGTTGGATGTAAGTATTGCAGAGTTCAAGGCTCTGTTCGTCCCTCCGCTGTGTGTCAGGAGTCTCAGCTGATCCTGTTGTCCAGGTGGCAGTACAGGTACATGGACACGATCATCGCAGCAACCTGAAGACGAGAGAAAAGGCTTTTATTCCAAGAAACGAAACAAGTTTTCAGTCCCTCAGCGTTTCTGTATAAACCGATATTCTGCACTACGTTTTTTTTTTGCAAACTTTTTGGAAACTTGTTTTTTCTCTTTGAATTAAATTTACCTCCAGGACTGCGATCCCCGCTGCGATGCCTCCTACGATGTTGGCGTGCTCCTTGAGGATCTGCAGGATATTTTCAAAGCAGCCCTGAGGAGGAAGAGGAGAGTTGTTCAAATATAATGTCCCGTTCTTCACGAATCCCCACACCTTAAATAAGAGCACTAAGTGATGAAAACATTGTTTTTAATGTTTGAGGAATGAAACCGTTTCATTCATCACAGCTGTGTCTGACTGCAGAGATAGCTCTGCAAGTTTTCTGGCTTCAAATCAAAGATCTTTAGCTAATTTTTTAAAGCATGCACTCCAACACGGAGCGAATGTATTTGATGCTTTTCTCGTAATAAGGAGGACTGATGAGTGATTTCTAATCTTTTTTTTTTTTTTAAAAAGTTAAAATTATTGTAAATCTTGGAGTCAGAGACCACTCAGAGTCTCTCAACAACCCTGATCTAAACAAACTGTCTCGCAGAACTTTAATGTTAGATCTGTAAGGAAGCAGAAACTTTTCTCTCTCACTTTTCCATCTCTGGTGGAAAAGTAAGCACACCTTCTCTTCCAGCGTAATCTTTCATTTGTGTCGTCTCACCTTCACGGCGCTGCGTTCAGCCTCCGCCGAGCTGCAGGTGGAGTTGTTTGTGGTGGAGTTGTTCGTGGTGCAGCAGCTCTGCGGCAGACTTCCTCCGTTCTCTTTTTCAAACTTGGAGCCCAGAAAGTCGGTGTAGTTGGTGAAACCGCAGCAATTGAGCTGAAAGAGGAAGGAACACAAGAGTCTGTACACGTTGATGTAGAACATGTATCAGGTTACGCTCTGTTTTCAGATCAGGGCTCAGCGTGTCGCATATTCAAAGTAAACAGCTGGAAAGTCTTTGCTTCAACTATCTCGCTGCCTTTGGGGCTTATAGAATAGAATAGAATAGAACACACTTTATTGATCCCTGTCACAGCAGCAAACAAAGTGTAAAGTGCAAAAATTCAAATAATATATAAAAAGTATGATATGATGTCAACTAGAAAAAAATATCCATCAGAGACGACGGCTTGGCCATAACTCTCATGTCAGCCACCTCCACGGGGTCCACGGGGTTAGCTCCATTAGCCATGTCTCTGTGAATAGCATGATGCTAGTCTGCTGGTATTCCTTCTGGTGCTGCGTTAGCACAGCTAGCTCGTCCATCTCATTGTAGATAGAGCTTACATTCTCCAAAACGATGGATGGGAGGACGGGTTGATGACGTCTCGTCTTAGCTCACAGGGAGCTTTGGACAAGTTAGCATCGACATGCTACAGGCTGCTAACAGCTGAATTCTTGTGTGTAAACAATGTAACCATGGTTACATGTAGGATCCCCGGACAAACAGGAACAAAAAAAGGTAAAAACACCGCTGAAAACTGCTGATATCAAATTTAGTTCCGCAGGTTTCCAGACCAATAAAAGAAAACAGTCCTTGAACATCACGCTGTGACAGGTTGGTGTGGAAATATGTGCATTTTTTATAACAGCCGGAAAGTTTCCATTCAACAAAGCTAACCAATTAGTAACCTTTCACCCCAGAGAGGATTAAAGTCTTTGTCATTTAAGATAAGAGAAGAGAGCGCTGGGATTTACCTTGACTGAATCTATTATGTGCAGGTGAGCGGAGGTGGACCAACAGACAAAAGCAGACAGAGATGATCCAGAGAACATCAGCAGTGATTCACATGTTGGTAATATCGAGTCAGAGATCGAGCTGAGGGTGTTTGAGCCACTTTAAAAAGTTTATGATTTCACATTTCTGTGAAGAAACTCACACACCTGGTCTTATCTTTTCATCCATTTGTTGCAGATTCACGTCATGAGTTTGTCACTTACTGAGCCGTTTTGCCGTTGCAGAAAAGAAGCATGAGCTCTGTTTTTATAAGGGTGTGATGGAAGAAATTGGAATAGATTTTTCGAGTCATTTAACTAAAACAGGATGTGAATCAGACAAATGTTCCTCCAGCCTGTAAATACAGCCAAACACACCAAACTCAGTTGCCTCATTTTGATGCAGAAGAAAGAAATCGATTCCTGCCAGGAGGTGGAAACGTTTGGATAAAGTTCTGCAGAATAGTTGTAAGAATAGTTAGTGAGCAAAAGTTCAGATCTACCTCCGTCATGGTCGTGTTCCACATCTTGGTCACCACTGGTTCAGTGCCGTAGTCAGACTTCAAAGCAGGGGTGGCCCACGCTCGGAGGATCCCCTCAGCCTGAGAAAACACACATGAAGATGTGATACCAAACACTGATGAGGACTCTGGAGTGTGCAGACCTGCTGGAGGCTACACCATTGATCTGACACACAAGGATAAACCAGGTTTGACTTCCAGAGAGGAGGATGCAGGTGACTGGTTCCTCCTCTAAATGTTTTTTCACGTGAGTCTGGTTCTGTGCGAAGTTTCCGTCTCTTAAAGGAAGTTTGTAAGGTCTCTGCTCATGGTGGGTTCAGATGAGATCAGACTCTGGATTTGGTCTTCATGTTGGGTCTAGACCAGTGTGTGCTGATAGTGAAATGAATGATTCAGACCCAAGCTGTAAATATATTTGGGTCTTGGTGTGTGCCTCAAGTGGACATTCGATGAACTGCGGTTTTTAGCCCTTCCACATAAGCTTCATTTTTTCAGACTTTTTATGCTTTTATTTTGAAAGGACAGGACAGTGGATAGAGCAGGAATCAGGGTGAGGGTGAGGACTAACAGTCGCCACAGGCCAGACTTGAACCCGGGCTGCCTGATCAAGGGCTTTTTGCCATATGGAGTGTAACCTAGACCACCAGGCCATCTGTGCTCCAGAGGCTTCATGTTTTTTGGAGCTTGTAGCTTCCAAAAACAGTTTCATCTCAGATGAGCTCGGGTCCAGAGAAGCCGGCGGTGTTTCTGGGTGTTGTTGATATATGTCTTTGTCTTTGCATGGTAGAGTTTGAACTGTCACTTGTAGATGTAGTGATGAACTGTGTTAACTGACAATGGTTTTCTGAAGTCTTCCTGAGCCCACGTGGTAATATCCTTTACACAATGATGTTGGTTTTTAATGCAGTGCTGCCTGAGGGGTCAAAGGTCACGGGCATTCACTGTTGGTTTTCAGCCTTGCTGCTTACGTGCAGAGATTTCTCCAGATTCTCTGAATCTTTTGATGATATTATGGACTGTAGATGATCAAATCCATCAATTCTTTCACATTGAGAAACATTGTTCTTAAACTGTTGGACTATTTGCTCACACAGTTGTTCACAAAGTGGTGAACCTCGCCCCATCCTTGCTTGTGAACGACTGAGCCTTTCAGGGATGCTCCTTTTATACCCAATCATGACCCTCACCTGTTTCCAATGAACCTGTTCACCTGTGGAATGTTCCAAACAGGTGTTTTTGGAGCATTCCTCAACTTTCCCAGTCTGTTGTTGACCCTGTCCCAGCTTTTTAGGAATGAGTTGCAGACATCAAATTCAAAATGAGGGAATATTTACAAAAAAAACGATAAAGTTTATCAGTTTGAAGGATAAATATCTGGTCTTTGTGGTGAATTCAGTTGAGTTTAGGTTAAACAGGATTTATGAATCAATGGAGTGAATTGGGGTTGTAGATACACAGTAAAATGTTCGTTCTAATTTAAATACAACACGTTGTACCTTGGAGACTTCATTCTGAGTGGTGGAGGGAAAAGGACTCACAGAACAAAGCTCAGGCTCCTCTTTCAGTCTCTTCATGTTTTATTGTGTAGATGAGAGTCCTTAAGATGCAAATAGTCTCCTGTGGATGGATTTAAGAGCAAACCTCTGCTGAGCGGAGCTTTTACTGCCAAAGTCCAACACTGTCACACACGTGCACACCTTCACATGTACACACGGCGCACTGTGGAAACCCATGAAAATAAAACAGTGCAGCTGATTTCACGGGCAGGAAAGGTAATTCTCAGGGAGTCACCTCTTCATCAGAAATTAAATAAATCTTCCCTCGCACAAAGCACAAAGCACGGGGGAAATAAACAGCGGCGGCCTGGCACCCGGGAAAAAATGAAAGTAAATCAAAAATTGACCGAGCCATTATTCTCCATTCTTCTTCTTCTCCTTTTTATGGCCCTAAACGGATGGGAGGGCCTGCATTTACATATATATGATGCTCCTGATGCCTCTGCTCAGGCCACACTCCACCTGCAGTTTGTGTTTACCTGAAGTGTGTAGAAGGCCAGGTTCAAATCCAGGCAGGAGGAGTCCTTTGTTGTAAAGACGAGTTCCTCCACAAACACACAGGTTAGCCCTCCTCCTCCTCCTCCTCCTCCTCCTCCTCCTCCTCCTCCTCCTCCTCCTTCCACGGTCTGTTTTTCCCACTTTGATTAATAATCCCGCCACGTAGAGTCGCACAAAGACCAATCTGATGTGAGGAGAGAGAGTGCTCTACTGTAGGTCACATGCAACCATGTGTCGATCAGCTTTATGTGCCTGAAAGTGCATTTTTTTTGTTGTTGTTCCCCGTGCATGTGTGTGCACAAATGTGTGTGTGAGAGAGTGTGTGTACAGTGAAGGTTGTAGGAGCACAAGATGCCCAAGGGGATGCTGGGATACATGCCACAATTAAAAGTGCCCCCCAAGAAGCAGCGAGAGCGGCTGAGATCAGAGAGGGTTATTACCAGCCGGCTAATTCATCACTGTCACTCCGCAACGCGCCTCACTACATCCCGTTAAACACACACTCCCATGCTCACACACTGTATGGACCCCTGCAACCACACACACACACACACACACACACACACACACACACACACACACATATCGGACAGTCAGGACAAAGCCCGCGCTAACACACGGCACAGTGAGGCGGGAGATGATAACACATCTATCAATACAGCAGAGTGAACACGCTCTGCACTCATGATAAAAATCTCCAGCTTCATGTTATTGATCTCTTTGTTGCTTTACAGCGTATTGCTCTTTTTGAAATCATTATCGATGTCTCCTCCTGCAGCGACTCGCCGCCTGCTAATTGGTTATTGTTGTTAAGAGGAAAAGCAATAAATGAAAACCGTATTGTGTTCAGCTGAGCGTCTCTTTGTTATGAAGAAAGGAGACGGCTTCGTGACATCGCTCACAAACAACTTCTCCGTCCACTTTTTCACACGCGTGCATGTTTAGAAATACAGAAAACATACAAAAACAGACGCTGCTCAGGGAAGGAAACAGAATAATCCATCTTTTGCACACTGCAAGTTTCAGATTGGATCCTCATGTTGACTCAAACAAAGAGCCAGACAAGAGAGAGAGAGAGAGAGGAAAGATTTCTTTCAGAAAGTCGATACTGCAGCAGGACACCAGGGGGAGCAGTTTCTGCAGTTTGAGCTGAGTGAGATGACGTCCTTTTTTTTTTTTTTTTTTTTTTTTTTTTTTACAGTCTGTGATGGTAATGGATCATCTCCATTCATTTTAATGGGCCACTAATTTTGGGAAAATTCTGAATATATATATATATATATATATATATATATATATATATATATATATGTATATATATATATATATGTATATATATATATATATATATATGTATATATATATATATATATGTATATATATATATATATATGTATATATATATATATATATATATATATGTATATATGTATATATATTTGAAAATCGGTGAAACTTTGTTGGAGGGGTAACGAGCCAAAAAAACGTACGGAAGAATAATCAGAAAAATAATATTGAGGTGGGATTTCTATATGTTGGGATGCTGCGCTCAGCATTTCAACATAACAACGACATCTTTGTCTTTGCATCTAGCGGGAACAGGAGCACAGAGCTCACAACCAAAACTCTCACGTCTTTTAGCTCTGATTCGGTCTCCACCATCAGTTCAAGCTCCACTGGGATCTTATAAGTCACCTGTATGGGACATCACGGCCTTGTCCATCCATCCATCTGTACATTATCTATACTGTAATCTCATTCAGGGTCACAGGGGGGTGGAGCCTATCCCGGCTGTCATTGGACAGGTCACCACTCTCAGACCTTTATAACCTGTTGAGCATGTGTTCAGAGTGAGGCGGAGAGTTGAAGCACCGCAGAGCCACACAGTGATGCTGGAGACGGACTAATCCAAATATAGAATCATGACGCTGTTGTTTCTGATTGGA
Source organism: Labroides dimidiatus (assembly GCA_030710495.1). Taxonomy (NCBI): domain Eukaryota; kingdom Metazoa; phylum Chordata; class Actinopteri; order Labriformes; family Labridae; genus Labroides; species Labroides dimidiatus. The sequence goes on along the minus strand of CM061146.1, from coordinate 931,790 downwards.
AACATTCAGCGGCTGTTAAAGTTACACACTGAGGAGGCAGCGGTTGGTCTGTCAGCTGAGGCGTGTGAAGCTGTGGCTCCTCTTTCACAAACACATCACGTGTTCTTCTTTGCTGATGAAGCGACTGATGGATTCAGCTTTAAAACCAAAGGAATCAGACTTAATTACCTCACAGGTCTGACTCAGGCAAACAGCCATCTGTATTGGATTACGTTTTGGAAATCACATTCCTCCACTCTTCACGGAGGTGGGAGTGATTCATTAAACGCCACAACACATAACATCCATCCCCTTCATCCACTGTGAAGACCACATCACCCCCCCCCCCCCCCCCATCTAATAAATCTCCTCCCTGGTCACTTCCAGATCACTTGGCGTAGAAAGAACAACCATGACCACTGACGGCCTCTCATAATGCTCGCTGGAATTGCTTATTAAATCTCAGTTATTCCGACCACCTGAAGGTTATTGGCTCTTTGCTGAGATGAGCTGCGAGGCTGGGTGTCCGAGAGGCAGATTTATGCTGCAGATAAGTAGAACACAAAAGATCAACGCCTTATTTATGCTCTCCTTTCATTGTCTACGCCTCTGTCTCTTACTTATTGACACGGGCAGCCATATATATGCATATTAGATGTATATTACCCATATTCATTATTCTGATGCCATTGTGTTTACTGTGTCTTATCAGAAGCAGGAGATGGACAGCTGCTCTCGCACGCTCATATCCGTGATGGACCTGAAGATGTCCTTTGTGTTTGTAATGAACAGATGATGCTAAAGCTAACAAACAGAGCGTTAAATTGACTCCACAGCATATCTATGATCTGCTTAAGAAAGACAAATCTATGAGTTACGTCGTGCATTTCATTGAGCTCTAGACAAAAGCTCTCTCGCCTCTCTCTCTCTCTCTTGTTTTATTGGCATGCGGCCTGTTTTCCAAGCTTCCTTTTCACTCGCCAGATGCTGTTTACGTCGCTCGCGTTGGTAAGCTCAGCTTTAGGAAATGACAGGCGGGAGATGGAGCAGATTTATCTCTGCAAAATTGCCGGAGCAGCAGCAGCAGCATCTCTCTCAACTCAGCCTCCAAGGACACGAGAACACACACACACACTAACACACACACACACACTCACACACACACACCTGCTTTGCTTCTTTGTGCGGGAACAGATTTTAACAGAGCTGGAGAACATTTGATTACTGAGACTCAGGCTCATTAAGAAACAGGCGAGAAGTTGTAGGAAGATCTTTACACTGTAAAATCCATGATGTCGGTCTCAGAATCTTTTAACAGACGAGTTTCTAATTCTGCCTCATTCTAATTTTAAACTACTGTCTCACTGTAAACACATCTCATACCTCTGATATGAAACGGTCAGGGATCAGGGTCAGGTCCAAACAACAACACATGACTTGCTGATAGAAAACTGAAGTTTGAGTCTGTGGGAGACTTAAATTCACTTTTCTTTATCAGTATTTAAGTTTGTTTGAGCTTCTGATGAGTCACAGACCAAATCTGTTTTATTAGACGTCGTAAAACATGATATTGATCCAAAAATGATTTGTCGACATCAGCCTCTCGCTCTGACAACAAAAGGAGAGCAGTTTCCTGTTGGAGAGAAAGTTTCTCAAAGCTTCAGGCTGGACTTGGCTTGTGTTTGTTTTGGAAATGAATGGAGATCAGATCTTCTTTTTAACACTACTTTTCTTTGTTCAAGACGACTTTTTACTGGATACAGCGTGAGGAGGTAAGGTATTTATCAACAGTTACACAGAGCTGCTGTTTGAAACATGACAACAAGTAAACTTTGTCACTTTGTTCTGGAGTTTAGTAGACGGAGCTCTGAGACGTATCCGTAGGCTAACGTGTAACGTTAGCGAATCCTTATGTCCTGCTCATCGACCAATCAGAGCCAACGTAACCTCACTCTTCATTTTATTGACAGACTCTCAAGTTTGATCAGATCACTGCAGAAGAACTGCTGCATGTGGGCTGGAATGAACATTATCACAAACAGATTAGCTCATGTTTTAGCCTTTAGCTCATGTTTTAGCCTTTAGCCTGTGGTCTATCTCTCTCCTGTTTCTCTTTCTTCTTCTCTTCTGTCCTTTCCTCTGTCTGTCAGTTCAGCTCCAGTCTCCACCATCACTGCTCCTGGTCTCAGCCTCAGTAGACCACAAAGGCTGAATTGTATTGAGTTGGTTTGGACAGCGGAGGATTATTTGTTTACGTTGTTACTGCCAAGATGTCGGCGTCACATAGCGCAGAGCTAGCATCACGTAACTAAAAATCATTCACACTTCCAAAATCTCTGTTTGTTTTCAGATCATCTGTAGAGCTTGTTATTGTATCAAAAGTAAATACTGTCATCTAACAGTGGTATTCTGATCACCTGGGGTGCAAAGAATTATGGGATATGTTGGGCTATGAAGGATGCTCCTGTTGTGCTCTCCACAGCCTGGGAAAAGTGAACAGACGGTACATTTGGAGAAGCCTGGCAGAGACACAAACGGTTGTTTGTTTTTAAATGAATGAGGAGCAGGAAAAGCTGTTTCCACCAGCTGATAATAGAAAACATTAAAGTATTAACACAGTGTAGTAAATAATTAATGTTTGTCACAAACGATAGCCTCTCTGAGTCCTCTCTGCTCCTCGCTGCTGATTGGATGTTTGCTAGATTACCTCTGATGCTCCTGGAGACTCAGAAACATCCTCTGATTGGATGAAGAACTCCACTTTATATTTTCTGTATTAGGACTCCGGTCTTCACTAACCTCCCTTTACAGAGCTCATCTGAAATCCCTGTAATTATTAAACGTGCCACTAAATGGAAATGGGGCACGTGTGTGTGTGTGTGTGTGTGTGTGTGTGTGTAAGAGAGAGGGAGAGGGAGAGAGAGAGAGAGGGAGAGAGAGAGGAGGGGGGCGGTATATGTAAATAGACTGTTTTGCATATAAAATGCTTTAGCTTCAATATTCCAGAATAATAAATTGCTCAAAGTTAGAGACGCGGTGCGGCCCCGGGGCCATCCCAGAGTCATTAAGTAGCCGAATGTAGTGAGGCGGACATAAAGCCAGTAATTCAATGATGGCTGCGGCTATAATGGAGAATTTACATGGAGATAAAATCCAGAGAGTGGGACGTGGAGGTGAGAGGGTGACAGAAAGAGACGGCGAGCGACGATAAGAACGAAGAGACAAAGGGAGTGAAGAGGAAGAGGGGGCGACGAGGTGAAGTGGGTGAAGTGGAGAACTTACGAATGAGGAGTACGCCAGAGCCACGACTCCAGCCGCCACTTCAGCGATGAAGATGATGAGGACGATGGAGAAGAACTGCAGGGACAGAAGAAAAGAGAGTCTGAGCGTTTCCACAAGAGCTGAACATCCACTCAACAGGCTTTGAGAGACGCTTAGTGAGACGCTGACGAGTCCGTCTTTATGCTCGGCCCCAAAATGTCGTCTTCATTCAAACCTTTAATTTGTTAGAGAGTTGAGTCTTTGATTATCAGCAGATTCTTTCTTTTTCACTCTCATTGGGTTATTTCTTTAAAGTCAGCACAGAGCTCCCTCTGACCGAGGTCGGTCGGATCAGGACTGGATTTGTGGACTCATTAACGTTTGTTGTTGTTGTTGTTGTTGTTGTTGTTGGTCTTTGCAGCGTGTTTTTGTGTTGTCAAACTGATGAAGATGTTTTCTTCATTTGCTTGTGTTTTGTCTTGTGCTGTGAGCTCTCAGGGCCACCGTAATCTGCTCAGTCTTGGTGCTCTTAAAGGAGTTCAACGACAGACGGCCGAACACTCAACAAATGGTCACGTGTCTGTTTTTTACCCATCTGTACATCTGTACGCTCATCAGCCCCTGAGCTGATTGACCCATCCTCCCCTCCAGCCCCCTAACAGCACTGTGTGCGTTATAACACTCATGAACAGCAGGAACAACTACCTCTTAGTCTGCTGCAGTGAGTCTAATGAGGAGCACAGACAGCACATCGTCTGCCTTCAGAGCTCTCGTCACGTCCTCGTCTCCCGTCGAGATGAAGGATGACGGTGACTCGCAGCGCAGGAAGCACCCGAGCTTTACTGAGCGTCTGTGATTGTTACGCAGAAGAGCAGCTGTTAAACACCAACCTGGACGTCCAGATGTGGAGGATGAATTCATCATAAGTAAATATATTTTCCCAGCTTGACATAAACTAGTAGCTCAGCCAAATTTGACACATTTGAAGAGGAAACTTTATTTTTATTCTTCGTCACCACCTGCTGAAACATCCCCGCGCTACCTCACCAGCAAGAGTCACATATTTACAACGCTGGGTGACACTACCAGTTCTGGCCACAGGTGTCACTGCAATCAACGGATATCAAGGATGCCTGTAGTGACAGAGATCAGACTGGAGACCCCGCCTTGAGTTTGTCGCAGGTCTTCCATCTGAGAGGATCCTTTGCTTTACGATTTATGAGAGAACGAAGCCAAAATCCCAAATACAAAACCAGCTCATTCTGCCGCAGCCATAAACTGTCGCTCACCTGTCAATCAGCTGATCTTTGCCTCTGATTGGACAAACTTGCGAACCTCCCATACAGTGTGTGTTTAGTACCAGACTGTAAGCATTTTTATTCCTGTTGTGAAAACATTTTTTATTTTTTTATTTCTTTCTTTTTAAAAATTTTTTCTTGTTTTTTTTATTTTTTTTTGTCTTGGTGTGTTTGTGACTTCCTGTACTTCCAGCCTCAACCGGAAATTCAATGAACTGCAGATTTTGACACTTCTGCATTGCCTCATATTTTTGGACTGAAGGTTGCTGCTTGATCATGACCTCACTTAGAAAAAAATGGTGAAAAAAAAAGGTTTCTGGGCTTTTCCAATGATTTCATTCCCACATTTGGGAAAGTGGCTCCATTTGGACCCATGGAATCAGAAGAAGGAGTCTTTGTCAACTCCTGGTGTGTTTGTTACCCTGCAGAAAAGCTCCTCTGGCGAACAGTTAATGGTATTTTTCGTGGCACATAAATAACCGTAGTTTTACTCACCGTGAGCAGCAGGCACTTGCTCTCCTTCTGGGCTCCGCAGCAGCCCAGGAGCCCCAGCAGCACCAGCACTCCCCCGATGGCGATGCAGAAGAAGCCAACGTTGACGAACTGCATGCCGTTGCCTGAGAACGGCCCAAGCAGCCGCAGGAAGGAGGCTCCGTCTACGCTTACCCAGATCCCCATGGCGAGCAGGGTCAGGCCCCCCAGCTGCAGGGAATCCAGGAAAACATGATCAGCATACGTTTGAAGCGGATGCACTGACTCCCAAACCCCCCATCCTTTGTCAAGTGAGCAGGTGTATATTGACCAATTAGCTCTGCAGAGGATGTAATCCAAAGCTAACAGTGGAGACGAAGCGTCAATCATTTATTTGCCTGGCAGTCGGGCCGGCGGGGTCAACAGCTCTTGAGGAGGTAATAGGTTTTAGAAATAGAGGCCATCCTTACATCACTCACCCTCCCTCGCTATTTCCTCCTGGCGACACCTTGACACCTGAGTATCATTCAGCACATTCAGAGAGGATTCCTTTCCTGAGACAGAGGGCCGCTGCCTCAGGCCTCACATTATGTATCACGGCTGAGCAACAACTTGGCCTCATTTTACCTCTCTGAATGAAATGACTGCCCTCTCCCATAACTTTATCTCCCCACTGGTAAATCCATTTAGTGATCATCTCATGTTAGTGGATAGAGGCAGCCTCAGGGTCAGCAAAAACCTGCTGTGGGATTATGGCACGGACATCCAGAGAGGAAGGTTTTCTGTCCTCTAGAGACGGAGTTTCACAACCATTCGGGACGAGACGATAGATGAGCCGATGGATCTTCATCTGTAGCTGTTTTAATGTTTGGTATGACTGAAATGTTTCAGTTTGACAGTTTAAATGGAGCACACGTGACAGCTGTCCAAAAACAGAGATAAAAACCACAAGAATCAACAACTCCAACTGTGAAAACAGAAACCAGATTCCTTCAAGCATCACGGATGGACATGACCTTAAACTTAGAGTTCTCCCAACACCATAACGAGGGTGTGATGACGTATCATTGTCAGTACACCAATCTGATACCATGCACCCCCCAGAGATGGACTTGGACGCCATGTTTCTCTGTTGGCGCTCCATCAGAACCAAGCTGGCACGCTGAGCTCTACTGTTAGAGATCCAGGGATCAGACTTCAGTGTGGAGGAGATATTAATTCACACTGATTGTTTAAAGTGGAGTTGGGTCTGTTGGTACCAGAATCAGGAGGTGTGGACTTGTTCTGGGTGTTTTGGGTTTCGTAGTCTGTCCGTATTTGGGTTAAATCTCTTCAACTCTCAAACCACAAAACAAAAACCAAGTTTTGTATCAAAGAAGTGAGACAGAGCAGGTGTTTACAATTTAACAGACTTTTTACAAGTAATTTTCTGAAATGGACCAAAGTTTAATGTAGAAATCAGCTGAAAGTGTTGATCAGCAGTTCAGATGTTTGACAGTTTGTTTCAGGAGTGATCAGATGTATCCTGACTGATGGTGTGGTGGCGAAATCCATGTTCCAGGAAACAGACGTTAGCTCAATTTATCTCGAGGTGACATTTGTAGGAGTTTAAGAGGTTACGTACTTGAAAACGGGACACTCCGGTCAGTCCGACCCAAAAACAAGTTGAGAGATGGCTGTGGGAACGTCTAACAGTTGACTTTCCCAGGAAACTGTAAGGGAGGTTTTGGCAAGTTGGGCGCCGAATATGTCTCGGTTAGATAAGAGCGTTTACAAGAAATCTCCCTCCATGGGAGGTTTCTCATGTTTGGCCATGGTTCAGCAAAGCTGAAACCAGAGAAACAATGACATCACCAATGACATCACCGAGGGTCTATAAAGAGGAGGTGAAGGTTAGATTATGGTCCGTCCGTCTGAACGTCCGTCTGTCTGTTACTCGAGAGGTGATCAGAGCTGTTGTGAACCTGAATAAACCCGATAGGCTGGAGCTTGGTCGCACAAACACGCTGGTATTAGGAAATCAAAGAAATACACGTCAAAACTACACGTCTAATTTTTCATATAAAGAATTAATGTGAGCCACGTTCACCGGACAAGTCCAGAGAACTGTCTTATTTCAACGTATTAAAACAACGTATTAAATAACGCTTCGTTGCTTAAAAAACATTGACCAGTGGGGTAAGAAAAATAAAGAAAAGGTACGTTTCTGCTTCAGTTTTTGTCGTGAACAGGAAAGGTTGGGATCCTGCTCTTTAAACCTCTCGATGGTTTCCTCTCTGAACTATCTCTGCATGTTTTTGGCTGAGTTTCCTTCACTGTTACCACTTTTTATATCTTTAATCACAGGAGAGGATGGTGGAAAGAAGCAGGAAAGGAGCAGGAAAAGAGCAGGAGGAAAGGCGAACCTCATGGAGTGCAACCCAAACCACCGGGCCATATCTGCACCCTCTAAATTAAACTCTGAGCTTCTCTAACTGATCAAAAATGTGCATCATTTCATCAGGAAACAGATGTTTCTCAGTGATTCCGGAAGCGTCAGTGTTGAGGTCTGCAGCGTAAACGTCGTCATTCTTTGGTGCGTTCCATTCCCCGGGACGGCGCTCGTTCGTCTCCGTCTTTGAAAAAGAAACTTCCTCATCATTAACTCTCAACTGATGAAGTTTTAGTTTAATGGTCACAGGTCGTCCATGATGAACAGACGTGTCCAGTTTAACCAGCGGTGATGTCAACACGGAGGCGTTTGTCCCGCCTGCTGGTCATCGGATTCTCGCTCCGTAAACAGAAACTGAAGCAGCTAACAAAAGTTATTTGCTGTCTTTGGTTTGGTTGAATAAAAGCGTTCTCTATTCCATAACTGTCCCTCTGATAAAGGCCTGTGTGTGTGAGCCTTTGTGCCGGACGTGCAGGTGGACCTCTGAGCGCTGACGCTACAGGAAGCCAGCCGTCCTCTTACAAACATTTACAGAAATATTAATCAACTCAGAACCTGTAAAACCCGCTCCTCACACACACGCTCAGATCTATGTCACATGTTTCAGGTTTCAATCTGGAAATCACCCGATCTCACTCTCATTATCTCCCTCCTCTCCCCCTCTCTGACCTTCTCCGTCTCTCCTCTCCCTCCCTTTTATCCTGCTGCGCCTCCTCGGAGCCGCTCGCCCTGCTCTCCTCGTTCTGAGTGATTTCTTCTCCCCTCCTCGGCTGCAGAGAGCATGTTTGAAACCTGATATTGTCTGTCAGGCTCCATCAGGCGTGTTGCAGTCAGGGGGCCCTGATGCTCCACGTCTCCTGTCAGCTGCTGATCTCTCCAGCGTGGGTTCGTCTCCCCCTTTTTTTCCTTTGTCCTCACTTTTTTTTTCCTACGCTGGCTTCTCTTTCTATTTTTTAACTTCTTCGCCTTTCACTCCGAGGTTTCTTCCCTCATCTCTTGAACCTGCTCCGCGCCATCATCGCACCGTTTCCTAAATGTGATACGACAAGCATATTCCCCCTCCAACTCCTCGTGTGCCGCCGTCATCCCTCAGCAGGTATAATTATAGCTGGCACGCTGTCCTTTTTCTCTTAAGACGCTAATCCCTTTAATGGTGTGCCATATGCAGGTGGATGCCCTGTCAGTTTAACATCCACGTGGCAGAAAGGACTGGAAGTAAATCAGGTTTCTGAAAGAGTGAAGGGGGGGGAGAAGGAACATGGCCTCCTCTATGGAGATGGGAAATATAGCCTATTAGGGTCAGGGGAGAGGGGATGAATGAGAGGCTGCAGAATGGGAGGCCACGGCCTCCAGAGAGGGGGAGGTGAATGGAGAGGAGAGACAGAGAGATACAGACAGAGCAGCAGCAGAGAATGGACCCGTCCCGCCCCAATGAAATGGAATTGGCTGTCTGCGAAAGGCTGGAATGAGAAAGACGTCAGATGAGTCTAAAACCCATCTTCATGGGTCATATTACCAGGAGCAGACAATCTGATTAAGTTCCAGCACTCCATCCAGGGCCTGGAGAGCGCGCAGAGCGCGCACAGAAACACCTCTAATTTCCACCGTGTTAGGATCGCTTACTGAAGACGGGAAGCCAGAGATGTTTGTTCCAGATAAATGACTGAGAGACGTTTTATGAAGTTGTCAACCACAGTCACAAGCTCTGAAAACTGAGTTCCAGTCGCCTGTTTCTGAAAACAGCCTGAATCCTAATGTGAAGAGAGAAATCTACGAGGAAAGAGTCGCTCAGGTTAGCATGCAGCACTGAGGCGGTAAAACTAACAACATTTTGTAATTTACAGTGTAGTGAGCTATGGTGTTTGTACCATATAAGACTGTACTCTCCCAGCCTCTGAGACACATTTTAACTCTCGATGGTGCTAATATTGAGTATGTTGATACTTACAGGTATCTCTGTATCTGGCTGGACGTCAATCTTAACTTTAAACAGCATATTGATTTGTTGTCAAAGAAACTTCAGTTTATTGTTGGTTTTCTTTACAGGTTAAAATCCTGTTTTTCTTTGCCGTCACGTAAGCGATTGGTAGCGAGCTGATTCTTATCACAGCTTGATTTTGGTGATACTGTGTATAGATTTGCTTGTCCAACTGTTTTGGCAAAACTTGACCCTCTCTATCATGCTGCGTTGAGATTCATTCCTCACTCGTACGTTAAATCTATATTTGTCTTTGCTCAAGACTCTCACAACCTCAGATCCAGCACCTGGCTGCGCTGGATCATCCCCTCAGTGCGGACTGAGGCTGGTCGTAGGAGTCTGTCCTATTTTGGCCCCTGGTCATGGAACGACCTCCAAACTAGACTCAGACTGGCCTCTCTGGTCTCTTTGACGTGCTTTAAGCACAATATCGCTGAACTTTAATCCTCTGTTTGCTCCTGCCATGGTGTTTGATTTGTTTGCTTTGTTTTAATCAAATGCTGCAGTCTTTTATTAAATATAAATAATGTTTAAATATGCCAAACACGTCTCCATGTCACGCCAACGTTAATTTTGCGCACCAACATTTCTCTGACTCTGAGTCAGTGGAATCAGTACGGAGGTTTCACCGTCACACTGTGTGAATCCGTGATGGACAGCTGAGCTTTGACCCTCCTCTAGCTTTGACTCTCTGTGAAAACAGATCCTATTATAAGAGGAAACTCCTCGAGCTTAGCTGTAAAACTGAGACTGACTGAGAGGATGTAAAACAACAAGGCAAAAACTGAAATCTAAGCAAGCGTGAGCAACACTCACCTGACAAATCCAGAAAAAAGTCTCTTTATGACGTTTTAAGATGAAGTTGGTGTAATTCAGGGCTAACTATAAGATCTTACTGCTACATTTTCTCTAATAAAATGTGTGACTGTTCATAAGTGTTCTTTTCCTGATTTCATTTTTTTTTTAAAGTCTAATTAGATGTGATCTGAACCACATTCAGAAAAAAAAATGTCTGATTTCAAGATTCTAGAAGAGAAAAGAGAAGAAAAGAGAATTTGTTTTTGTTTGCAGCGGTGTTTTTACCTTTTTCTGTTCCTGTTTGTCTGGAGATCCTACCTGTAACCATGGTTACATTGTTTACACATGAAACTTCAGCTGTTAGCAGCCCGTAGCATGTCCATGCTAACTGGTCCAAAGTTGCCATCCATCGTTTTGGAGAATGTAAGCTCTATCTACAATGAGATGGACGAGCTAGCTGTGCTAATGCAGCACCAGAAGGAATACAAGCAGACTAGCATCATGCTATTCACAGAGACATGGCTAACAGAGCTAACACCTGGACCCTGTGGAGGTGGTTGCTGTTATGAGAGTTATGGCCAAGCTAACGTCTCTGATGGATATTTTTTTCTAGTTGACATCATATCAAACTTTTTATTTATTCTTTGAATTTTTGTACTTTACACTTTGTTTGCTGCTGTGACCCCTGAATTTCCCTTCAGGGATCAAGAAAGTGTGTTCTATTCTATTCTATTCTATTCTAAAAAGATCGGCTAGTGAGGTAAGATTTTTTTGCCTGTTATGTTTCCTGAAATGTTTTCCTACAAGGTATTTAGCATATACATGTTTTTTCCGTTTCCCAGCTGTCAGTGGCGTCATTTTTGTCTCTTCATATTTTTCTGGCCTTTTCAGGTGAATACGGCTCTAAATGAATTTAATAAGACAGTTTTACTTTGAGCCAGCTCAACCAAATGTGGCGCCCTGGGCAAGTTTTTATTTCATTTTAAGAAAAAAAACAGGAACACTTTCTTAGACTAGTTTGATACGCACGCAGCTTCACTTAGCTCAAAGGGACACAGCGCCACCTATCGAAGCAGAGTGAGACTATGGAGCTATGACCTCAGTCAGACCGCTGTGTGCATAGTAACTTACTGACTGTTACAGTTTCTTTTCTGGTTTGTTTTGGTCAGATGAATCACCTGACTGCCTGACTTCCTGTCTTGCTCGGGTAACCCTGCGCAGAACGTTGCACCAAGCAGAAACAGAAGTCTTGAGTATCTGCTGTGGAGGTTTCTGGATTGTCGGAGCTGAGACTGAACACGTATCTGGTGGAAGTTTGTAAATCACTGAGACTTGAACTCAGCTCGTCCAGCTGTAACGTTTCATTGATCGTAGCACAGACAGTAAGGACGGGTGTGTTTGCTGAATCTTCTCTGCCGATGCCAAACGGCTCATTCTGCTGCTAACGGTTGTTAACTGCAACAAATCCCCAAACAGGAAGTAACTACCCTGAGAAGAGATGTTGAAATGCAGCTGAGGTGTTGGAGCAGCACATTAAAGCATCGTCTCTATGATCTGAATGAAGTCGTTTCATCACGCCGCTCTGCTGGCGAACGTTTCAGAGAGACTTTCAGAGCCGCCGCGCCGCACTTCATCAAGTGGCCGCACTCAGGCAGAAACGGGAAATGTGAGGAAAATGATGACATGTGCTGGGAGCTTCATCTGTGACAGCGGCAGCCCAGGTGGGCCAGATTGAGCTCACCCGTGCCAAAGTTTCTCTCCATTTCACAGGCTGCATTAGTTATCAACATTACGCTGAGGATGTAGGTGGCAGGATTACAGCTGCAGGAGTTAATGAGATGAAAATTGCCTCAGTGGGGGGAAAGTGGAGGAGAAAGGAGCATTTAGCTCCTCCGGCTCACTGAGCTCAAATGTTTATGTAACGTCTCTCGTTTGAATGAAATGATTTTTCTACACTCTGTTTTTAAAGCTCCTGTTTGTTTTCTTCTCTCTGACTTTTCACGCAAAGATTTCACACTGTCCCTGAACCCATCCTCCTCCTCCTCCTCCTCCTCCTCCTCCAGCATGCAATCAAAGAGGAAAATATACTCACAAAGATAAGGGAGTTGAACAAGACCATCATCAGTTTGACGAATGTGAAGCAACCCATTTTAATCTGTAATAAAAGGAGATAAATTATAGCATTTCTCCTTTCATCAGCCGGGACCTTATATCTCCCATTCACACACACACACACACACACACACACACTTCACACGCACGCTTGGCTGTAACATCCAGCCCACATCCCTGGGAAATTACTGTGAAAATTACATGAGTCTTAATGATAACACTCACAGCTGTGAGAAACAGTAAAGATATCTGTTAATGGGAGATCTATAGGGGGGGAGGGAATTTATGAGTGCTTAGCAGAGACATCCAGGCTCAGGGAATACAAATCTTACCTTTTAATGTTCCCACCATCCAAAGAGGAGCCGTTTGAAAGCGGTATGAGGCTCTCGTCCTGGTTTCAGGAAGCAAAAAATGAGCAAAACAGAAGCAACAAATGTTTCAAACAAAGATAAAGAATCCACAAGTGTTCCTCTCCTCTGGCTCAGGTGTTTCCAGGTGAGCACAGACCGGCTTAATATCTGTTAGAGATGATGTTAAAAAAAAAAGAAACCTGCAGTGGAGATCAGTAACGTGATGAGAGCTTTCCTCGGGCTCTCTGGTGGAGTGGGCGTCAGGACTGGGGTGTGGCCCCCGAGGACACAGGTGACGGCAGGTGAATGTGTTGTTCAGGTGCAGGTAGAGAGGCTCGAGTGGCAGCTCTGACCCCTGCAGGTAGAGCGTGACACAGATTCACAGCTCAGGATCAGGTTTTCAGGGAACGTTAGGAGACTGTAGGGTGATGTGAAAAATAAGAGACGGAGTTATAGCAGGAACACCTGAGTCTGCCAGGTATAACCGTGTCACGTTAGGAGACACAGCGGATGATGACTGAGGTCACAGGTTCCTGAGAGCTGAGTGTAAAATCAGCAGATGTTATTAGACAGAGAGGCGTCTTATCTGGCAGTATGAACCTTCCCCACTGTGCAAAGAGACGTTCAAACGACGTCCTGTCAGCGTCATTTCTGGACGTCTCATTTTGGTTCCCTGAAGGTTCAGACGTCTTTTTACTGATGTGAACTGAACGTCCATTAAAGACGTCCACAGTTCATCCGTATGGGAGCTAACTGTAGTCCAAATCTGGTCTTTGTAGACGTCTTTTCTGCGTCCAGTTTAAACTCGTTTGAGACTTGTTTGTATTTATACTGCTTCTAGTTTCTGTGAATAACTGTCGTCCCATTTCTGAAGGTAGAATAACAGTTTTTAAGTTTGTAAAAAGAACAGTGGTGTTAGAGTTTGTTACCAGTTTTTACAGTTTGGAGCCAAAAACAGACACTGGAGGAAGATGAAACAGTTGAAGTGAACTTATTACAAAGGGGAGGGGTCCAGGGTCTGATGTGTGTGAGGAAGGTCTGAGGTGAGGAGTGTGTAGAATGTCACAGTCAACAGCCAGTAGCCTACCAAAGTGCTTCCCAGTAAAACTGGCAGAAACATTAAAAGAACAATAAAAACTATGAAAAATAATAAAAACATATTAAAGCATAAAAGACCCAATAAAAGTTAGATGGATCGCCAAAGGCCAAATAAACACCTGCATCTTAAGTCAAGTTTTGAAAGACTCCAGGCAACCCAAACCAAACCAGACCAGACCAAACCAAACCAAACCAAACCAGACCAAACCAAACCAGACCAGACCAAACCAAACCAGACCAAACCAGACCAAACCAAACCAAACCAGACCAGACCAGACCAAACTAGACCAAACCAAACCAGACCAAACCAAAACCAAACCAAACCAAACCAAACCAAACCAGACCAAACCAAACCAAACCAAACTAGACCAAACCAAACCAAACCAGACCAGACCAAACCAAACCAAACCAAACCAAACCAAACTAGACCAAACCAAACCAAACCAAACCAAACCAAACCAAACCAAACTAGACCAAACCAGACCAAACCAGACCAAACCAAACCAAACCAAACCAAACCAAACCAAACTAGACCAAACCAAACCAAACCAAACTAGACCAAACCAGACCAAACCAAACCAAACCAAACCAAACCAAACCAAACCAAACCAAACTAGACCAAACCAAACCAAACCAAACCAAACCAGACCAAACCAAACCAAACCAAACCAAACTAGACCAAACCAAACCAGACCAGACCAGACCAAACTAGACAAAACCAAACCAAAACCAAACCAGACCAGACCAAACCAAACCAAACCAAACCAGACCAAACCAGACCAGACCAGACCAGACCAGACCAGACCAAACCAAACCAGAACAAACCAAACCAAACCAAACCAGACCAAACCAAACCAAACCAAACTAGACCAAACCAAACCAAACCAAACCAAACCAAACCAAACCAAACTAGACCAAACCAAACCAGACCAGACCAGACCAAACTAGACAAAACCAAACCAAAACCAAACCAGACCAGACCAAACCAAAACCAAACCAAACCAGACCAAACCAGACCAGACCAGACCAGACCAGACCAAACCAAACCAGAACAAACCAAACCAAACCAAACCAGACCAAACCAAACCAAACCAGACCAGACCAGACCAGACCAAACTAGACAAAACCAAACTAGACAAAACCAAACCAGACCAAACCAGACCAGACCAAACCAAACCAAACCAAACCAAACCAGACCAGACCAAACCAAACCAGACCAAACCAGACCAAACCAAACCAAATTAAAACCAAACCAATCCAAACCAGACCAGACCAAACCAAGCCTAGCCAAACCAACTGACTGCAGACCTTCTTGAGGACTCACTGCAACCAGCTCAGATTACCTGAAGAGCTTTTTCTCTCTCTGTTTTTTTCTAACATAATGTGCTGCTCAGATTCAGCCACAGTTTCTTCTGAACAAACAAACACTGAACCAAGAATATAAAAGACATAACGCTGTCAAGTAGAGTTTAAGCCAAATGATGCAGAGTGATGAAGACGCTCCAAAACACCAGCATGTAGAGTCAGAAGTATGAATCAGGCCTTTGTTTATTGGCCCGCCTCACTTTTCTCTCCTGCTCGGCTCAAAGTTTGTGCTCGTCGTCCTCTTTTCCTGGACGGTTCTTTGAAATCTCAAACATGTGGCTCTTCTCTTGTTTTCATTTCGTCTGAACTCACTCTTCATGGCGCCTCTGTAGTCATCCTGACAGAAACACTTGCTGCACACGACTCTTAATTTGCTGGTACATTCTGCAGCAACACCTGCACGCTCTGAGAGCGACTGTAAACGAGGAGCTTATGGCTTCACGCTAAGCCTGTCATTCTCTCTCTGTATACAGATGGTTCGATGTGAGCCTGTTAGCATAATAACCCAATATTTAATGCTAAACACGAGGACATTAACAGGCTAAGGTGCTAATGTGCTAAGGTTAGCATGCTGTGCTGTGAACTGTGAGAGTGCAAACATGCTAACTGGTGTGTAATGAGCTCCAGTGCATGAATATGGTGATTCATCTGATCTGAACCAAGAATCAAAACCCTCTGCTTCAGTTTATGATTGAGTTTGAATTTTTCAAGCTCTCGTTAGAGTTCGTTAAGTTCATGAGTTTTTTTGTTTGTTTTTTTGCAAATGTGGCGAATAATTATTTTAGAAAATCAATTAAAAGAAAACATTTTGGTTTAAGAAAAAAAATAAAATAGAATAAATGAAAATAAAGTGGCAGAAAAAGGTGAGTCTTTAACCTGGATTTAAAAGAGCGAAGAGTCTCAGCAGACCTTCCAGAGCATATCTTTACTTTTTTACATGCTGTAGTGTCATTTTTTTGTTATAAAACTTTTGCTATACATGAATACAACCCTGATATCCCTAATTTTAATGAAACGTCCAGACTGACTAAAAAAGTGCAATAAACCATAAAAAGATAAATTTACACATATTTTTCTAAATACAGAAATGTCATTGCTGTAAACCTAAAAAAATAAATAAATGAATAATAATAATAATAATAATAATAATAATAATAATAATAATAATAATGAAGTATGAAAGTGTTACTCTACAGATTTTATATGAAAACAAAAATCAAATCTACAGCTAATCTAAACTTAATATGCAAATTGTACTGCCAATATTACGCTGGGCTCTAAAGGGTTAATCCTTGCAGTTTCTCTTTATGTGTTTGTTAAAGTTCTGCTCTGACTCCATGATAACACTCAGACTTCAGGCATGGTCAGTGGTTTTTGAAGAAGTTACAAAGATGAGAGCAAAACTGGGCCTGAGATAGAGCCCTGAGGGACCCCACAGACGAGTGAGGCAAGAAAACGACAAACTCTACAACAAAGTTGACCAAATCTCCACATTGTTTAACATCCAAATTGTAGATTTTAATTGCAGATTGAATTTTATGACATGCTTCAGAAATATAATACTGACATAAAGCAGAGCAAAGAAATTTCCGGTGTAGACTCAGTCACAGTTTCCTTTCAGTAGTGACTTAATATTGATCTAAATTAGCATGTAGCTCGAACGGTCTTCCTCTTAAAGGAATTATTTAACAGATTTTGAATGCAGACCGACATGTTTGAGGCTGGAGGCAGGAAAAGAGAACTTTAAAGAGGACAAAGAAGATAAAACATGGCGTCATGTAACTCAGCAGATTTATATAATTTCATGAAAAGAAGCTTTGAGAGAATTCATCGTCAGCACACTCTCTGCTTCCTGCACCCTGCAGCCCTGTTGTTGCTCCCTGCTGTGGGCTCTATTGTTCACCTCCTCTTCCTTTGTTCCCTCTGAACCCTGCAGTCCCTCCTTTGGACCACTAGAGGGGAGAAGTGAGCCACAGACTCTGCTGTCACTGCTCGCTCTCTGCTCATTGTTTGTCCTGCAGCTTCAACTGGTGATCAGTGTTTCTCTGAGTGCAGGAATGTGAGCTTCTTTGTTCAGGGAGAGGGAAACAAAAGAGGTAAAAACTAATGCACAAACATCACCGTTTCAGTCTTTGCTTAAGGGTCGTTTCCGTCACGTGAAGCTGCAGCAAAGTGATGAATTTCAGCCACTTTTCAACATCGCTCAATGTCAGATTTTGCAAACAATAACAAAGCTCAAACTGATCCTTTCCAGGAGATGCTGCCTGTTTCCTTTGAGAGTTTTCATGCGCCCACACACCTGTGTTTTTGTGAGTGTGATGCAGCAGCAGGAGCTGACAGCATCTTCCTTTGTCTCACTTGTTTCCTGCACAGATTCCTCAGAGTCAGAGCTCATTTACACCGAGCTGCAGGCGAGAGAGGGGAAAAAAAGCTCTGTGAGAAATGGCAGCAGCCCGCCCAATGCCACCTTGTTGGATAGTTGAGCCCATATCAGCCCAAGTCTCTCTCAGTAATATCACTTTAATGGCCTTATTGTGAGTTATGACAATCTCACCCACACCGTCATTAACCCACGGCTCCTTAATCTCAGCGAGAGGAGCACCTGTCAGGCTTCGTTAGCCATTAAACCGTTAATAATCTCTACCGGCGTCCGCGCGCGCACACACACTCTGCAGCCGCGGCGTGACGAAAAGAAATGATTAGACCAGTGCTTTTTCATCACCTCTGCTGAAAGCGGTGACGGGCCGCGGAGATCTGGGGTTAGATGGAGAAGGTAAAAAACAAGGGTCCCTTAATGAGGTCTGTTAGATTGAGTATTATCAGTGGCCCTCCAGGGCAGCTGCCACAGTTATACATCTCCTGCTGCCGGGCCGCTGCCATTACATGTACACCATGCA
This sequence comes from Labroides dimidiatus, assembly GCA_030710495.1. Lineage (NCBI taxonomy): Eukaryota > Metazoa > Chordata > Actinopteri > Labriformes > Labridae > Labroides > Labroides dimidiatus. Next base: position 913,752 of record CM061146.1, on the reverse strand, counting down.
GGTCCCATGTGAGCACTGATTCATTCGGTAACTTGATTTTAAGGTTGATATAATATCATCCGGTGTGTGTGCTCAGCAGCTTTAATGGTCCTAATGCTCATTAAAAGCCCTCTGAAGCCTCCGAAGAGCCTGTGTGACTCATTGTTATCATGCAGAGCAGTGAAGAATCACTAAAGCAGGTTCACTTACACTCAAAGCCATTACACATCCCAGAGTCTGAGCACTGCTGCCTCAAACTTTTCCTTTAAAACCACTGAAGTCGATTCATCACAAACTAAAAGCACAACCGACCTTTAATCAGCCTCTGAATCAATCAGTGAATTCTGCAATCTACGTCTTCAGAAACTCAACTTAAGGACGCTGCTGCTCGCATTTTGTTTACCTTACATGTGTGTGACGTGTCTTGTTCCAAAGCCTCTTAGACCTCATGAACAGGGTGTGTGTCGTAGTCCTTGTTTACAAAACTGCAACCAGATTCCTGTCTGGATTTTTCCATCATTTTTAAGGTGGATGTTTAAAAGAACAGGACAAACGATGGAGAAGAGATTCAGTCACAGCGTCTTTGTGCAGCAGGTTGGTTTGTTGTAATCACAGAATGTATGATTGATGGACGTAACCTCCGTGACGCCACACGTCTGGTCCTGAAACAGTCTTACAGCAAATCGGCCGGAGCGGCCATATTGGAAATGAGGCGGGCTTTGAGTCTCCGCAGTAACAGCTATAGGGCTCCCATCAGTCACATGACCTGAGCTGTACCTCTGATTGGATGAACTAGCGATCTTAATATCTTCTGAGCTGCAGAGTTTGAACAGTGCGTTGCTGTTGGTGGAAAACAGCTGTTTTTTTTGGCCCGGTGTGTTTGAGACACTCGATGAACTGCAGGTTTTAACACTTCAGCATCGTCTCTCGATCTCCCAAAGGCTTTTAATGAAAATGTTTAGAGGAGATGGAACTTCTGCATTAGCTACACAAACTTTCATCATTTTTACTTCCGAGTACAGAAAGCTCAGGGAAGGAGCGCACATGGAGTTGCTAGCCTGCTCTCGTGCCATGTTTTAGCTGCTCTGTCAGCTTTTGGAGAGGTTAAACCACTCTTAGATTGACCTGCTGAAATCTGACAGGTGACGAGACACCGTCATGAGAGGTCAAATCTGAGGTCGTGAGAGCAGACGGAGCAGATCCACTGTTTTAAGATATGAAAACACTTTGGTTCAGCTGAGAGATGGATGTTTACTTTATCATTTTTATTCTATAGGGGGATTTATCCACAACTACAAACAAGATCCTTGAGTTTCCTTCGCTTTACCCGTGAAAGTACGTTTCTTTTATACGCTTTGATAGAGGTAGATGTTATTGCAAACACAAGTCGCTGCAGGCAGGGTTGACCTCCACACCTTTTTGTTCGATTGAAAGAAGCAAAAAAATGGAATTCTTCATATGGACGGCAACACGGATGAAAAGAAATCGTCTTTTCATGAAGAAATGATGAGAAAAGAACGTCGGCTCTGATCCGCTGAGCTGTAAAAATCCTCTCGTCATCTCTGCACCTGGTTGTTTCTCTCTCATCCTGAAAAGTTGACGCCATCCCAGATTAAAGGTTTTTATGTGGCTTGTATGATGCACTGCCTCTGAGCGAGTGTGTGTGTGTGTGTGTGTGTGTGTGTGAGAGGCCCTCTGTCTGACATTTCCTGATATAGACCGCAGAGTTCATGACCCCTGAACTATAAACCACCAGCACCGGGCCTCTTGACTCTGGATTGGTGTAAATAGCCTCTGGTCACAGAGTGTTTGTAACAAAAGTCAGTTGATGATGATGATGATGATGATGATGATGATGATGATGAGGGTGATGATGGTGATGTATACTTGCACCTCTCCTGACCTCTCCTCTCAGCACCACGGGGCAGGATGCGTCTCTGATCCCTTTGTTGTCGTCGACGCTCAACAAAGGGAAATAAACCGGCGAGCCGATGAATCACCGCCGAGCGCTCGTCCAATAAAGCCTTCTCCTTCACACAATAACAATCGCTGCCCCGTCTTTATGAAGTGCCTAATTATGTCCCACCTGGTGGACGATACTGAGAGTCCAAACGAGCGCAGCAGTCACTCCATTATTGTTCATAATCCATTACGTCCACCTTACAAATTGATCATTTCTTCTAAGTGAGGGAGGGAATCTGGAGCCGGAGCGGGGACGCTTTAAACACCGCCGCTCCACAAAGTGTTACCTCAGTGACCTCTATTGTGTCTCCTGCTCTTTCATTCATCACGCACACACACACACACACACACACGTACATATAAGCATTGCATATTAATTCACAGCAATCCATTAGGCCATAGGAGGTCCGTGGTCTATAAATCAAAACTAAAGGGCTGGCTAATTGACTCACACACACAAAGGAGCGGGACGGCCCGCGGAAGATGGGGAGAGATATCAGGAGGAGGAGCAGCGATGAAGAGGAGGGGATGAGCAGGAAGGGGTTAATGGAAAATTAAGTGAAGGACGGGAAAAAGAGAGGAGGAAGAGGAGCGTGCAGCCGTGTAGCGCTGCCTCTGACCCGTGTGCCTCCTTTGTTCTATGACTGATGGTACTCGCTGATGACACACATTGCTTATGAGCCCCTGTGGCCACGGGCTCGATCTCTGCACCTCCAGGACCTCAGAGCGGCTGCAGCAGCAGCATACAGGGCTTACTCTCACAGGGCTCTTAGTGGCTCTGCTAATTAGCTAAAAGGGCTCATTTGTATGCAGATTCTTTGTCTCTATATCTTCTGCTCTTACTCTCTCTCCGTTATTAATACATCCCCCCTCGTCCTTATCTCAATTTGTCTCTGTGACTCTAATTCTATCGGCTCGAATAATTAGCGCCGCTGCAGACTGTAATAAGTTCACTGTTAGCGCGAACAGATTAGAGTTCAAGAACTTTCATTTCTTCCTCTTCGATGCCTCTAATGCGCTCACGACACGCGCTGACACCTCCTCTTTCATGAAACGTCCAGCCACAGAAATGTTTAACGCTCTGCGAGACGTGTTGAATCCAAACAGACCTCAGTCTGCACAGCCTGAAACCGAGGCAGGAACACATTCAGAGGGAAAGTTCCCTCTGAATGTGTTCCCCCTGAACGTGTTCCCCCTGAACGTGTTCCCTCAGAACGTGTTCCATCTGAATGTGTTCCCTCTGAACGTGTTCTCTCAGAACGTATTCCTTCTGAACGTGTTTCCTTAGAAAGTGTTCCCTCAAAATGTGTTCCCTCAGAAAGTGTTCCCTCAGAACACGTTCCGTTCAAACGTGTTCCCTCAAAATGTGTATCCTCAGAATGTGTTCCCTCGGAATATGTTCCCTCTGAACATGTTCTCTCCAAACTTGTTCTCTCTAAACGTGTTCCCTTGGAACCTGTTCCCTTGGAACCTGTTCCCTCAGAACATGTTCCATCTGAACGTGTTCCCTCAGAACATGTTCCATCTGAACGTGTTCCTTCTGAATTTGTTCCCCCTGAACGTGTTCCCCCTGAACGTGTTCCCTCAGAACGTGTTCCCTCAGAACGTGTTCCATCTGAATGTGTTCCCTCTGAACGTGTTCTCTCAGAACGTGTTCCCTCTGAACGTGTTCCCTCTGAACGTGTTCCCCCTGAACGTGTTCCCTCAGAACGTGTTCCCTCAGAACGTGTTCCATCTGAATGTGTTCAATCTGAACGTGTTCCGTCTAAACGTGTTCCCTCTGAACGTGTTCCCTCAAAATGTGTATCCTCAGAATGTGTTCCCTCGGAATATGTTCCATCTGAACGTGTTCCCTCTGAATGTGTTCTCTCCAAACTTGTTCTCTCTAAACGTGTTCCCTTGGAACCTGTTCCCTCAGAACGTGTTCCCTCTGAGCGTGTTCTCTTAGTATGAGTTCACTTTAAACATGTTCCCTCTAAATGCATTCCTTCATAAGGTGTTCCCTCTAAATTTGTTCCCTTTAAAAGTGTTCCTCTCGAAACATGTTCTCTCTGAACGTGTTCCCTCAGAACGTGTTCTCTTAGAACATGTTCTCTCTAAATGCATTCTCTCTGAGTCTGTTGCCACTAAACGTGTTCCCTCTGAACGTGTCCCCTTACAACATGTTCTCCCTAAACGTGTTCCCTCTTAACGTGTTCCCTCTGAGCTTGTCCCCTTAGAACATGTTCTCTCTAAACGTGTTCCCTCGGAACGTGTTCCCTCGAAATGTGTTCCCTCTGAGCTTGTCCCCTTAGAACATGTTCTCTCTAAACGTGTTCCCTCGGAACGTGTTCCCTCGAAACGTGTTCCCTCAGAACGTGTTCCCTCTGAACATGTCCCCTTAGAACATGTTCTCTCTACACGTGTTCCATTGGAACGTGTTCCCTCAGAACGTGTTCCCTCTGAGCTTGTCCCCTTAGAACATGTTCTCTCTAAATGTGTTTCCTCTGAACGTGTCCCCTTAGAACATGTTCCCTCTGAATGTGTCCCCTCTGAATGTGTCCACTCTGAACGTGTCCCCTTGGAACATGTTCTCTCTAAATGTGTTCCCTCTGAACGTGTCCCCTTGGAACATGCTCTCTCTAAATGTGTCCCCTCTGAGTCCGTCCCCTCTAAACTTGGTTCAGTTGTCAAACTTCACTCTCAGTGTGACCTCACCCTGTTGTAGTTTTTTCTCTCAGTCCGGCTCAGCTGCAGTGCGGGTCGATCTGATCCGGATCTGATCAGTCCTGTTGTCAGATCTCTTTCACGTGTGGGGTTTTAAACTGAAGACAGATTTCTGCAGGTTTTTTTCTCAGATTCTCGCCTCGCAGCTCTCTTTCCTACTTTCTTTGCATCCTTCCCTCGTCCCCTTCTTTCTTTGTTCGCTGTCCCTCCTTTCCTTCCCTCCTCATTTCCTCCTCCCTTATTTACTCACAGTCTATGCACACTCTGTCCCTCTCGGCCCTTCCACCCCCGTCTCTGTTTCCCGCCTCCTGTATGGATTGATGGAGATATGGGGGGCTGTCATGCAGTAAATAGCATGGACATTGGCTCCCTGCCATGAGATGGGAATCAAGTCGGCTCCTTTTGCTCTTAACGCTTCCCCTCATCTCCTCTCCTCCTCCGCCCACCTCCTCCTCTGCACCTGAGAAACCTGAAGCATGGAGAAGCCTCTTCTCCCAGCAGTCTGCTCTGAGACATCGCTCCCCGTCCCCCTCTCCTCTCCTCTCCTCTCCTCTCCTCTCCTCTCCTCTCCTCGCTGAATGACTTATTTCCCCTCATGGATTCATCAGGCATGCAAAGCGCCTCATTGCAGCATCATGGACACTGAGTCCCTCTGGCTCGTGAAAGGTTAATGCTTTGGATGATTGTAAATTGTTTGGCTATTTCAAGGGGCTGTGAAAGGGATAAGTCAACCATAAAATTTGATCGGCTGCCTCCCTCTCTTCCTCCTCCTCCTCCTCCTCCTCCTCCTCTCTCTCCTCTGCAGCATCCCTCTGTCACTTCCTTCAATCATTCTAATTTCCTCCTCTTTCTATCATCGCCGCCCTCGTTTTCTCCCTCCCTCTTCACCTTTACAGTTCACTTTGTCTTCATTTCCACGGCTTCCTCTTTGGAACACAAACAGGAGTTCAAAGGTGAGAGACTGAAACCTCGCTCCCGTGGCGTCCTCGATGGTCTGGTCCCACATTAGGGAGGGAGCTGAGTGAAATTGCCCCTCTCTCTTTGAACCGACAACCACAATTTACAGCGTGCGCCTACAGAGAGGGATGGCTGCGTCTGGTCAAAGAGGAGTGTAACGGCTTTCATGTGCTCACATGATTATAGTTGGGTCCAGCTGGAGCAGCGGTCCCCGTGTCGCCCCCCCATAAAGCAGCGACCCTTTGACTCTGTGAACAGTAACGTCTGGCGTCTGGGGCGGATCAGCGTGCTCCTTGAGGAGTGAGAGGGAGTTAAGGTTAGCTGATAACAAGACCCCCAAAAACTACTCCTCAGGTGAAGATGTTTTTTGGTCCAGGATGTGAGCTCTCCGATGTTAAAGCCCTCAACTTCACCTCCGACCTCTGACCTCTGACCTCTGACCTTACAGATTTCACAGTCTCAAACCACTTTAACCTTCGTTTCCCAAACAGCATCTCCTTCAGCTGAATGACGATGCAAATAACCAGCTGCTAGCCATTCATCTACAGGTCAGAGTCCAACGAGACGCCTGGGTGATACCACACCGACCTCGATAACCGATCTATTTTTAGCTGGTCTCAAAGCGATAATCAAATAGCATCATTAGCATCACATTAACCCAGTGCTCATGTTGTGACTGAATCCACCGGCACTCACAGCCCGGGATGGGTCGACAGCGATCGTCCAAAACAAAATGACTCAAAAGTAACCTGAGTTCTTCAGCCAATGAGGGGGAGTTATGAGCTGACCATACGTCCTCTTCACCTGGACATGTCCTCCTTTTTGTTTGTAAAATAATGTCCGGGGGGGGGTTATATAATTTCCTGAAATTATTCCTATAACAAAGTTCTGCACTGGGTCAGTGGCTGTGTTCTGATGTGCCCACCTGTCAGGATGCAGAGCATGCACGCTGCATGCGTCAGGACACCAGAGCTGCAGGTCGCTGCTTCTGTCAGATCAACACGTGATCTCTGCAAAGGTTGGCTCTGATAAAGAGAAGAACAGAATTAAAGGTTTGAGTGCAGAGAGTTCAGGCGAGCTCCATCTGTGTCATTTGAATTTTATCATCTACAAAACGACAGATTTCATTTGTCGATCATTCTCTCTCTCTCTCTCTCTCTGTCTCTCTCTCTCTCTCTCTCTGCTTTCCTCTGAGGTGTTGATCTTTTGTTCAGCGTAGCGGTGCAGTGGTTCTCTGTTAGGGTTTTCAGAATAACGAAAGCTTCAACAACATAGTTAGCTATGGAGCTCAGATGGTCCAGTGGTCTGGCTCCATATGACTAAAGCTCTTGAGTGGGCAGGCCGGGTTCTAGTCCAGCCTGTGGCTACTTTCCCGCATGTCTCTCCCCTCCCTCACCCTGTTTCCTCCTCTGACTAAAGAGCCAAAAATAAATAAATAAATAACTTAAAAAAAACCCAAAAAACTTTAGATTTGTTTGATTTCTTAAATAAAAACACAAGTTTTACTGTGAGAAACCAAATGTTAGTGTACACGTGTGTCACATCCTACAGCAGAATAGTAGATATTATTATTATTATTATTATTATTTTTATTATTATTATTATTAAAATTATTATTATTATTATTATTATTATTATTATTAAAATTATTATCATTATTATTAAAATTATTATTATCATTATTATTATTAAAATCATTATTATTATTATTATTATTATTATTACTACTATTATCATTATTGTTATCATTATATTATTATTATTGTTATTGTTATTATTATTATTTTCATAACTATTATCATTATTAAATCATTATGATTATCATCATTATTTTTTTATAATTGTTATTATTATCATTATTATATCATTATTATTATTATGTCAGAGCTTCATTCTGGTTCTTGGTTTGTGTGAGTTTTTGTAACTGCAGATTGATGGTTTGCACAAATCCTCAGCTGAGCAGCTGCTTTTCTGTTTGGAGTTCTCCTGTTCTACCTGAGCGCGGCTCCTGTTCTACCTGAGCGCGGCTCCTGTTCTACCTGAGCGCGGCTCGTGTTCTACCTGAGCGCGGCTCCTGTTCTACCTGAGTGTGGTTGTGTTCTACCTGAGCGCGGCTCGTGTTCTACCTGAGCGCGGCTCGTGTTCTACCTGAGCGTGGTTGTGTTCTACCTGAGCGCGGCTCGTGTTCTACCTGAGCGCGGCCCCTGTTCTACCTGAGCGCGGCTCGTGTCTCTCTGAAGTGCCTGTCGGTGTGATTGTGCACCTGAATGGCTGTAAGTTTTCACGTTAACCATGTGAGGCTGGCGACCTGTCCAAGCCGTACTCTGCCTGAAAAGCTGAATATTATCCCCTCAGCCCTCCAGAACAGCAGGCTTGCAGGAGGAAAAGGAAACATTGTCCAACAGGAAGTCCTCAGTCAGAGCCTGGTGGAGTGTTTCCAGTCCTGGTGTTGGTCCTCCCCCGTCTTTGTTCCTGCCTCTCACACAGAGCGAGTGGAGGTGAGCTGTCATATGTGAGCCTGTGCACTGACAGCCTCGGGCGCTTCAGATGTGCTGCTCACTTCAGAAGCGGTTCAGAGGTGTAGGACACTGCAACACATCCCAGCTCCAAACACACGTGTCACCAGCACGTGAACACACTCCAGTGAGGAGGTGTGTGATGGAAGAGAACCATGAGAAACACGTCCTGCTGTGATTACACTTTTCTTCAGGTCGTTCTAGCTCAGCTCAGATTTCTTACGGATGTTTTCTGACGTGTAGAAACGAGTTCGCTGCTGATGAAAGTCAGAAAACTGTGTTTGAGTGTTTTACTTGTTCAGACGCCAACATTCAGCCAATCAAGCCTTGGTTACGCTCACGCTGCACACATGAAGCGTCTGTGCTTCAGAGACCGGACTCTTAGCTGCAAAAACTAAAATCTAAACACGAGTCTTTGTTGTATTTGAGTAAAAATTGGTTTATGAGCCACGTTCCCATGACAAGCCCAGAAAAACATCTTCTCTTAAAATACGAAAAGCAAAATGATGAAGTGAAATCTGATAAGAAAGTGAGAAAAAAAAGTATTAGTTGAGTTTCTTGTATTTCAACATTTTTTTTTCAAGAAACTTGATGAGCAATTTTTCTTCCATCATTGGCAGATTTTTTTTTTTCTCTTTTAATCGACAAAGACTTGCAAAAAATACCCACGTGGAGCTTGGATAAAGCACACGAGACAACAATCTGGCTAAAGACAAAGGGAGACTGACTTTTATACAGGAGGTGAAGGTGAATCCCCCAGGGTTCAGTGCTTGGTCCCCTCCTGTTCATCATATACTTGCTCCCACTTGGTAACATTATCCGTCCTCATGGCCTTCATTTCCACTGTTACGCTGATGACATCCAGCTCTACATTTCAACCACATCCATCACCTCTGAAACGCACTCCACAATCACTAACTGCCTCACTGAAATAAAAACTTGGATGCATCAAAATTTCCTATCACTGCAATAAATCTGACCTCATACTCATCGGCCCCAAAACTCTCACAAATCAAAGCAGAATTTCAGCCTCACATTCAATAATCCATCTCCATCTCCGTCACCCCACATCCGTAACCTTGGAGTAGTTTTTGACAGCAACCTCTGCTTTAATCACCACGTGACGCAGCTCACTAAAACGGCCTTCTTTCACCTTAAAAATATCGCCCGCCTCCATCCGTTCCTCTCTTTCTCTGCCGCTGAAACACTTATTCATGCATTCATCACATCCTGCTTGGACTACTGCAACAGCATTCTCTATGGTTCATCTTCCAAAATCCTTCATAAAATACAACACATCCAAAACTCTGCTGCACGCCTCCTCACCTGCTCTCGCTCCCGTGACCACATCACCCCTGTCCTCCAACATGTGCACTGGCTCCCTCTCCTCACCCACAAAGCCCTCCACGTCCCAGCCCCTTCCTCCCTCACTGACCTCCTCCACCATCACACTCCTTCCCGTAACCTCCGCTCTTTACACGTCAACCTGTTATTTCCACCTCAAAGGACCAAGCGCCCAACCTGGGGAGACCGAGCCTCCTCCATAGCTGCCCCCACCCTCTGGAACTCTCTCCCCACTCATATCCAAATCTGCTCTGATTCTTCAACATTCAAATCTCTGCTAAAAACTCACCTTTTAAAGTCAGCTTTTAATGTGTGATTATACTGTCTTTGTTTTGTTTAACCTGTGTTTATTGTTTGTATTGATTTTAATAATTGTAAAGTATCTTCAAGTTCTTGAAAAGCGCTATATTAATACAATTTATTATTATTATTATTATCAATGAGGGACGTGGCTCACAATCACATTTTCTTCAATGTGACTACAAAATAAAAGCAGAGATGCTAAATGTGGAAAACAAAACTGAAGTAAAAAGTGATGTGATATGACATGAATGATTTAAAATCAGAGTTTTCCTCAGAACAGAGAGGATGACCTGAGTGGAAACCCGTTTTGATTCGGTGCAGTGATGGAGTTGCTTGTCAAGTTTCTACTTCATGTAAAGTTTTAAACATGTCTGACAGGAAGTCTTGGTGGATCGTGGTCACAGGTACCTTTAGATACACCTGAAGACCCAAAAACTTCCCTGTCATGAAGGAAAACGTGATCAGAGCCAGCAGGCAGCAGACTTGATGTCGAACTGCTTGGAGACGTAAATATTTAGGAGTTCATTTTGAAAACATTTGTCTAAATGGTCCTTCACACCGCTGCTACACTCTGTCTCACTGTAAACACACTTCCTGCTCCTCGTCCGGGCTTCGTTATCTCCATCCTGCGCGTACGCAGCCTCAGGTCCACGAGGTGTGTTGTGTTTCAGTTCTGGTTTCTGCAGACATCATTCAGGACGGAGGAATCAGCCGCAGTAATCACCTGAAATTGCTCCTTTATTACCTGCATTTCATTTCCAGCCCCACAGGCGAGCGGGAAATAATCCTGCCAACACACGGAGCGCCGTAGAGCCGAGGATGCTGGGAAACAGCAGATTGTGGTAAGCGTTGGGCCTGCAGAGATGATCCTCGATATCAATTCTATACTCAGAGATTTAATTTAACCTCATAAAAAAAACAAATAACGGTATTTAATGTGGGCATAACGTCTGCGAGCAGCTCCTGTAGAGCGACTTCAGAGGCACCAGGTGAGAATTATTATTGGACCCATGAGAGGATATTTACTTACCAGACCATTAGCTCCTCACACGCTCCCTGTGGGGGTTTATTTATTAAATTCATGGAGACAAATATGATTGTGGAGCCAAATGTGCTTCAATACAGTTATAAACACACGAATGACAAACCAGCTCAACGAGTTAACCACTCAACTTCTCTCACCGTGGCGACGTGGGCGATCACTCATAACCAGTCAGACGGCTCAGCGAGGATGTTCAGGCTCTTCTTCTTCTTCTTCTTCTTCTTCTTCTTCGTTTTATTTTTGGTTGATTAGATAAAGAGGAAGAGCTAACAGGTAGCCGCCGCCGGGAGATAAAACGTGACAAAACGGATAATCTGCTGCAGCACACACACACACACACACAGCTGTCAAACAGATTTTCATATCCTCACACCTGACGGGGATTTACACACACACACACACACACACACACACACAGAGCAATAAACTTCTCCCTGAGAGTGAGGACTGTGTTTATTGAAATGCATGCATGTGAGATATACACACACACAAACAAACGGTTTGAGCGCAGCCCTGCGGAGCCTCTGAAGCCACAACAAAGAGAGTAAAAAGGATCCTCGGCCGCAGGAAGAACGGACGTCTCCAATGAAAATTTCATCTCCGCTTCCAAGAAGTATATAAGTCTGTAAAATATATATATTTGTGATTTATTGGACACACAGAGTGGGTGAGGGCCGTTAATCACAGGCCGTATATATACCCGCCGTATACGGAGCCGTATAGTTGAAATATGAAGACTATAAAGAGGATGCAGGACGTATGGGAGAGCAGTGATGTGAAGGCTGTGACTGCAGGAAGGAAGGGAAACTCTTTGTCTCTCACCTCGCTCTCTCTCCAGACTCTGCCCTTGCAGCTTCTCTATTGTGTGTCTTCCGCCCTCGCCGCCTCCGCCGCCGCTGATCGTCCCTCCGTGCTGCTCAACAGATGGCCGGCTGGCTCATTAACTTTCATAAATCTAACATCAATTAGAGCAGAGGTAATTGGGATGCGGCGGAGGTGATTGCAAGGTAGTGGCGCCGCATACGAAAGCCCTCGGCCCTTAATGAATGACTCTCATCATGCCTGAGATATATGTGTGTGTGTGTGTGAGAGAGAGAGAGAGAGAGAGAGAGCCTAAAGGATGGCATCAAAGCATGGCACAGCCCGGGAAGATGGAGGGATGGACGTATGATTGAAGGACGGAGGAGATGATTCCTTTTCTGACTCTTTACATCCCGTCAGCCGACCTTCAGCTCTTCATCCTCTCCATCTGTGCTCCTCTTTGTTCCGTTTTTTTTTTTTCCACCACCCTCTCCAGACGTGCTCCTCAGCTCCTTCATGCCTCATGTCCATGACTCGCCGCTGCTTTCTGATTCATATCTGTCCATCTCTGCCGACAAGCTGCGCCTTCAGTTCTCCACATAACAATACGTCTCTCTCTCTCTCTCTCTCTCTCATCTCTGCCTCTCCGTGTCGTTCTCCTTGAACCTCTTACTTCATTACTCCTCCCTGACCTTTGATGTATCTGAGAGATGAGGATCCTCTCTCTCTCTCTCTCTCTGTGTGTGTGTGTGTGTGTGTGTCTGCTCACACACTGTACATGTGCATCATTTGTGCAGCATAATCAAAAATCTACTCCATGCAGGTGCATGTATCATCGCTCCACTTGGCAGCACACAGCTTTGTCTGTGTGTGTGTGTGTGTGTGTGTGTGTGTGTGTGTGTGTGTGTGTGTGTGATCTAGCAGACAGCTATCCATGTATCTGTCAGAGGCCTGTGCTGACTCAGCCAATCAGAGCCGTATGTCTCCCTCAGTAAAGCAGATGTACCTGCCTGTCCGGGCTGCAAATGTAGAAAAATGGAGTGTTTGTGTGAACGTGTTCTCAACATCTGTCTCATTATGGACGCCGCGGCGCCGGGGATGAATTGTCTCAAAGTAAAAGGGGCTGCACTCGCGTGGCGCTTTCCGCCTTCAATCCGAGCAGATGCGCTCACCGAGCTGCTCTCCGCTCTGCAGGGTTGGAACTGAGACGCCTGGTGTCCTGCTGAAGGAAGCACATCTGCCGAGCTGCTGTTACAGGAGCCGGAGAAGCTGCGGCGCTGAGACCAGCTGTGTCAATACGAGCGTCATTAGATCACAGAGAGGACGGGATGATACAGAGGGAGTTCCCTGCTCTTTGTCCCACCTGCTCCAGCTCATCAGCTGGGTCCAGAGTCCACAACGCCTCAGTCAGGAAAGCAGCTCCTGGCTGTCCTGGAAGCCGCTAAATGACATCATCATCTAATTTGCATGTAATTGTCATGGAGGCTGTAGGAAAATTTGAATTTAAGATATCTGTAATTCCAAACATCCGTCATCAAAAGTGATTTCAAGATATCTATAAATGTACACTGAACAAAAATATAAACGCCCCATGTCAAATACTGAAGACATATGAATTGAACCGCCCTGAGTGAGTATATACTGTCTTGTACTTGTACACAATGAATATTTTTCTTGATTTGTGCCACATTTGAGTCCATCTCTGTCATTGAGCATTTGCTCAGTGATGCAGTGAATCCTCTCAGTACTTTGGTGGGGGATACACAAAAGCAGCTTAAACAGAATGATTAGTACTCAGGCACTCCTTACAGTGGGGACTATAAAAGGCCACCCCAAAATGTCCAATTTTGTCAGAAGTAATCATGCCTCAGATGTCTGTAGTAATGCGAGAACGTGCCATTGGCATGCTGGATGTAGGGATGTCCACCCGAGCAGTCGCTGCACAGCTGAATGTTCACTATCGGACGATAGGCCGTTTAAGAGTTCGTTTCCGTGAGACTGGCAGTACTGCAAATCGACCTCATCCATGTCGTCCACATGTGTGTCCGTGATCGTGTTCCAGTTCCGGGGAATGTGCGACAGCTCCGTGTGTCCCTCCAGGAAGAGTAGAATAACATCCCACAGGCCACCATAGACAACCTCATCAACTCCATGTGAAGACGATGTGTGGCTTCCTTTGAGAGACGCAAATGGTGGACACAAGATATTGAAAAGTGAATTTCTTGGCCCTGACCCCACCATGTTCTACTGAATGCCACTCATTTTGAGATGCCACCACCAAGATGGAATGGACTGTTATCTGAACGTTAATCAATAACAAAATGAATTTTGGTTGATTTCATGTGCTGATTAACTGTAATGGTAATAAAAGCTGAAAAGAGTGACATGGGGCGTTTATATTTTTGTTCAGTATATTTACAGATATCTTGAAATGAATTTCACCTATCCGTAATTCCATTTTGAGATATCCACAATTCAATTTTGACTAGTCATGATTCCATTTACAGATATCGATAATTTTAATTTTGCCTAGGTGAAATTTAATTTAAGATATCCGTAAATACATTTTTAGATATCTTAAATTGAGGCGAATTAAAGATATCTGTGATTTGAATTTCGGATAGTCGAGCTCAGCTTTTAAATGTTAAAACGGCTCGCCATAGAAACATTACATCCATAAACTGGAGACTCTCAGCCGACCATCACTGACACGTTCAGCTGAGAGTCACCAGTTAGCACGGTCACTCTTTACCCCAAAACACCGGTTTCTCTAACGCTCTGAACTCCATAGAAGTTGACTCCATGGTGTAGAATCGTTTCTGACAACCGACCACAGAACAAGCGGACGTTTTTACGCTGCTGACAGTTTGAATTTAATTTTGTTCTGGTGTCTTTGTTAACTCATCATGTTGTTCTTGACTCTGTAGCTAACACACACTTCTCAGGTGTAGAGACATCAGGTGTGTTAAAGATGCAGGGATCATGAATCAAACAGGTTTGAAGAGTCAGACTGTTTCAGACTCAAATCCTCTTTGGACAACAGACACATCCTGTTTCCAGTAAAGCCGGCGTATCGCTCACTGGGGGGTGATTTCTCAGATCTAAGACAGAAGGTGGTGAGAAGGCAGAGAGTCATTTCCTCTAAGCCTCCCTCCGCGTCCCATAACCCTCTCTAAATATGGCCGTGCAGTCACCTCCCATCCTTCTTTCAGTCTCGCTGCTGATCCGCCTTCTCTTCCTGGGCGTGCAGCGGGCGCAGCAGGCGAGCGGCGTCCTCTTGTCTTTGTGTAAATATCAGGAGCGGTCCCTCTGGACGCTGTATATATGAGGATGATGGGGGTTTGTGTGTCGAGTGAGGGGGGTGGGGAAAAGGGAAAAGGGGGGAGTGGAGATGATAACCATTAACAAGGGACCAGCCGGGGTCATCCCTGATTTTATTAGACAACAGGAAATGGAATCAAGGTGGCAGGGGTCGCTTTCTTTGTTCAGGAAACTTATACACCCCCCACACACACACGCATACACACACACCTTTCTGATCTGAGTGCGTCTCCAACTCCAGTCTCCTTTTCTCTCACATCTGTCTCTCTTAAAGAGACAAATGCTCCCCAGATTTATCCAACCTTTACCAATCTGTTCAAATCTGTGAGCGCTGCTTGAACTGGGTGGTTGATCATGCGCCCCATGTACGGGATGGACTCTGACGTCGCTGCGTGTTACCCTCCCTGTCCTGCCCCCTCGTTAAAAAGCTCTCTCTGAAATACAAAAAGAAAAAGCCGTGCGAGTTTATTTACCCTCCACGGCGCTGAGCGAAGTCTGGTGCTGGATGAATAAGACATTAACTTGCTGCTCCGGAGCAGGTTAGCCATTCAGCATCAGTTACCACGGTGATTAACCCTGGTAGGAAGTGAACCAGCTTCATAGGTATGAACATCCAGGGTTAACCCTGAAGTTACCTCACTAAGAGAAAATCCAGCTTCATGATGCGGGCCTCTGGTCTGGCTCCACTCATAATGCTGGTTTGTTGTTGTAGTCTAGATCAATACCATCTGGTTTGGATGGTGGTTTCCAAAGACCACTTCCTGTCCCACTTTTATTAAATAACGTGCATCAGCTCCAGAGGCTTGCAAACCTGCTGCAACCTGCCGGAGTAGGGACGCAGTCGGACGGAGCAGAGCCAGACCGGAGATGCGTCTGGTGTATGTTGGCTGTCGTGGTCTTAGCCAGCGTTTCTCTGACAGGAGGTGTTCAGATGCCGTCTATTTTCAGCTTTGTTAGATAAAATCAGCTGTGCCGGTTTGATTCAGTCTGATTTTAGAAGCAAAATGATGTGAATTTGCAGCCGAAACACCTCCACTCCAAAAATACAGTCATATGGAAACACACGCATGCCAGATTTCATGTTACTGTCCCTCCAGCCATGGAGAGTATTCAATCTTTGATCAAATATTCACTAAGGTTTAAAAAAAAAAAGTGGTGAAAAGACGTCTTTTTTTTCAAACCTGCTACTTTCTGCAGCTAAGTGATTCGCCCCCTGCTGGCAGATGGAAAAAATGCAGGTTTATGACACTTCTACACTCGCTCCATTAACCAGAGAGACTACATCCAGCTCTCCTCCTCAGCCTGCAGTCCCCCTCATTATAGTAAAGCCTGCCCACGTGTCTGCTCCCCCCAGCTGACGGCTCTACAGGAGGTCTCACATCTCCATCAGTTCGCCCCCAGGCTGCTGCTGTACTCACAAATGCACAAACACAGAGATCAGTGAGTTGACCTGCAAATTATCTTTGTTTGTTTTCCTGCTGCAGCCATGCCCACACACACACACACACACACACACACACACACACACACACACACACACACACACACACCCTGGTGGGCTATTAGTCCAGTTTTCTGTCATCGTCTTGTGAAGAGAAGCAAGTTTTACAGCTCTGTGTTGATGCGTGTATCCCCGCTGGATTCAGGGGGGCAGGATTAGATGAGGTTTTGATTCAATGTGGAAGCCTCAGTGGAGATGGAAGGACACTGAAGTGGAGAGAGATGAAAAGAGAGAGAGAGAGAGAGAGAGAGAGAGAGAGAGAGAGAGAGAGAGTCTGTTAGGCAGGTGGATCCTGGTGTCTCCAGAGAGAGATAGAGCTTTCCTGACACTGTTGATCCTGCCCCTCTCTCTCTCTCTCTCTCTCTCTCTCTCTCTCTCTCTCTCTGTCTCTCTCTCTCTCTCTCTCTCTCTCTCTCTCTGTGTGGCATGGCTAATGAGTGTCAGCCTTCACATTGTTCTTTATTTTGCTTGTAAACAAAGCTAAACGGAGCATCAAGCTGCTCTTTTGGATTCATCATGTGACCGCGGCTCCACAGAAACAGGATGTTAGACTCACTAAAGATGGATGAACCTCAGAGGACCATGTGACGCTGACTGACAGCACAGATTATTTGTTGAAGGAAGAACATAAATACATTTTTTATCACCATTATGTGCACGAATGTGACCCTGATGTGCTTCCAGAATCAGCCAGAGACAGACATGGTGATTAAAAACACATCTCTGTGAATCATGACATGTTTGTGTTTATTCTCTTTGTTCATCACCGAGCGTCAGCTGTCCATGAAGACCCTGAGCCTCCTGTCCTGGTAGATCACACATGAACATCTGATGCCTTAACAAAAATCTCTAAATATAGAAATATATATATATATATATATATATATATATATATATATATATATATATATATATATATATATATATATATATATATATATATATATCCCCTCCTAAAGACCAACCTGTGACTGTCCAGAAGAAACCCCAGCTCAGAGCCTTTCCTCATGACGCTCTCTTTTTTAAATTAATCATTTCCAGTTTTCGACGTCTTCACAAACTCAACATGTGGCCCTTCATTAACCCTGTAAAGACTGACCCATCAAAAAATACTCTGAAAATTCAGTTGTTGTTTTTTTTTTTTTTTTTTTTTTTTTAAACTGAGCTGTTTATTAACCCTTTTAAAACCACAGAAATGTTACTGTTATGTCACTTTGTTTTTTATTATTTCTTTGTTTGATATTTGATAAATTGGGCAGTTTTGGCAACTTTTTTAGTGAAGTTATTAGTAAATATGTATTCAGTCAATGCAGAAAATACTTATTTTTAAAAATGAGTAATAATTTAGACCTTAGATGGGATAAAATTACATCTTTACAAATCCTGTTTCCTACTTAAAAAATAACAATCCATAATTATTACATCTTGTACAAAAATGTTATTTAATAAAAACTATTTTTTGCTTTGGCTCCACACTGTGTCTGTGTTATGAAACAGACTAACCTGGCAATGATAATGGCATATATATATATATATATATATATATATATATATATATATATATATATATATATATATATATAACACTGTGAACCCCTATGAACTATGGGTAATCTGCCTCAGGGGTCAAACTTTTCTAATTTTGTGGTTTCATAGAAAACATGAGTCACACTTTTTGTTCATGCTTTGACAGTAATGGATTAAAAAGCACGTATGATTTGATGATGAGGTGTTTCGTGTGTCCCCCCCCAACCACTGGTCTTTGGACTGAGGGGTGGCCACCTGGTCTGGAGCTGATCATTTGGATCTTAGATGATCTGAACCAGACCCGAGGGAGTCGGTCTAATCTGTGTTTACAGCATTAAATCATGAGGTTGGTTTACTGGTTGTGGGCTCTGAGCTGACTCACACTCTGCATCACTCTGATTGGTTGCACCTCCAGGCCGTCACTGGCGTCCCGTTGAAAAAGGAAATCAAATGAGAGTTTAGTTTCCTTTGACTTCTGTCCTTCAACCAGGTGTGACATCCAGGTGTGACATGCTGTTGTTTTCTTTTCTTCCTGTAGTTTGACTTTTATTCATGTTGTTATTTTAAACATGTTTAAACTCAGAGCTGCTCCTCTGTTCAGTCTGAGTCTGAAGCTTTCATGGACCATGAAACTCTGACTCTGAAGCCTGCTCCAAGTTCAAACTGTTCAAGAATTTCTTATCAAAAAATGTTCTTCACACACACACACACACACACACACACACGCACACACACACACTCCTAATCTCCGTGCTGGTGGATAATCAGCGTGTGTGTTTATATTTCTGTGTGTGTGTGTGTGTTTGTGTGTGCATGTTTGATGATTGGGTTGTGTATGGTTGACCTGTCAAAGGAAGCAGCAGTCAGTGTTTGTGCCACCATGCGTTCGTGTGTGAGTGTGTGTTTCTCAGAGTGATCACACACCTTCAGAGACCCCCCCCCCCCCCCCCACACACACACACACACACACACAGACACACACACACACACACAGAAACACAGCCTTCCTATTTGCATGCTCACCGAGTGTAAAATTACAAACTCCCCCTGAATTAACTCCAAACCAAACAGGTTTAATGATTTCACCTCCCAATCTGATTCTTCCTTCTTTTTATTGTTGCTCCAGTTTCATTCTGGGATCTGGCGCCTCAGTGTGTGTGTGTGTGTGTGTGTGTGTGTGTGTGTGTGTGTGTGTGTGTGTGTTTCTGTTTTATTACAGAATCTGGATTAAAAGACGTGTTGGGAGAAAATCCTTGAATCGGTGACAGATGGAGGTTTTGTGTGGATGTCTTTGTTTGTGTGTTCACACAGAGACATTTGGGATTCTGTTCGTACCTGTAGGAGGAAAGAGAATAATGTGACTCCCTCCCTCGCTCGCTCGCTCGCTCTCACGCTCTCTCTCTCTCTGCTGCTTCTTTTGTCCCTGCTGTGTTGGAAACTATCTGAATTTATTCTCCCTCGCTTGCTTCGCTCCCATCCAACAGCTGGAACAAAGAAACTGGTTCACTGCAGCAGCTGAGCGGGCTGTGCTGCCTCAGTGAGCCTCCAGGGGGCACTGTAGGACACTCTTCTGCAGAGCACAAAGGAGGAGCGGCTCAGGGGTGTACTGTATGGAGCTTATAGGATGTACAGACAGAGAACAAAAGGAGGAAGAGGCATTCAAACTCTTTTCTCCACACACCTTTGCTGAAAAACATCCTTTTCAGGCGCAGAGACAAACTTCAAAGTTTGATGCCGTCTCTTAGATTGTGTTGGACGTGACACAAAAGGCCGGCCGTGTCCCTGAGCTGCATGTGTGGAAGAGTCATAATGACATTGGTACACGGCGCTGTACTCCTCCTGACTTCCTTTATCTCTCTCTTTGTGCACACGCTGCATGAAAAAACTCACCTCTGTTAGCGGTGATAAGTGTGAGCATCCAGCGTGTTTACAGGAGAGCTGCTCATGAGCCAAAGGACGCAGCTCTGCAGGGAGCTCTGAGGAGAACAATGAGGAGAACAATGAGGAGGCGGTGGTTTATAAAAGTCTGCAGAAGAGTTTGTACTTTGAAAGAGGAAATAAAAGAGGATAGCACAGCTCTCTCTCTCTCCCTCTCTTTCTCTCTTTCTCTCTCTCTCTCTGATTGCAGTGAGCTTCTTTGTTAAAAAGAGCTGCAGTCGTGTGAACTCGACACCTCTGTGAGTGAAACGTTTATCAGGTGAAATCTGCAGAGTGAGCCAACAGTGACCCCAGCTGAAGAGTCTGGACACAGAAAAGAGCAACATGAATCATTCATGATGTTAAACATTTCTAAAGTCCAGGACAGCGTAGAGTTTCAAACAGCAGATAATGTACAAAGCAAAGAAGAACTTACTACCGTTAAATGTTCAAAGACATTTTATTGGGGACAGACGTGGGTCACAGTCTGACTCAGAGTGGGAACAACACTGAGAGGATTCAGTGTTTCTGTACGTGGAGTTGAAGCAGTGTTCAAACATGTCCCTAAAAAGCCGAATCAAACCATAATATTCAGCAGGTACAGGGTCACAGAGGGGATTTAACATTCATCGAGGGTTTATACGTGTTTTTCTTTGAAAGATTTTTTTTTTTTGACTAATAAAAACTGTAAATAATGGAGAAATATTCACCTTTTTCCTGACTACCCAGAGTTCATCGCACGTCCCGGTTTTGCTCGTCCAGTTGAACGTTTCGTTTACGTCGCCATGGAGACCACAGAGCTGATGATGTTAGCCTAGCTGTCATACTCGCTCTAATAATCAGCTTTTAAAAGCAAGAAAGAGACAAAATGAACAAAAATCGGAGGTGGAGTCATAGTGCGGATGTTTTACACTGAGCCCTGTCAGGCATTAATGATTTCACACCAGTTGTTTTGAGCTAGCTCGCCAGCGGCAGCAACCGGAAGTTGATAACTGCAGGCTGAAGACAACACCCAACAGGCTCCTAAAGAAAGAGCTGGATTATACATTATTTAATATATAAACATTATAGTTGTATTGAATCATCATTATTTACATAAAGAGAGCTTATTAGTTCTATATTATTAACTGATGAAAAAGGGGCGGGGCTTAACAGGTTTTTACCTCCGCCCACTTATTTTCAAATACGTCTGTTCTGATGTTTTAAATTTGTTTAAGTTGTTTCTAATACCCGTAAGTTACACTTTCTTTACTTTGGAGGCTAACGGTTAGCAGCTGAGAGGCTGACTAACTCTTATCTATCTGGCATCTTCAGCTAAGCTAGGCTAACGTAAATGTAGGCTAATCTCAACATTCAACGTAATTTGAGACTTAATTAAGCCTTTATCATTTCACTGAATGTTGCCTTGGGTTAGCCTCTTAGCTGCTAACTGTTAGCCCCTAAAATAAACAAAGTGTAACTAGACGACAGCTACACCCAGCGGATGGAAGCTGTTCGTGGCAGCTCCTGTAGGTTGAAATCAGATAAACTCGTTAATTAATTCATTATCATGAGGAGGCAATCTTTGTTATATCAAGATAACAAAAAAAGTTAATTTGTTACAACGAGATAACAGTGCGTAAAAAAAAGAAAAAGACAAAATCCTGGCCGTTCTTGTTTTTCGTAATGATTAATAACATTGACTCTAAATAAAATCATGATTTAACATTTTGTTGAATTAAATACGCATCACATCCTGCAATAAAACCCTCCGTCTCTGCTTCACCTCCTACGACATCAACAGTCCAACAGCTTTCCTTTCACCTGTGGCTAACCTCGAGTTTTACATCACCTGGTAGCTAAATCAACACAAAGACGAATCAGCGATAAAATAGAGATTCATTTAACTGTCGGCTTAATATGCATCATTTATATGTGGCAGAAATTTTTAAAAAGAGATAAGTTGAGCGACATCATCAGTGTATGTTATCAAATTCACCTCTTCTTTTTGTTGTTCTACAAATTCATAAATTCAAAACACGTCACATTTAGACAATTATTCAATGTATTTTAACAACGTGTAGAATTTTATACACTGAATTGTCTTTATTGTGAAGGTAACGTAGATTTTGGTGTTTGAACTCTGTATGAGATGTCTGAGGGGCTGATCAAAACTCCAAAGACAAGTGTAGATTAACTCTCAATGTAAATATGAATCTTGTTAATCGTCTGCAAAGAGTGAAAGCTTTATTCTCAGTGCACACATTTTCTTTCATGACGCCTCATCTCAAGCCTCTGTGCTCGATTCGTCAGACTTCCTCCTCAACCCAGTAAAAACAAGAAACAAGGCCGCGTGTTGTCTCTCCTGGTTCCTCCAAACGTAAAGGGTTTCAGGGTGTTTAACGTTATTTACATTCAAATACTGACGGATGATGAAATCCCTCCGTGACTGAAGAGGCCTCCTTTACATCATGACTGTACCCGGACCCCACTTTGTGTTTTATACGAGTTTGATTATTACAGATGACATGTTGCTCATCACAGCAAAACAGGAACAAGCTGTGTGTGTGTGTGTGTGTGTGTGTGTGTGTGTGTGTGTGTGTGTGTGTGTGTGTGTGTGTGTGTGTGTGTGTGTGTGTGTGTGTGTGTGTGTGTGTGTCATAGCCTTATGAAATAAACAAATCAACCTCAGCACACACGTCATCTGCATATAAAGATATCACAGCACGGCTCAGTGAGGATATGCATGGGTGCAAATTTGGCGTGTTGAGTGTAAATGTATGCACACAGAAATGTGCTGTATTGTATGTATATATGTATGTGTGTATATATGTATGTTGTAGTGTGTGTGTGTGTGCATGTTTATTCTCCTCACTTTGAATAATACATTTCATTTAAAGCAGCAGTATTTGTGGCTGATTCCGCTGCAGCTGTTAAATATTTGTGTGATCTCACCGACACATATCAAAGAGATCTGTCACAGCTCCCCTCAGGGGCCGCTGCCACACAGATACACACACACACTGCTGAGTGTGTTGGTGTTTTCTTTGTGACAGTGTGTGTGGTGAGTGTGTTTCCTCTATATCTGATATCACTGTACCAACATAAAGACGTTTGAGGACAATGTTTCAGCTCCGGGACTCTGTCCCTGATTTCCTTTATTTCTGGTACTTTGAGTTCTGCTGCATGTTTCAGGGACAGACTGTCCTTCTGCACCAGTCTTTGCAACAAACTGCTCTTCAGTATTTATTTATTTATTTGTTTATTTATTTATTTATTTATTTATTTATTTATTTATTTATTTATGTTTTTAGGTCAAAATCTTTTCTGGAACATATCCATCTATTGTTTTAACAGAGGCCTAAGATTCACCCTCAACAGGTTCAGACAACCACACAGGCACACACACACACACACACACACTGTGGACTGTGCACAGGTGCATGAAGGAGGGCTGGTCCAGCAGAGCGCGTTAGGATCCCAGTCCTCTCTCTGCAGCACATGTAGCCAAAAACCCAAACCATGAGAACTCGACGCAAAAGTTTCAGAATTTGTATAATTTAAAAAAGTCCTTCTTAAAGTTATTTGATTACTTAAAAACAAACCTGAGAATTTTGCAAAGTGCAGTATTTATAAAGTACATGGTGCACATTATGAGCCCTGTGATTGGCTGGCGACTCGTGCAGAGTGTACTCTGACTTTTGCCCGATGACAGCTGAGAGAGGCTCCAGCCCTCTGAAACCCCACAATGGAAAAAGAGTTTTCAACTCAAATTACAAATTACTAAAGACTCAAAAACAGCCTTCAAATCCAGTTAAACTAAAGTACTAAATTAGTGTCAACAGATTAAAAAAAAAAGACTCATTAATATTTGGAAGTTCATCAAAATAAAATTAAACGTGCTGCTATGCAGATGTAAATGAACAAATGAATGAAGAAATAAATATATACATAAATTAATAAATGCTGTAAATCGTAATCATATTTTAACATGGATGAACAGGTGAGCAGGTAATAATACGACCAATGACTCCTTCAGTGAAGAAAAGTAAATATAAGAGCTAATTTAAAGTCGAACTACGAGGCAAAACAAGTTTAAGCTGGAGTTAGAGTTGATGTGGTGGCGTTGAGAACTGAGTATGATTTTGTGGAAATATTGATATAAAAATTTAAGATGTATAAAGTTCATACCTGTTTTAGGTAAGTACACGCTTTCTTGACGTTGTTCTATTTATGTTAACTTTTTATGTTTTTTACCTTGAAACTGCTTTTAACAGGAAAACAGAAAGAAACCGTTAAACTAAGACAAAACTTTCTGACGTCCAGTCAGCTCAGAGCAGTTTATCTGTTTTCAAGGATGGATGGAGGGAGGGAGGGATGGATGAATGGATGAAGGGATGGATGGATGGATGGATGGATGGATGGATGAATGGAGGGATAGAGGGATGGAGGGATGGATGGATGGATGGATGGATGGATGGAGGGATGGATGGATGGATGGATGGATGGATGGATGGATGGATGGATGGATGGAGGGATGGATGGATGGATGGATGGATGGATGGATGGATGGATGGATGGATGATGGATGGAGGGATGGATGGAGGGATAGAGGGATGGAGGGATGGATGGATGGAGGGAGGGAGGGATGGATGGATGGAGGGATGGATGGATGGATGGATGAATGGATGGATGGATGATGGATCTATGGATGGATGGATGGATGGAGAGATGGATGGATGGATGGATGGATGGATGGATGGATGGATGGATGGATCTATGGATGGATGGATGGAGGGATGGAGAGATGGATGGATCTATGGATGGATGGAGAGATGGATGGATAGATGGATGGAGAGATGGATGGATCTATGGATGGATGGATAGATGGATGGACGGATGGAGAGATGGATGGATCTATGGATGGATGGAGAGATGGATGGATAGATGGATGGAGAGATGGATGGATCTATGGATGGATGGATGGATAGATGGATGGACGGATGGAGAGATGGATGGATGGATCAATGGATGGATGGATGGATCTATGGATGGATGGATGATCTATGGATGGATGGATGGATAGTTGGATGGATTGATGGATCTATAGATGAATGGATGGATAGATCTATGGATGGATGGATGGATGGATGGATGGATGGATGGATGGATGGATGGATGGAGAGATGGATGGATGGATGGATCTATGGATGGATGGAGGGAGGGAGAGAGGAATGGATGGATGGATGGATGGATGGATGGATGGATGGATGAAGGGATGGATGGATCTATGGATGGATGGATAAAGGGATGGATGATGGGTGGATGGAGGGATGAATGGATGGATAGATGATGGATGGAGGGATGAATGGATGGATGGAGGGATGGATGGATGGAGGGATGGATGGATAGATAGATGATGGATGGAGGGATGAATGGATGGATGGAGGGATGGATGGATGGAGGGATGGATGGATAGATAGATGATGGATGGATGGATGGATGGATGGATGGATGGATGGATGAAGGGATGGATGATGGGTGGATGGAGGGATGGATGGATGGGTGGGTGGATGGAGTGAGGGAGAGAGGAATGGATGGATGGATGGATGGATGGATGGATGGATGGATGGATGATGGATGGAGGGATGGATGGATGGATGGATGGATGGATAGATGATGGATGGAGGGATTAAAGTCACGCTCCCCGTGTTTCCTGCTCTGTCCACTCTCCTTCTCTCTACATGAGGCCCAAGAGGCCTAAAAATAACTTAAGACAAACTCCATGAGCACTTAGCTGACCAGGCAGACATAATCTGCACTTTGTGTCAAACCATTTGAGCCGCAGCCCATGAGCAAAGCATGCAGGTGCAGCCAATCAGATGGTGTCAGCAGAGCTTGGTGAATCTCCACATAATCAGGGATCACTGGACGCCAGTGACACTTGATGCACTAAATGCTTCAAAGCAAAAATACATCAACACCAGCCAAATCGTCTTTCTGGAGTCGATAAATCACAACAAAGAAAGACACCACCACTAACTGTACTTTCAGCCCTAAAAGAAGGATTTATTTCTGCACATCTTGACATAATTTTCACCCTGAAAAAACAAAAACCATCCAGTTAGGAAAGCTTACACATGAATTTTTAAAAAAAAGAGCCGCTGGATTTGAGTGTAAAGCTCTGCTGTAGACCCTTTGTGTTGTTTCTGAGCGCTCCACATGCCTCCCAGAAAGCGTGAAACCCTTCTGCCTACAGTTAAACTATTAATAAAAGAACACACTCCTTAGGCCAGCTTTTAATTGGCTGTGAAGCAACTCCACAAATTTACATGCAAATGAACACTTTGGCACTTTTCAGGGGGAGAAGATGTTCAGTGGGTTGAGAAATGTCACCTGTTTGGATGCAACAGGGATTCCCCCCCCTCAACACACACACACACACAATCCGAGTCGAGCGCCGTGTCTGCTCCTCCGCCTGGAGCCAGTGAGGGGACCACTGTGTTTTCTGTGACAGCAGCTAACAAGGGGCTTCGTGGGGCCCGCTCCTGCTGCATGCATCCCCCTGCCTGTACATCGGGGAGCACCTGGGGTCATGGATGAATATTTAAAACCACTTCCATATCAAATTGGATGTGACCTTGGAGTACACAAGCCTGCGCTCGATGAAGCCTAAAACGAGCCTAATTTGCTTTCAAAGCTCCGGCTGCAGAGCAAACGCCTGCAGGGATCCCCAAAGCCTGCAGGAGAAGGACTGAAACATCTCTGCCACCCTCAAACCCCCTGAACGCTCTCCTCCTCTTCTCTTTCTGTCCTCTGCAGAGAAAGAAAACAGTGAGAGCGGGAAATGAAAGGAAGAAGATGGAGCGGGAGAATAAAGAGATGCAGATAAAAGCGCGCGGAGCGATGGAGGCCACACTGGTCATGGAAAATAACACGTATGTCAGAATATTTATTTAAATAGCATGCTGGGAGAATTACAGAGCGCAGATATGTCAAGTGTGTGTTCACACAATACTCGGCATTTATGTATTTAAACACTTACAGAGATGTTTATCCATGCACTTACACTTCACTCTGCTGTAGAGCCACAGAGTTACCGTCTGCTGCCATAATGAGACAGATGAAGGTCTCGTGTCTGTATCACAGACTGCACCGCTCTCTATTATACCTGTGACACGATGTTTCTACACAAAGCCTTGGAAAGAAAAGTTTTCACGATGAGAAGTTTGAAAGTATGATTTCACCCTGCAGCAGACATCAAATCACGTCGACACTCTGGAACTGAATGTTTCAGAAACCAAGAAACTTCGATTTTAGACGCAAAAGAGAGGCAGTCACAGAGACTGTAAAGCAGGTCCACTGATCAGGATGTTCTAAATGTGAAGATGTTTCATCAGTCAGAGAGCCACACATGAAGATCAACAACCAGGCAGTGAACAGTTTGATCATCCTGTGTTTGGTGTTTAAACAGGTTAAAGTCGTCACTGATTCAACACCAGCTGGAGCAACATTAGCAGCAGGCTACATGTTAGCTTAGCTCATATCTCCATGGCACTGGGAATTTCCTGCCATCTCTTGTCCTTGTTGTTTTGGTTGTGGTACGATTTGGCAGAGACGTTGAAAAGACATTCTCAGGCTTCCCACAGCTCAACCAGTCGATCCTCCATTTCTGAGCTCCACCCAACTCTCTGCGTCAGGTCAGCCATGTTTGATTTGTTTACATCTGCTTCCTCATTCCTCAGTCAGCTCGCCTCCTGATTGGCTACATTCTGTTCTACATCACAACTCACAGAGTCATGACTCTTGAGTCGTCGGCTAACCCCACACACATGAAGATTTTTATGATTGTCGGCCCCGACCCGTTTCACAGCTGATTCAAAACACCTCAGACCACAGGATAATCTAATAATAATAATCTGAGAGGATAATCTGAGATGATAATCTGAGTTGATAATCTGAGTTGATAATCTGAGATGATAATCTGAGATGATAATCTGAGAGGATAATCTGAGATGATAATCTGAGAGGATAATCTGAGATGATAATCTGAGAGGATAATCTGAGAGAATAATCTGAGAGGATAATCTGAGATGATAATCTGAGAGGATAATCTGAGATGATAATCTGAGATGATAATCTGAGATGATAGTCTGAGATGATAATCTGAGATGAAAATATGAGATGATAATCTGAGAGGATAATCTGAGATGATAATCTGAGATGATAATCTGAGATGATAATCTGAGAGGATAATCTGAGAGAATAATCTGAGAGGATAATCTGAGATGATAATCTGAGAGGATAATCTGAGATGATAGTCTGAGATGATAATCTGAGATGAAAATATGAGATGATAATCTGAGAGGATAATCTGGGATGATAATCTGAGAGGATAATCTGATAGAACAGATGATAATCGGGTGTTGTCTGTCCTTGGTCAGGAAGGAGGAAGATCAAAACAAAAACAGCCCGACCATCATTGTGTGTGTACTCTTAACTCCGAGCACTCGTTGCTGTTTGATTCTTACTGGATCAAGTTGCCTTTGATTTGAAATGAAGTGTGTAACTGAGTAACAGACGTCACTGAAAGTGTCTGCGTTCTCTCTGATGCTCTGTTTTGCTTTAGCTGGTTGTATAAATGTCCGAAGAGTCTGTTTCATCCTTACACAATGTCCGCTCCTGGTCTGACCCGTTTCATCACTTCGTCTTCTTGAGCCACTTGTCTCCTCTCGGCTGCTCTTGAGGAGGAGCTGGAAGTGAGCGCAGGCCGGTGAAGGCAGCAGAGGATGTGAAGCCCGTCTTCAGCTGGAGCTGATTTCATAAAGGGTGAAAGCACTGCCAGATGTATTTATGTTTCACTTGCATGCATTTACTGCGCTGCACACAACAACTTACATTAAGTTATGCTGCTGTTCAGCTGCTGGCAGAATGAAAGCAGCTCAGTGGGCAGCATAAAGGACCCTGCAGAGAGGACTCTGGACCCGGTTATGCCGGGGCGGTCTTGATGTATGTGCTGCAGCGTAAAGGTTAAGAGGCTACTGGTTTATTTGTGGCAGTTCACGTGAACCGAACTGTGATGGCTCTGCCGGAGGAGCAGGGGCTGCTGGACACATGGGAGCACTGGGGCTTGCTGTGTGTGCATGTGTGTGTGTGTGTGTGTGTGTGTGTGTGCATGTGTGTGTGATTAAGAGTGTGAGTGTAGGGATGAAGGCAGAGCAGCGGCTGTTGAGACTCTATTTCCCTCCATTTGTCTCCTTAACGGCCTCGCCTCAGGCCGCCGCTGCAGAATGGATTGTACACTGTGACAGAGCCCATTCGCTGCATGCTCGATGAGTCTCACTGTGTGTGTGTGTGTGTGTAAGTGTGTGAGTGCATGTGTGTGTATTCATTTTGGGTTGGTTGCTCACATGAATATATATGTTTATATACATACTTTTAGTATATGTATATGTGTGCGCTCCAATGCGGCCATGCCCCGCAGCAAGATTTGATTTCACCACTTCATCTTATTTGGTTCTCAAACATGAGAGACTGAGAGAGAGAGAGAGAGAGAGAGAGAGAGAGAGAGAGAGAGAATGCAATGAGCCTTTAAAGTACAGCTGAACTCTTCAACCTGTGTGTGTGAGTTTTCAACAATGGCTTCCTGCGTCTCAGGTAAACAGAAGTCAAACATTCTTTTCACTGCAGAGGAAGAAGGTGAAATCTGAGATTAGATCACAGATTGAGCCGCATTAATCCCATCCCCTCCTCGTGCTCTGCATGCTCCTACACCTGCATCACCGAGCTTTTCTTTGCACTGACGGGATTTACAGATAGCATTGTAGTAAAAAAGTAAACAGAGCTGAAGGTAATCTCCTGCATTGTGCCTCTAAAGGTTCTTTTTCAATGAAGTGCCGTCTCTGAAAGAACCTCAGGCGGGAAACTCTGAATATCCAAGCAGCACAAACTGAGTAAGATAATGTGATCCTGTACGGAAGCCTGATTCAGACAGGTTAAAAAAAAAGAAGAAAGAAAAAAAAGTGGGATTTTTTGAGAATCCTCATCATCTCGTGGTGGAAAAAAAGGACCAAGGAAAGACAGTAATCTGATGATTTCAACTTGTATCTCAAAATTTTGACTTTTATCTCATAAATCCTGTAATTTTGCATCTGTACCTCTTAAATTTGACTACTCATCTCGTGATTTCAACTTACAACCTCATCGTTTTGACTCTACTCTCATTATTTCAACTTTCTGTCTCGTAATTTAACGGCAGATTATTTTTTTTATTTCATAGTTTACTTGTAGACTTGACTAAGTTTCTCATAATTGTGACTTAAATATCACAATTTGATTTCATTTCATAATTTCAGTTTAGTGTCTCATGATTTTATTTGAGTGTAATTTTGTGATTTCTGTGATTTCAACTTTTTATCTCATAATTTAAACGAAGTTTCTCTAATTGGGGACTTTTTTTTATCATATAACTTAAAGAGTTATCTCATCATTTCGACTTTTTATCTCATACTTGATTTAGTGGGTCATAATTTTGACCAATATCTCATAACTTCAGTATTTTTTCATAAATTTTATTTTTTAATATCATAATTTCAACTTTTTTTGACATATTTCATTGTTTCAGAACTTTTTAGTATCATGAAATTTCTCATTTCTGTCTCATAATTTAATTTCTTTCTTAATTTGAATTATCATTGACTACTTTATCATATTATTTAGATTATCTCGTACCTTCGTCAACTTCATAGCTTTCGATTATTTTCTCCTTATTTTAAACTTTTTATTCCATGATTCTGATGTCATGTTCTATAATCTTGACCTTTTATCTCATTTCTGCTTTTTTGTAATTTATTTCTATTTTGTAATTCTAAACTTTTCTCATTATTTTAAATCAGCTTTTTGAAATTTGACCTTTCATCTCACAGTTTTGACAAACTATCTTGTAATTTCAATTTTTTTTATCTCACAATTTCAACTTAGTAGCTCATTTTTATTTTTTTTCATAATTTAATCAAATCACCTCCTAATTAATTATTTTTTAAATTCATAGTTTCATCTTTTAATCTCATTTTTATTAATTAATTTAAATGTATTTTCCCTGGCAGTAACAGGCTTCCATAGAGCTGGTCTGGTTCTGTTTTTATAACCCATCAGACTGTTTAGTTTAACTGATGGTGAGGAGCACTGATGGAGTGTGTGGCATGTTTTTAGAACCTCTTGCTCAAACAGTTCAGATGTTTAGATGCTGCTCTCTGAGTATGGACCCCCCCCCCCCCCCCCCCCCCTGCAGGGACTCTCCAGCTGACGGAGGAACAAAGGACTGAACAGAAATCAGCTCTTATATCTTGCTGTTAAATTGCCTCCACCTCTCAGTCAGACCCGGCGCTCAGCGTCCATCAGCAGATATTGCACAGAGCAGCAGATATGCAGAAGAAGACCCAATAAGAGCCAATAAGAGCCGAGCCGCCGACTATTAGCTCAGCAAGTTCATCGAACCAGATTCTCTGAACGCTCTGATCGTTATTGGCTCCTGACTGACAGCCAGACACGCTGTACGCTGCTGTCCTTTGGGTCCCTGTGTACATATATAGATATATATATATATATATGTGTGTGTGTGTGTGCAGGTGGAGGCTCTCTCTCTCTCTCTCTCTCTCTCTCTCTCTCTCTCTCTCTCTCTCTCTCTCTCTAGTAACTCATTAACGTTGATTCCCCCGCAGGACGACGTTGGGATCATTCAGACTCCGGCCTGAGGTGTTGGAGAGCAGACGGCTCTGTGATATTGACAATCAGACTGTACAGGTCTGCTTTCATAATGTGTCATAGGAGTCAGGTTGGGGGGGGGGGGGGGGGCGAGCAGGGGGGGGGGGGGGGGGGGGGGAGCAAGTAATAGAAAAGAGGCCGAGAGAAATAAAAGAAGAGCATGAAGAGAAATGAAAGTCTCCTCTGAGGGGAGAAGAGGAAATTGGTGTGTTGAGGTGAAAATGATTGAGCCCTGACCCTGGATTCAGGGGTGGGCGGGGCCATGACCTTGTTTTAATTTAGGGAGTAATGGTCTGTGTGTGTGTGTGTGTGTGTGTGTGTGTGTGTGTGTGTGTGTGTGTGTGAGAGAGATGTTGTACCACCTGTGGCCACTAGATACTGCTCCAAAAATCTCAACACTGAAGGGTCTTTCTTTCTCCACATCCCGACGTGTGTGTGTGTGTGTGTGTGAGAGTGTGTGTGTGTATGTGTGTGTGTGTGTGTATGTGTCTGACTCTCTCTGCTTTTTAAAGGATGATTTTCTGTCACTTCCACTCATGATTAGCTTCCTTCCAGCCGTCAGTTAACCGCCGATGGCGTCCGAAGCGTCGATGCGATCACCGTTTACTAAACGTCTTCTTCTGATTGAGAAAAATGAACAAACTGTTGAGGGATGATAGAAGACACCTGATTATAAATGAGGACTGACTACATTACCCACAGTCCTCTGCATCAATCAAACACACCGTCTTTGTTAGGAGGCTGAGGAGTGTTTGTGTGTTTGTTTAGATGCAGGTGTGTGTGGAAGCAGGTGTGTGTGTGTGTGTGGACATCCTGCTGCTGGACGTCCCCATGGTGTCAGAGAGATGGAGTCAGGATGGAGGAGGTTCAGGTGGAGGAGGGGGGAGGAGGGGGGGGTTCTGTGTTCCAGTCGACAGCTAATCTCTCACTCCTCGACCCAGGAGACTCAGGAGTCCAGGACACATCACATTAACCCCCCCACACACACACACACACACACACACACACACACACACACATTCCTCTGTCTGCACGTACCTGCTGTGTGTCTCTGTTACAGATGTCCCACTGCCTCCTTTCAGACACAGGCTGCTTCTGCTGCAGAAAAAAAACCCTCACTGTTACAAAAAAAGAGGAAAAAAAATTTTTTGAATCTTTTGTGAAGATGTTTCAATAAAGCAAACTAACATTTTGTTTTTTTAACCTGTGATTTAATGGAAAACATCCAGTGACTTTCAAAATAAAAGACAGTGTGTCGAAACCAGATGGTTTTTACCTCGACTACAACAACAAACCGACATAAAGAGCAGATCCAGACCAGGAGCCAACAGGTCTGAGGTTTCACAGCCCAACATGAACCAGGGTCCCGAACCCAATGGTCCCATTTCCAGGATATTTTCAGAATTCAATCCTGTGTCCCTAAATTTCCCTTCAACTTAAGCCCCATTCTCACACAAGGTTTTCTGGAGGTGCTTTAAATGAATGTAAATGAATGAGTGAGTTATTTTATTTTGATCAGCAGCAGCAGAAACGTCTCAATAACAGTCATTACGAAACAAAAATAAAAGGCAAGTTTATTTGTAGAGCACAATTCACACACAAGGCAACTCAAAGTGCTTCACAGCAACATAAAATCATAAGATTAGAAAAGAAATGAAAAAATAAAATAAAACATTAAAACATTAAAACAATTAATTTAAAAATGAGGAGTGCAGATAAAATACTTTCAGTTGTAGTCAAAGCTAAACTGAACTGTTTTCAGCCTGGATTTGAACATCCTCAGAGTTGAGGCCTGTCTCACATCAACTGGAAGACTGTTCCAGATTTTAGGAGCATCAAACTGAAACGCAGCTTCACCATGTTTAGTCCTGACTCTGGGCACCAGAAGGAGACCCCTCCCTGAGGATCTCAGAGTCCGAGTTGGTTCATATGGCTCTAACATGTCAGAGATGGACTTTGGTGCTAAGCCACGAAGAGACTTCAAAACAGGCTGATGGAAGCAGAGCTCATAGACGCTGAACCCTTGATCTTATCTCCGTCAGTCAGTCGGACAAACAAAAGCAGAAACTTTGAAATGTGGGAACACAGACGCGCTCCTCCTCTGTCTGTGACTGCAGCTGTCAGCAGGTCCTGATCTGAGCCGGACTGAACACACAGCTGCTGTGAGATGAGGGATGAGAGCGCACGCAGCCAACACGCAACAGAGTGGAGACAAACCTCCCACAGACCGAGGAGTCCCCCGGTAAAAACCTGAAGCCCTCCTCTCTGTTTAGACACTCATCACGTCTCCAACCTGCTTTTTTTTTTACTAATCACTAATAATTATGATCCATGGGCACTGAGTTAAATTAATTAAATCCTGGAAACACGCTCTTTACAGGCTGATTATGCCTGAATTGTTCCTCCCTCCACAGTCATTCACTCATGGGTTTGTTCTTCCTCCCTCAGCAACCTCTCACCTCCTCTCCATCACTCACTCCTCGCCCGTCTCCTCTTCCTCACTCCTACTTTCCCTCCACTCCGACTCTCCCAGCAGTAAATTATGCTTTAATTAACCTTTCTCTCTCTCTGCCTCTCTCTTGAAGATAAACAATTAAAGGCAGAGTGTTGTGACAGACACATGGTACCACTCCTCTAATTACATTACTGCAAAGATAAATGAGCAGCGGGGACCTGAGGGGATTCTTTACCGCAGACACACCTTGGGTTTAGAGACGGGCTGTGTGTCTGACAGGCTGAGAGTGAGCCGTGTGAATCCTGAGTCTGGAGAATGTTTTCCTTTAGTGGTTATATCAGTGCTTTGAGCTGTTTGGAACCTTGAGCTTGCCGTAGTTGTGCTGCAGTCAGCCATGAGCCTGCAGGAACTCTTCTTTTCTCTTCGACATTTAGAGTTTTCGGTGTTGTTTATAAAGAGTAACTGTGATATGTTTCTGTGATTGAAGATCAAATTCTGTTTCGATGTATGCTAACTGCTAGCATATTAATGCAATTTCCCATATATGTTAGCGTCAAGCTAGCGCTGTGTTTTTCCGGCTGTTAATGGATGTTTATCATGTTGAATCTCTTGTGAGAGTAATGTCAGCTCAGTTTGAACCTCAGCAGCTCGTCTTCATCATGTCCGTGTGACTCAATGCACTGAGTCGCTGCAATGTGATTGGCTGGCCTCTCAAGTAAGTTGTAGCCAATCAGGACGCTTCAAGAGTCTTCGTTAGTGTGAATGAGTTAGCTCATTCTCAATGGGCAATGCAGTGTTTGTGTGTGTGTGTGTGTGTGTGTGTGTGAATGATGAGATCAGGATCATACCAATCAAGCCACTAACGACCCAGCTGGGTAATTAAGACTCTAACAGCTAACTGGCCTACAGGCGCGTACACACACACACACACACACACACACACACACACACACACACCAGTTTGCCCTAAGACATGATATTGATAACTGTTATATTAATGGTGTCAGGGTTAGTTTCTACTCAATTCTATCTCCTCAGGGCGTGTTTGTGTGTGTGTGTGTGTGTGTGTGTGTGTGTGTGTGTTTGTGTGTGTGTGTGTGTGTGTGTGTGTGTGTGTGTGTGTGTGTAGTCATTGGGTTTCTATATTTGTGTAGGTCGATCTCTTATTGATGAGTTCTTCGGTGGTCCGGCTGTGCTCGTCCGTCCGCTCTCTGTAGGTGGTTCAGAGCTGAGTCCAGGTTCAGGTTTTAGTGTGAGCCTTCCTCACACCGTCCTACGAGTTGATGCCTTTATTTAGATTTTATTTAAAAAAAAAAAGAAGAAGAAGAAGAAGTTACCAAATCTGAAGTGACTGGTGCCCTGGTACATCCTTGTTTTATCCATTTCCAATCGCAGCCCCTGGTTTTGCACATTGACGTCAAATGAAGGGTGGTGCTGTGATACGGCTAAATACAGGGACAATATCGCTGATATCGATACTGATAGTTTTTACATAGAGGAGCAGCTTCTCAAAAATTAATCAAGAATAACAAACAACCACTGAAACTAACGTTTCTGTTCATGAATGAAAGTAAAAACTTATTTGTCAGTCAGAAAATAAAAACGTGCTTTAATTTTTTTCTGCTCTGTTATGAAACAGCACATTATAATATTCACATATAGCAACTGTTATTATATTTCAGCATTAAATATATATCTTTCATCCAGTAGTCTGCACATACTGGTGAATTAAAAATGAACCATGTAGTGACATATTAACTGTTATGGTAAAATAATCCATTCATATTTATTCTAAGTGGCTGAATGTATCACACAGACTGTCTCAGTCTGTTTGTAGTTTGTGGACTCTGCTCCTCCCTCTGTGGACTCGGACTCAGAGCTCTCTTTTTGGTGTTATTAGATGTTTGTATTAGTTTGTGGTGTCGACACAGATCCTGATTTGTTCTCTGAAAACATGTGTTGTAAAAGCAGCGTATGTCCCTGTGTGAATAGCTGTGTGAGTATGTGTGTGTGTGGCGCGCATGCGTGATGTCATACGAGAGGGCAGGAGGTGTGTGAAGTTGTGGAGCAGGATGAGAGTAAGATGCAGAGACAGAGGCAGATGTTTATAAGGGAATAGTAGTATTGTATGTCTGTAAGAATCCAGTTCTGCACCGATACCAGAATAAAGTCCTCACTATACTCAAGAGCCAAACCGGATCCTGGAGCGCCGTTATTGATCAGGAAGGTGAACACATGGCAGCCTGCAGTACTTTGGTCTGCAGCTGTAAAACAACACCAAACCAGGATCCTCTCTGTTGGTGTGCAGCCAGCAGTGCGTGTCCGAGACACGTCACTAAGTATCGATATCATCCCACAAATATTGATCAATACTGATACCAACGTTGGTATCGACAGCTCGATACCTCGACTCGATCCGCCCACCACTAGTGAAGCGGTTTCCCAACTCTCTGTAAGGTGAAAGGTCAGGGCTACACAGCGCTGAAACAAAGACTAACCAGGACCTCCGATCTGATCCTTTGCTACTCCGTGTAAATATTAGCCACGGTTTGCATTTCATGAATGAACAGAAAGCTAAGCTGCGTTCAGGAGCTGCATTTTTTTTTTTTTTTTTATTATCACTTGATGAATTTCCTGGATGAACCTGCCATCTGCCTGCTACCTCAGTCACTGACGTTGTCCTCCTGGCAGTGTTGATGTTGTTGGTGCTTTGTGGCAAATAGGCTTTAAATTTAAACAGACATATATACACATTATTTTTTCGTATATGTGTTTGTGTGAATACTGCTTATAAACAATTCAGCTATAGATTTTCACAGTGTTTTTTTTCTTGTTGTTGTTGTTATTTGGGTGGAGAGAGAGAGAGAGCACTGGATAAGCAAAGCCTGCAAACTATATTTCATGAATAACCAAGTAAATAAGAAGTCTCATTAGTGGATCTGTTTTACTCAAGAACTGTTAAGATTTTCAAACTAACTTTGCAGGAAATCTTTTACAGTAAGATGAAGATTTCAGCGTACAACTCATGACTAAAGTGTTTTGACTGACTGACTGTAAACAAAATGACCCCTGGTCACTTTAACTGCTCAAAGTTAAACAGCTGATACACAGAAAACTCAGTATTTCATTCAACCACATCAAATTCACTCCACATTAGTCAACAATACCAGTAATGTGATGATAAACAGAGATTTATTTATAAAGAAAGGATGTTTGTTCCATGTTTTTAGTTTTTTTTTTTAATTTTTAAAATTTTTTTTAATTTTTTTTATGTTTTTAAGGTTTGTTTAGTGGGGAAAACCGGGGCTCCCGGTGAAAACCCACAATGGGGGGGGGGGGGGGGGGGGGGTCTGTTCGGTGGGGTCTGTTCGGTGGGGGAGGGGGGGCTGGATGTAGAGGTTTAGGCTCTCACTCTGCATCCTGCCTCTGCGCCCTCAAATGTTTGTACTGTCGCCGACTGTGGGGAGTGACAGACTTCTTGAACCGTCTCCAGAGGGAGACTCCTTCTGCTACAGGT
The DNA here is from genome assembly GCA_030710495.1 of Labroides dimidiatus. Taxonomy (NCBI): domain Eukaryota; kingdom Metazoa; phylum Chordata; class Actinopteri; order Labriformes; family Labridae; genus Labroides; species Labroides dimidiatus. Next base: position 876,162 of record CM061146.1, on the reverse strand, counting down.
GTGTCCTGGTCCGGAGCTGGAGTATCTTCAACCACTTCAGGTGAGTCTTCAGTGGTCTCAGGTGTTGCTTGGACCACTTCAGGTGAGTCTTCAGTGGTCTCAGGTGTTGCTTCAACGACCTCAGGTGAGTCCTCGATGGTCTCAGGTGTTGCTTCAACGACCTCAGGTGAGTCCTCGATGGTCTCGGGTGTTGCTTCAACGACCTCAGGTGAGTCCTCGATGGTCTCGGGTGTTGCTTCAACGACCTCAGGTGAGTCCTCGATGGTCTCGGGTGTTGCTTCGACGACCTCAGGTGTTGCTTCAACCACCTCAGGTGGGTCCTCAACAATCTCAGGAGTTGCCTTCTTCATCTCAGGTAATTCCTGGACAATCTCCGTTGTTTCTTGGACCACCTCAGGTGCGTCTTCGACAACATCCGGTGTTTCTTCATCTCCCTCTGGTGATTCCTCTGCCTGTCTCTGCCTCCTCAAATGTTTGTACTGTCGCCGACTGTGAGGAGTGACAGACTTCTTGAATCGTCTCCAGAGAGAGACGCCTTCTGCTACAGGTGTGTCCTGGTCCACAGCTGGTGTAACTTCAACCACCTCAGGTGAGTCCTCGATGGTCTCAGGTGTTGCTTCGACCACAGGTGAGTCCTCAACGACCTCAGGTGTTGCTTGGACCATCTCAGGTGAGTCTTCGATGGTCTCAGGTGTTGCCTGGACCACCTCAGGTGAGTCTTCGATGGTCTCAGGTGTTGCTTGGACCATCTCAGGTGAGTCTTCGATGGTCTCAGGTGTTGCTTGGACCACCTCAGGTGAGTCTTCAACGACCTCAGGTGTTGCTTGGACCACCTCAGGTGAGTCCTCAACGACCTCAGGTGTTGCTTGGACCATCTCAGGTGAGTCTTCGATGGTCTCAGGTGTTGATTGGACCACCTCAGGTGAGTCCTCAACAACCTCAGGTGTTGCTTGGACCACCTCAGGTGAGTCCTCAACAACCTCAGGTGTTGCTTGGACCACCTCAGGTGAGTCCTCAACAACCTCAGGTGTTGCTTCGACCACCTCAGGTGAGTCGATAACGATCTCAGGTGTTACTTGGAACACCTCAGGCGAATCTTCGACAATCTCTGGAGTAACCTTCTCCACCTCAGGGGAGTCCTCAACAGTCTCTGTAACGACTATTTGAGGAGTTACTTGGACCACCTCAGATGTCATGTTCTCACTCTCAGGTGATTCCTCCACCATCACAGATGTTGTCAGGATGGTCTCGGACGTCTCCTGGATGACGCTCTGGGTGTCCTCCTCTCTGTCCTCTTGGGTCTTCTCAAATGAGGAGGAGGGCTCTTGCTGTCCTTGAGATTTTAGATTATCCAAAACCTCATGCAGCTCCTTCACCTCCTCCTGCAGAGTCCGGTTGACCTCCTCTTGATCTCTGAGCTTCATGACCAGAGTGTGTATGGTCATGCTTCTTTGTTTAATCGTGTCCTTCAATTCCTGCACGACGCCTCCTCTTTCCATGTCATCTTTGAGAGCTGCCATCCTCTGCAATTGAAGCTCCGCTAATTTGCTCTGGAGCTCGTGAGTCCTGCTGAGTTCAGATTCCAGCGCATCATTTTGGGAGGTGATAATGTTCAGTAGCTCATCTATTTCCCTGGTCTTCTCTGACTCTGATGCGTTGAACTCTTCCCGCAGGGCCTTTATCTTCTGCTCCGAGGAGACTTCGTTGGCTTTCATCTTCCTGGTCAGATCCAGGACTTTAGAAGCCTTCTCTTGGAGCTTGTGATTTAAGGCATCTTGATCTTTTTGAAGGTTGTCAGCCCTCCGTTTCTCATCCTTCAGCTGGGTCTTGAGTGAGGAAACAAGATCCTGTAGCTCTTTTTGCATCAGGGATGATTTGTTAGACTCCTCTGATGCTTTCCTCAAAGCCTCTTCCAGCTTGGTCTTTGCTTGGAGCTGCAGGTTCCGTTTCTCTTGCTCAAGCCTCTCAATTTCCTTTCGCTCTAGGTAACCCTGCTCCCTATGCAAAAACCTGAGCTCATCCCGTTCTCTTTGGCTGATATCAGCCCTCAGTGTTTCATTCTGCAGGCAGAGGTTAAGACACCGGACATGAGCTTGTAGGTCTGTGACCTCATGCCTCATGGCCTGGTTGGCTTCCTCCTTTGCCCTGAGCTCTCGTCCTAAGGCCTCCATCTGCTGAACAGAGGTGTTGTTCCTCTGTTCTTGCTGACGGGGGTTCAGGCTGCGCTGTTCTTTCTGGCAGCCGTTGTTCCTGGCCCCTGGGAAGGGTCCAGTCAGTCTCTGAATGTCATTATTCAGTTCCCTGATCTCATCCCTGCTAAGGGCTCCTCCAGTCCTCATGATGGAAGTCGATCCTGGCTGGAGGATTTCAGCCCTCGGCGTTTCATTCTGCAGGTCACTACATCCAAAACTAATTGGCAATCCAGCATAAGCTGCCTCCATCTGTTGATCAGAGGTGCTGTTCTTCACTTCTTGCTGAATTGGCTTCTGGCTGCGCTGTTTTTTCGGACAGCCATTGTTGCTGGCTCCTGGGAAGGGTCCAGTCTTTTTCTGGATGTCCTTATTCAGCTGCCTGATCTCCTCCCTGCTAAGGGTTCCTCCTGATCTCATAAATGAGGTCATTTCCGGTTGAGGGTTGTTTGGAGTGTTGAATGTAGAGTCGTGCTGGTTAAAAGTCACGGAGAAAGTGTTCTCTTGGGTTTGCTGCATGATTGCTGTATGTTTGAGCTGGAATCTCTGGGTATATCTATAGATTCTTCGTCCCTTGATGTGTTCCCTTTTCATGTTTTGCCTTCATGTGAAAGAAGATTCCGTGTTCCGTGATGTTCCCTTCATCTTTTGTTTTGATTTAAACTGATTTGATTGACAGGTCTGCATGACATCACACAGGGGCTGTGACATCATCAAAGCCTTAATAACTTCAACATTTGAAAAAAAACATTTTGATCAAAATCTGTTTGCTGCAGCATGCAGTATGAACAAGTGGAAAAATACAGGGCAATAAGAGAATTGTAGATTCTACATTTGACATTTCACTTTTTTATTCATGTTGTTGTATCGTCAGCAGTACATCATCACATATGTGATGGGGACAGATGTTCATTACACTTATTTTACTCTATAAAATATCAGTTTATTTACTGTCTGGCATAGTGGGACGAAGAGACTTGAGAAGGGATTTATTTTTGTGTCACGTCAGCACACTTATACGACATCCCACATTGTCAATAGTTGATCAAATTGTTCATGTCCGAAAGGGAAGACGGGAGAAGCAGAGCTTATCTAGTCCCGTCCCCACTGTCTTCATAATATAGCTTCTGAATACTATAAAGCTAGTGTAACCCATGTTAAAAGACCCACATTAAAAAAGCATGATACAAATAAATAGTCATTAAAATGAATAAATAATTAAAATCATTATAATTCATAAATATAATTTAAATAGGTTAAAATGGTTAAAATACATGTATTTCATTGATTAAAATTCAGTCTTAAAACGTTTTGATAGCCCTTTAATGGAAACAAATTAAAAGTCTGCCTGCAGAAAATATGATGACACTTCCCCTTTAAGAGAAGCATGCACCTTGCTTCGCGCAGCTCAGCTCAGACAGAAGGCAGAAGGAGATACAGCAGACGAACACTCGAAGTTATTCAGTAAAATATTTCATCATTTGAACCCTAAAACACAGGATTTGTCTGGTCAGCGACTTATGAAGACGTTCTCCTTGAGAACCAGAGTGGTTTTGGTGAGTTTTTACTGCTTCTGTTTAAACTCTGTCGTGATGTTTTTTTTTTTTTTTTCAGACGTTAGCATGAGATCGGACGATCGTTAGCTCACAGCTAAGAGCAACATTAGCCTTATTGTATTCAGATGTTGAATGTAAAGCTTTGCAGTTAATTTGTAATTACAGAACAACTTATTTTCTCTCATGACCTGTCGTGCAGGTCAGGTTTTTTTTTCCCTGGTTTATGAAAACTCGTTCGAACTTGGATTTTGCCGCTGCGTGTGTGAGACGATTACCCGCGGTGCGACTGAGACAAGATGGCGAGCCACCCATAGACCGCGTTCCTGTAAAACACCCTGTTCGTGCCAGTGAGAGGATCCGCTGCACGTGGTTGGATTTGATAACACTTTCTGCCAGAGCGGTAGGAGTAGGACATTCGTCCTGTTTTCTTTTTTTTTTCAGCTTCTGAACTGAACTCTTACAAGGACGTATTTTGAGTTGTTTTTCTGAACTGAACTGGAAACAAAGGGATTTGAACTGAACTTTAACTTGAAACTACCGAACTGGATTTTGGTTCGACACCATTCAAACAAGGTTTAAGAAAATCACAGCAGTATTGTGTTCTGCTTTCATATTTTCTAAGTTTATGACTGAAGAGTGTGCCTGATATGCTGTGTTTTCATTGTGGTTGGTTTCCTGTTTCAAACTGTTTGATTTTCCATTTGTGGAAAGAAAAAAGGGAGTTAACTCAAGAAAATAAAAATAAACTAAATTAGGAATAATCTGCTAAATTAAGTTAAGATAGTTAATAAAAGACAGGTCTAAATCAAAATAATGTTAGCTGTCTAATTTAAAGCAGTGATCCTAACTAATTTACCGTATTGGCCCGAATATAAGACGGTGTTTTTTGCATTGAAATAAGACTGAAAAAGTGGGGGTCGTCTTACATTCGGGGTCTAGACATTATACCCATTCACAACACTAGATGGCGCCCGATATCTTTAAAGCGAATGCTGAACTTAACTCCCCAGGCCAAAGCGAACCCCTGTCACGAAGAATAGAGAATGGGTAAAGGTGGTGTTATTATATTATGAAATTTAATTCAGAGAGAAAAAAAAATCTATTTAAGGAGGATATGGCGTAGCCTAGAGAGGAGGAAGTTCTTTGAAAAACGCAGGGAAAAAAAGGGAGTATGACGCGCCAGGCTGTTGTCTGAAGCGATATAGACAACAGGGAGGTTAAGTAAAATAAAGGTAAAATGTGGACACTAGTTGGTGTCCGTAAACCAACAAAAATCTGAACTACTGTGTCGATGAAAATAAGTTTGACGGGAGGATTCTCTCCGATCGGCGGCATGGATCTTCCTCGCGCAGGAGCGCATTGACGGACACGCCAGGAGAAAACACAGATTTTTCCTTTGGGATTATAACTCAGGGTGAAACCCTGGATTTTTGCGTTCTTTTTTGGGCTGGATTATTTTTTCGACCTTTCGGCATTGGATTATTACTTGTTTTTTTTTTCCTTTCTGGATCGGAGGATTATTGGACAAAGGATCGCCGCGGTCGAGTGGACATAAGTAAAGCAAAACAGGAACTGAGGTAAAAAATGACTGGTCGACGTGCAGAGAGGGAATATTAAACCGTTTTTCGTTTGAGAACAATTCTGAGTTTATTTTGGGTGCATAAATGGTCGAATTGGAGGTTTCTTTTTGTTCAATTAAATATATTTTGGTGTATGACAAGCGATGTGCGGTGTCCAGTTTTGAGGGTATGTTGAAGTTTTTCTAATGTCTTACAGGATATCCAAATGTGACTCGTGTTTTGGTTTTGATGATTATAAAAACCGGATTATGTGATTTAAGTAATATCTAAAAAGAACCTCCCTTAAAGCGTTTTAACATCCAAAATTATAGGTCGATTGTTACAAGATGATGGTGATAAATGAGGCAGAGTCTTCAAACAATTGCAAAGCGGCTGTGAAATATGGTGTTTTCCATATAAAAATTAAATTTGGTGTTCAAAAAGTCTTTTTTCAAACTTGAGTCTTGAAAAAGAGGGGGTCGTCTTATAATCAGGGTCGTCTTATATTCGGGCCAATACGGTAATTCCTAAACTAGACTGTTTCTAAAATAGTTTAAAAGGAAAAAAAGGATTTTGAGTACTGTATGTTTTTATGTGTCTTGTTTATATTTTTTTTTTCTTCACTCTTCTTACAAAAAAACCTGCAGGATTCCAAAGTTTGTTGATGTTCATTACACGTTATTGATCGGTTTGTGATCAGTAAAATACCATTTTGAATTTAAAGTATCTGGTCTACCGTCTATTTTTATACTCTAACCTCCACTCCTTCCGAACCTAAAACTGGTCCAGTAGCTTTTATTCTATAGTCTGACACAAGTGCTACACTAGCTTAATGTTAGCTTTCCATAGCTTAGCTATGGGGGAAAGGGGGAGAAGTTTTTGACCTATACTGCAGCCAGCCACCAGGGGGAGCAGTTCTTGTGGTGACTTCAGTTTGAGCTGAGCGAGATGGCGTCCATTTGTTTTTCCTGACTGTGGTCGGAGCCTCTGAGTTCTTCTGACACTCCAGAGAAAAATCAGACTTCAGTTTGCACGCTAACATTAGCGCTGCTCTGCTGCAGGAACAGCACAGAGCGTGCACCTCGACCCCAGCTAACACATCTGAATGTGATGTGTGATTTACACGTGTAAAATTACCAATCGACTTTTCAAACCTGTTTCATTATGACGGATATTTGCCTCTGCTGCTGCATATTTCCCTCCTCTGACACGTCGGCTCGTTCATACAGAATTGGACATTTGCAAAGATTTGCAGTCGTCGGGGGGTAAAGGTCAATAGTAACTGATTCTCATTACAGTCGGAGGATTTTTCTTCTCTGAGGTTATTTGAGGGGAATGACGGATTGAATCGACAGAATCCAGCAGAAAACGAACGAGGAAGAGGTTCAACAGCTGTTCAGCGAGTTTTACATGAATCAGAGTAAAATCAGCTTTGATCAGCTTTTATCATCCAAGGACATCAGACGTAGAAATAACTGCAGAGATGTGTCTGCTAATGCTGTAAGACCTCCTCCAGAACACCCATCCTGGATCTATTAAAGATGTAAACTCAGTACGGACGTGTTAACGCTGCAGCCTTCATGAATGGAGAGAGCCCACAGCACATTAGTTTGATAAATACACCAGAAACACGTCGCCTCTTATTTTGTGTTGATGGTATTTTGTTTACTGAGGTTTGATTGTGTTTCACGGAGCGTCTGATTTATTCACGTGAAGGCCAGCGCGCCTAAAAGCAGCAGAAAACATTCTCTCCTCAGAACTGTTTTTGTGCTTCTGTCCTTTAACTTTCTGCCACTCCACAAATTACCTTCAAACCTCTTTCACACTGCTTTAAAATATATATATATATATATATATATATATATATATATATATATATATATATATATATATATATATATATATATATATGAATAAAGAAACAGGAGTCCTTCAGGTTTTCAGAGCAGGAATTCTCCTCAGAACCAAACTGTGAGAAACTTGAAGCTGTTTCTCAAGCTGCAACTTTTCCTTTGGTTGTTCAACTTCTTCAAATACAAGTTTGATTCATAACGACTTGACTGCGTTCATCATCTCACACACGCTGCTGACAGACAGCTGGAGTCACAGAGCGAAGAGTTCCTGCTTCCCTCTCTTCATTCATGTTGTTGGCGTCTTCGCTCATTGTGACGTGTTGTTTCATTGGTAAAGATAAACACAATCTGATATTGACACAGTTTGTTTTATTTTGAAAGTCTCTTTTTAGGTAGTTTCTGTGCACTACTTCCTGCCCCGCTTGATCTTCTCTACTCTGAATTGAGGCGTCACAGCTCCAGCATCTGGCAAAAATAGGATGGCTGCTGATTGGCTGTGACCTGTCGGACCAGCCACACAGCTGAGCCGACAGAGTGGATCCAGTGCAGCGTTACCAGACGTACGATAATTATCGTATTTGTACGATAATTATCGTGTTTGTACGATAATTTAGCCCTCTGTACGATGTACGATCAATAATTCCAAAAAAGGCTAAATGTACGATAATTTGACGATTTCCTGTGGTTGTTACAGATCTACCCCAGTCTGACGGATTTATCCGTAAACCCTAAATGCATCTTATATCATGTGACGTTTCCAGCCAATCATAGTTTAAGTGTCATTCGTCTCAGAACGATTGACAGCCAATCACGGTCGTAGGAGCTCCGTCAGGAGGAAGTCAGTCAGTTGAGAGAAAAATGAGCACCGGAGCCTCGAGCTGCTGATCAAACGCTGCTGATGTGGGGCAGGACGATGGATGATCACAAAAGTGCCTGTAGGACACTAAACAGAGGGATCAGTTGGGATTTTCACACAACAATAAGACAGTTGTTTTGATCATTATCAGTTATTTTGATTGATTCCCCCAAAATACGATAATTTTGAGGCTCTGGTACGATAATTTTATATTTCCCATCTGGCAACGCTGGTCCAGTGTGAGTTCACTCAGTGACTTGAATGGAAACCATCTGATCCTGAGCTGTGAGGCAGTCGGTGGATTTCAGCCAGAATTTGCACGAGCAGAAGTTATCTCCTCGCTCAGATGTTTGACCTGTGTGTGGATCTCATTTTGCGCTTGAATTTTGTCTCTTTAAAGCCGTCATAGTTTTCTAAGATTTAAAAAAACAAAAAAAAATGTATTTAACTCTCTTAAATCTGCAGAAATCAGATCTGTTTTCTTTTTTCTTGGCTAATATCTGAACTTCAGGTTTTGTGATATTTTTCAGAATATTTACAGATTTTATTGCTGAAGCTGAACTAAATGAGTGTGATGCTTTTATTTGTGTTCCTCAAACGTCTGCAGTTCATGTCGAGGTCATCAGAGAACAGATTACATCATTTAATTATTTCTTCAGCTCTGTTTGTTGGGAATACTTCAGATCGTTTCTCTTTAAGTGGATTTATGTTGGATTGCCAAGATGTGCGGTGGTGACGGTAAACATTTCCAAAGACACAAGAAAGTGACTATTTCGAGGTCTCCCAGCTTTAGAATGTCAAAGCTGATATACGTCAACAAAACTCTGAATCATGAGGACCAAACTTTCCCACCACACGAGCTGGAAGGGAGCCTTTACTGCAGCGTGTTTCCATCCATGAAACGCTCCCTGAGCTGCTCTATAATACATGCTGAAGGATCCTGATGTGGTCATACATGGATCCGGAGAAGGAGCCACACGTCATGTATGATCTGCTCTGCCGGGTGAAGAGCAGCAGAGTGGTGAGGTCGCCCTCCGCTCGGCCTCTGTCCTCCTGCAGCTCTGACTCACGCGCTCGTTAAAGTGCTGCCACAGCTGCTCAGCTCCTGAACCCTGACTGCAGTCACGCTATCGTTTGGCTGCGTTCAGGCGGGGCGTGCACCGGGTGCGTGCACGGGGCTGAGTACAGCGTCTGATTGAGCTAATGCTCTGAGACTCCAACAGTCCTCCACCCTCATATTATTCCTCAGCACCACGGAGACATCAGCGTGATCACTGTACGCTCAGTTTTCAGGAGCGTTATATTCATATAGAAGCTGAAAAGAGTCATGACGGACTCGCCTCCTGAGATCACACCAATTAAAGATCAGTTCATGGGTGTGCAAGAAGGTCAACTCGGGTGTTCATCCTCTACGTCTTCTGAAACGTGTCCCTCAAGGACCAGACCTCACCTTCAGGAAGCATCTGAAGCAGTGAAACACATTTTTCCACTCGTCCAGTTCTTTCAGATTTATATTCACGAGGTTTGAAAGAAAAGTCTGCAGCACAGACAGAAAGAAGAGAGCTGAAACTGAAACAGAAGAAACAAGATAAAAACAACCTTTCTAAGACTAATGGCTGGAGGTGCGTACAGGCCCCGGTCTGTTCTTTAAACACCAGCTCTACATTTTAAAATGCAACGATCTTCATCTTTGCTCATGGATTCATTCAGAAGACGAATAAAAAGCATCAGATTTTCTGCAGACGTGCTGTGTTTGAGTTTATGAACCTTAATTCACCAGACGACAGATGACATCATACCCCTCTCTCCTCCTCTGTGCGGTTCTGCCTGCATGTCACCTCTTTGTGTCGGCTGCTGTAACTCAGACCTCACCGTGTAGCTGCAGGGCAGTATGGAGAACAACAGATCAATAAATGCACACAATTCATTTATAATTTCCCTCCATCAGGAGCGAAGCAGGTCCCTCAGGAGAGCGGTGACGACAACACGCCTCAAGAGGAACCTGACGGACGACAGAAACGCAGACAGCCAATCAAAATCCATCAAACCTTTGAGGTTGCAGCGCTGCAACACGATAAGCAGAACTCCTTCATCGGTGTCAAACTCTCACCATGTGTGACCTGTTCTCCAGCTTCTGTTTTCCCTCAGCGTGAGCCCACACTGCTGCACGCATCACGCCTCATTTACAGACAAACGGTCCCAAATCGCAGCTCGACCCGGGTCGCAGCGTGTTTTCAGACTCTGACCCAGGGTCAAACCACACGCTGAAAGGAGCTGCATCTATAAGACTCCCTGACGCCGCCCGCCCGCCCGCTCACTCCCTCCTCGAGTTAGATGAAGAATTATTAATTCTTTAAAAGTGTTTATGTAGCCGTGCTAACACTCAGGCGCTCTGCTTGGAATAGACGCCGCCTCCATCAGCCGTGTGGTGCAGAGTGAGTGATGGATGTGACCCCTGTGATGAGTTCCTGAGCACCAGTCCACACAGATTACATTACCCCTGACAGCCCGGTGCGCCCCATTCGTCTCTCTCCCTCCAGGTCTCACATCTCGCCCATCTACACAAACACAACGCTCCAATCAGACTCATAACAGCCACCAGAACAAGCAATTAGCCTGCGCTAATGCTGGGCTGTTCGATTCAGCTCAGCCATGTGTTTGCACACATGTCAAAACAATCAATACGGCTTTAAGAGACACGGGGATGACATCATCACCAGGGGACAGCTGATGCATGGGAGGGCGTGAGCAGCGAGGCTGAAGCAGAGCCGAGGGACGAAGTCATGAGTCTGAAGATGGACGAGAGCTGTGAAACATCAACATGCTTTTATTTTTAATAAAAACTGTTTTATTCAAGACATGAAGAGTAAAGTCAAAATGACGCCTGAATTTCTGTAACGAGTGGAAAAAAACAAACAGTTTTCAGACATTTTTACTTCAACTAGAGCGACGTTTTTCTTACCCCGTGAAATGAGACGTTTCTCTGGACTTGTTCAGGTCTAATAAGACTCGTTTAGACCAAACCCCCACTGTGACTGTTTCATCGCCTCTCTGGAGCGCTGAGTGTGAAGCTGAAGGTGGTTTTGTGGGGGAATAAAAAATGGACGGTCAGGTGACTTTATAGAAACACGTGTCTGAAGGGTCTGGATGTTTTATGATGTCACTTCACTTCCAAACACTGAGCTCAGACTGCAGTTCAGTCCAGTCCAGTCCAGGAGGAAACAGGGACAGAGAACAGACGGAGGGAACGCAGCCAACTGTAGGCAGCTCCCAGCCGAAGTCTGTTCAGTGTGGAGTGCCAGCTGATCACACGTCAACACACCTGAATCAACCTCGGCTCCTGCCTCCGTCACATGTACCGACAGCGTGTATCCCTGCACGGCCTCTGGCCTGAGTCTCTCTGATCATTTCAGACTCATCGTGGACTCTTTATTCTGAGATACACCTCCACATTCTGAGCTGGTCTGAGGTCAGAGCTGCAAACTGGTTCCACTGGTTCCAGCGTTAGTTCTGAGCAATCAAGAACCAGTTCTTTGTGCTTTGACCACCAAAGAACCGACCCTGAACCAGACTGAGCAGCTCCAGAGCTGGAAAGATCAACATTCGTATCAGTGGAAGTGTTTTTGGTACGTTCCTGTCTGAGTTTGTCCTTCGCCGGTGTTTGCAGACATGCAGAGCTTTGAGACTCTTATAATGAAAACTTTAAACCTTAAAAAAAATCCTGTAAGTCAGTGGTTCTCAAACTTTTTACACCAAGTTCCACCATGATGACTGATGGTAATCATGTCGTGCAGTCAGCCTGAGTGTTCAGCTACATCTGTGCTCAGTTCAATAATGAAGGGGGGGTTTATACCTAATAAGTATATTAATTATTTCAAACAATATTAATACAGTTTGAACGTTAACACTGTGCTAAAAAATCTGTAACATAAAATTGATTTAGTGAAACAAAACGTAAACACAAATAAATGTACAAAAACTGTACATGAATCCAAATTTGATGTAGTTGGAGTCATTTTCTCACCCATTTATATCGTTAGCTGCTGCTAACAGATGCTGTGGTGATCTGACTGCTGCTAAAGGCTCTACTGTTTGCACCTTTGCTCGGCTCACGCTCCTCTTCTTCGGTTTTCGCGATTGAATGATTCTCCACCCAATCAGCACTTTTCTTCCTGGATTAAAGCCGTGATATACGTCTCATAATTTGGCCACCTTCACCCTCAACCTTTTGCTAAGGCCTTAAGGCCACATGTTCTAGATACTGGTGTATGTCAGCAGCAGTAGCTTTATTTACAAAACTTCAGCTGACATTGACGTCACATTAATGCCGGTACATTCAGAACATTAAGACTCAAATAAACATTTCATTTTCATACATAAACTTACTAGAATCTTATATATTTGATGGTTTTACATATTTTAATTTTAATTTATTTATTTTTAATTCCTCCACATACCACCAATGGGAGCCTAAGTGCCACCAGTGGTACGCGTACCACACTTTGAGAAAGGCTGCTGTAAGTGATGAGAAAAGACGTCATTTGTTAGTAATTTTTAACATTTATTTAAAACTTTAAATCCAACACAGGTGGCAGTTTCCTCCACGTTCCTCTTGTGACGGCTGCTGGATCAGATCGGTTTAGATTCAAGTCAACGTGTCAACTCACAATGGATCCGCTCTGCTGCGTTCCGGCTGCGTTCCGGCTGCATTCTGGCTGCGACAGGAAGCAGAGCTGTGACGCATCAGTTCACCGTAGAAAGGAGAAACTGATTTTCAAAATAAAACAAAATGTGACGACAACATTTGGCTTTTATCTTTACTACAACAACAAACGGACGTAATGAGAACCCCCCCATACCTGGAGCACCTCCAGGTATGGGGGGGGTGGAGGCTAAACAGAGTCCAGAGAAGATGCTACATTCAAATTCATGCTAGTTCTTCATGACTTCCAGCGCTGCCTTTAACTATCAGCAGGTGAAACATCCTTGGCTTGTGCTTTAAGGTCCTCACAAACTGTTGGCTTCATAAAGTCTCAAATTAAACCAAAGAAGGAAAATAAAAGTCATCATGCCCTTGAAGCATTCTCATTGGTGGACGGTCTTTGCGTCCCCTCTCTTTGTGTTATCTCGTCACAGCAGCCCCGTTAATCTCTGCGCTCAGTCTGCGTCCTCTTGTTCTCTCCAGCCGGCTGACATGTTGGTGACGGCCTTCGAGTGAGTCCGTCGTCGTTCTCTCTGACACTTTTTATAATTGCAGCACATTCATCAAACCGGCCTTTGTCCACTGACACGAGCTGCAATTATGCTTCCTTTAGCCGGTCTCCTCCTCTCCGTGTGAGAGATTAATCTCTTCCTTTATGTGTAGAATCCACGCAGCCACGTCTGCATCAAATATGCATCCAGTTGAACAAAGTTGTCAAGCTGTCTCTGTCACCGCCGCTCAACATCACGTCGCTATTCATGCAGAGAGACAGCCAATTGTAGGCTGTCTTAGAAATCAGACGTTTAAAGGTTTTATTTTTCACACAGTTTAAAAAATAATCGCGCAGAAAGAGAGAAAAAAAAAACATGAAGACGTTTAAAAGATTCAGAGTGAGAGGACGGCTTCGTACCCAGCGTGCAGACCTGTGGTGTCTGAGGGTGTGAGTGTTTATGTAAGCATGTAATCTCCATAAAGACACAAATGTTCGTAGGTCTTTAGAGACTAATGCATGCATGAACGCTCTCATATACAGTACAAGAACATTTCCCAGGAGGACACAGGGAGGCGAGCTCTCTGTCTCCACTCGGGGCTTAATTATGTCGCCTTCATGCGCTCATTTGGTCGGAAGACTCGCGAGCGCGGTTCACCTCACTTAAACTGCTGCTGCTGGTCCTTCATGTCAGCAGAGAGGAGGAAACTCACTCCAGCAGAGCTTCACATCAACACCTTCTCAACACAGCAGAGGTGAGACTCCTCTTTAGAACCTGAGCTCTTAGTTTAGGAGCCGTCTGTCACCTGGAGGCAGACGTGGCAGACGACGCGGCGCCCCCTCAGTGGTTATTTTTGGTTTTCCTGCAGGAAACTGATGATTAACCCTTTATTTCGTCTACACAGGACACATCAGAGGATTTTAAGACAGATTCAGGGCCCAACTTGCCCCTCTAGCTTTGAGCGAGGTGTGGAATGATTCAGTGCACATAGTAACCGATGGTTCGTCCAATTATCCTGGAGCATGAAGAGGAAATGTGACTGTTTTTCAGCGTCAGAACCTCCCGGATTGGTTGGACTGACTGACTTCCTGCAGTAACCAATGAGAGGAGCAGGACGGGATGTTACAAACATGGCAAAGACGGTAAAGTAAGCTGCACCCAGAGCCAAGAGGAAATCTGGAGGAGACGAGCGGCTTGTGGCGGTTTTTACACCCAAAGAACGTTGGATCAATCCGTCTCATCTCTGCTCTGTTTTCATTCAAGACGATGAGTCGTCTCATCTTTGAGCTGTGTTCGCTCAAACCGCCTTCTTCGCTCGAGCCGAGCCTTCTTTGTTCGTGACGCCATCTTTGTTCGTGACGCCATCTTTCAATCTGCTGCAGTCATTCGTTACTGTGCTCAAGCTGCTCTTTCTGAAGCTTCGTCGTCTCGGGGAGGACAGAGCTCTGCCAGATGCTGGAGCAGCGGTGCATCAGTTCACACAGAGTAGATCAAGCCAGACAGGAAGTCATGCACCAAAACTACATTAAGACATCCTGTGACTTTCAAACTAAAAGAAAGCGTGTCCAAACCAGATGGTTTTTATCTCAACTACAACAACAAATCGACATAAAGAGCAGAGCCAGACCAGGAGTCAACAGGTCTGAGGTTTCAGAGCCCGACATGAACCAGGAGAGGACTGGTCTCAGGACTGGGACTCCTGCTGTCTGTCGGTCCTGGTGCTGGACTGAGCTGAGCTCACAATCTAAAAACAGCCAAAAAGAGGCTGAACGGACACATTCTGGTGTTTCCCCAGACAGGCTGACGACATCAATCATCTGAAGTCACGTTTGATCACGTGAGAATCTGTGAGATTTCAGGGGTGAGAGCTGGTTTTATCTGATATCAAAACCTGCTCAAACTGTTTTCACTTGAACAGTTTTACAGTCCAGGTTGTCTTGAAGTCAAAAGTTCTTGCCCCTTTTCTACAGATAATACTCCCTGAAACATAAACAGACGCTAAAGCTTTAGCTGAAACACCTCACTGGTCAGAAACACTTTCTGAACATGAGGAATGACATCATGAAAAACTCGTACATCTTCTTTTCTAACTTTTTCTGAGAAACACTGACAAACAAAGTCAGTTCAAAGCTTTCTAAATATCCTTGACACACTCTGAAGCCAAGCTTCACATTTCCCATCGTCGGGAGGTTTGTGTTCTCTCTTTGTGCGCCGTCAGACGTCCTCCGTCTCATTGTATCTCTCTGCTCCTCTAACAAAGCCGTCTGCGGCTTTCAGAGCTCTCTCTGAGCCTCGTGACTCATTGTGCCTTTCTGTGCAGCGTGACTTCCTGTCTTATAGATCGTCTGTACTCTCCACAAAGACCTCATCGTTAAAGTCTTGGAGTTCCACTGTCCTCACAAGACTCTTTAATTCCTGCCGTGCTCTTTATTAACCGTCGTGGTCTTCTTCTTTCTGGAAGCAGTGAGGCCTTCGTCACCTCGTAAACCTCTGATCGGTGCGGTTATTGTTTCTCAGTGTCCTCATAAAGTTTTACGCTGTCTTCACAACTCTGCAGAGACTTTCAGGCTCACTTCTTCGATTTAGAGATGATTCGTGCCCCTGGTAGCAGGCGCCGCTCGTCTCTGTCTCAGTCTTCCTGCATGTTGGACCGTCAGTGATGTTTTCTTCTTCGTTTGGCTGATTTGATGCAGTGAAAATTCTTCAGCTTGAAGCAGAAGATTCTGGCATTACTTCATTTCCAAGGTGCATGGAGGGGAAAACAAGTGTCGCTTGAATTTCCAACCCTCCATTCTTCTTCTATGGTAATTTGATGTGGTTAGCAAACAGCTTCTAGACCCACTTCAGCCACCATCTGGTGGAAATACTGTATTACAGCTGGGGGCCAATGGAAAAAAATGGTGTCCTTAAGATGAGTAACAGTTTAACACTTCCTCCTTCAGGTCCTCATGGTGGATCCTCAGGTGGATCCTCATGGTGGTCCTTGTAATGAGTTCTGGGTCTACTTTTGGGGCCTCTCTCAGCTGGACCTGGACCTGGAACACCAGACAGAATATTAGCTTTAACTCGTCTTCTTTTTTTAAATTATTATTATTATTATTATTATTATTATTATTATTATTATTATTATTATTATTATAATAAGAATTATGACCCCGTCTCTACTCGATAACTTGAGTCATAAGCGCACCAACAGTCTTTGTTTTTAACAAGTTCTCTTCAACAAAAATCACATGTTGCAGTCACATGTATCTCAGCCAATCAGCTGCCAGCTTTCAGACATCAATACTTTAACTTTGTATCCAGCATCCAGAAATCAAAAAGGGGGAACTGGACTCTTTGTAACTTGAAGTGTTTGAGTGACTGATCAAGTGTTTCAGTGAGATCAGTCCATCATGATGAAAATTAAAATACAGAGTTAAAACAAAAGCAGTTACTGTCCGTCACATTTTCTTCTTTTGTTTGTCATACTGTGAGCAGAAGAAGAGCGCTCCTCTTCTTCTGTAGTTTCACATCAAGAATGGTTCATTTTTTTTCTACCGGTGCCTGTTTGTAATACGTTGTTCCTGCCAGACGGTGGCGGCAGCAGGTCCTACAGCTGTTTGCTAACCGCATTACATAACAGAAGAAGAAGAAAACATCAGCAACGGTAACTGAAAAAAAAAACGGGTGTAGTGCTGTGAGATCCAAAAACGAAGAAAAGTGCAGAGACTGAACATGGCGGTAAAATGTCAACATGTAGTCGACCA
The DNA here is from genome assembly GCA_030710495.1 of Labroides dimidiatus. Classification (NCBI taxonomy): domain Eukaryota; kingdom Metazoa; phylum Chordata; class Actinopteri; order Labriformes; family Labridae; genus Labroides; species Labroides dimidiatus. Next base: position 859,207 of record CM061146.1, on the reverse strand, counting down.
ATCACAGAGTAGATACGAAGAATTCTAGCTTAAAGTGTCCATTCCTTCCAAGGAGCAATAAAAACAATGGAAAATAGTATTTTTAAGATAAATAATATTTGAGTTTTTTATTTATTTATTTTTGTTCTTTCAGAGTGAGCTCTTCTTTTCATGACCAACATGAGCTAAAGATGATTCAAAGTCACGTTCAGGACCTTTTATTGCTGCCTCCAGGTCAGCGTTTGACGACAAACAGCTGCTGAAGCCGTCTCTGTTCAGTGAGGGAGACTTTCAGCGTGTTGAGGTGGATGATTAAAAATGCAGGATGATTTTTCATATAGGAGTCCAGCAAAGACGTAAAGAAAGTTCCTCCCTGAGTGTTAGAACAACAAACACCTCCAGCTCATGAATGATTCACAGCGATTGGTGCATTTTTAAAAAGACATGTTCTAAATGTTCTCAGAGCTCTCACCCTCCTTCCATCGAGTAGCTTTAACACGCAATGAAAGCGATGAAATTAAATCATCTCCACGTCTTTCACGTCTGTCCTCCATCTGCTCCAGGTCCTGCAGTCTGTCCGTCCTGAGCGCACCGTCAGCTCCGAGTCTTAAAGCGGTCTCTGCTCCTGTTTCCATCAGTACACTGTGAGTTCACCTCTGCAGCACATAAAGGCTGAATAAAGCGTGCCTGCCGCAGCTGTGGGCCATCACAGGAAACAATAAAAAGACTCTTAAATTGCTCTGACCTTTTTAGAGAACGCATCAAATGGCTTCCTTGGTTAACTTAGCTCCACAATGCACCTGGGGCATGAGCTGCGTTTGTTTGTACATGTGAATGTGTGTGTGTGTGTGTGTGCGTGGTAAGCAGATGCCACCCTGAGCTCAGCCCTTCTATCATAGGGGTTTAATAGGCCATAACAATAAAAGAGGCATATTGAGCCAGCCCTGAGGGAAATCAGAAGTACTGTACGGAGACTTCAGACACGCACACGAGAGAGGAGCAGAGAAAACAGAGACGACCTAATTTAAAGTCTGACTCTTTCCCTCTTTTATCTTCCTCCTTTTCAATCTCACATCTGTACGGCTGTCGTCTGATCGGGAGACTTATTGCTTCCTCCAAACAAAGGTAGTGAGGAGGGAATGCATGTTCAGTGTGTTTGCATTCATCCAAAGTGATGTGTGTAAAAAGCATGTGTGTGTGCAGGAGGCCCATATGTTGCATTATGCAGAGGGACTTGTTAACATCCGTGTCAGCTGTGACAGCGGTGGCTCTCCTCGTGTCCGTCCCTCTGTGTCTTCCTTCATCTCGGAAAACAAACTTCTTCTTTTTCATGTGCCGTAGCACATGTTGTAGCGGAGCCTCCGTGCTCCTCTGTGCTTTTATCTGTTGTTGTTTGTTTGTCACAATCTGGCTCTTCTGCGCCTCATGCTTCATGAAACAAAGCCGTCGCCTCCACTAAGGTAGCGGTGAATTATTCTCCATACGGCTCTGACATGGAACAACATGTGTATGCTTATGATTATTTTCTAAAGCCTTTGTAGGGAGCATCGGTGTCTGTGTGAGAAAACATGGATCAGTGCAGGCGTGACGCTCAGTTATTCCTTTTGACACCAAGCAGGAGAAAACGTCTGTGGTCATGGTCGCTGTTTGATGCTGAGTCGATACTTAAGGTGTTTTTATTTCCCCCTGACTCGGTTGACTTATGTTAACACATCCTCATCAATGGTCTCCTTTGAGCCTGATGGTGTGAATGTGTCTCTGTCAGCTCCCGGTGTTCCAGTTTAAAGAGTGACCCTGTAAACTGGTGACCTTCAGCTGAACGTGTCAGTGGATATCTAGTTTACAGCAGCTGATCAAACACAGAGGAAGTCTTCTGAATGCAAAACACGGGTTGATCTCTGCTGTCTTCCTGCTTTAGGAGGCAGAGTGGTCCAGTGTTTCCAGTGTTTCCAGTGTTTCCAGTGGTCCAGTGTTTCCAATGTTTCCAGTGTTTCCAATGTTTCCGGTGGTCCAGTGTTTCCAGTGTTTCCAGTGGTCCACTGTTTCCAGTGTTTCGAGTGTTTCCAGTGGTCCAGTGTTTCCCATGTTTCCAGTGGTCCAGTGTTTCCAGTGTTTCCCATGTTTCCAGTGGTCCTGTGTTTCCAGTGTTTCCAATGTTTCCAGTGTTTCCAGTGGTCCTGTGTTTCCAGTGTTTCCAATGTTTCCAGTGGTCCAGTGTTTCCAGTGTTTCCAGTGGTCCAGTGTTTCCAGTGTTTCCCATGTTTCCAGTGGTCCAGTGTTTCCAGTGTTTCCCATGTTTCCAGTGGTCCAGTGTTTCCCATGTTTCCAGTGGTCCTGTGTTTCCAGTGTTTCCAATGTTTCCAGTGGTCCTGTGTTTCCAGTGTTTCCAATGTTTCCAGTGGTCCAGTGTTTCCAGTGTTTCCAGTGGTCCAGTGTTTCCAGTGTTTCCCATGTTTCCAGTGGTCCAGTGTTTCCAGTGTTTCCCATGTTTCCAGTGGTCCTGTGTTTCCAGTGTTTCCAATGTTTCCAGTGTTTCCAGTGGTCCTGTGTTTCCAGTGTTTCCAGTGGTCCACTGTTTCCAGTGTTTTGCCGGTCAAAGCTGTTTCTGTCTCTTTAAAACAGTTTTTCGATCCAGTGACGGTTTTGTCTCTAGAGCTTGTCTTTTGAAATCAAACGCCATCAAAATATGTGTGAGCTGTGATGTGTCACCCCTCAGTCATCTCAAACCAGACTCCTGACCCTCTGCTGCGCAGTGTGTGTGTGTGTGTGTGTGTGTGTGTGTGTGGCTCTATCTTTGGTGAAGTGTTGATGTTCTCACGTGTCAGCTGACCTGCTGTCCCTACACACTCCCTCCTGTTAGGCTCATGTTTAAGGGACATTTTGAGCCCCTTCTTCAGCTCCTGTCAATCAAACTGGCCGAGATGATTGGAGGGCTGATGGTGACACGCGGCAGCGAGCTGACATGAGATCGATTTGGCGCAACGCTGGCCTCATTTTCTTTCAGAATGTGTAATTCAGATATGCAGACACACAAACACATGGACAGTTAGCCCCTGGCTAACCCGCAGTCTGAATTTATATCCTGCAGACGTTCCTGCTGCCAATCTTTATTTGGACATATTTGGATTCACCGCGCTGTAATGGTTCCTTCACCCTGCGCTCAAACAAAAGGAAGTGCTGTTATTGTTGATGGCGACTGTTTCTGGAGCCCTGGTGAACATCATCACCTGCTTCTGGTTTTCTCAGTGATGGGCTGAGTTTAGATAGAGTTCGTACGGCTTAGGAGAAGTTTAGGGAGCTGTTAAAATGTTTTTTGTTTTTTCAGTCTGTTCTGTGGTTTTCACTGGTCAATATTTTTTGGTACTTTTTATGGCTCCTTTGTTTATGTTTGCAGTGGTGTTTTTACCTTCACTGTTCCTGTTTGTCTGGGGATCCTACGTGTAACCATGGTTACATTGTTTACACACAAGACTTCAGCTGTTAGCAGCCTGTAGCACGTCGATGCTAACTAGTCCAAATTTGCCATCCATCGTTTTGGAGAATGTAAGATCTACCTACAATGAGATGGACGAGCTAGCTGTGCTAACGCAGCACCAGAAGGAATACAAGCAGACTAGCATCATGCTATTCACAAAGACATGGCTAACAGAGCTAACACTGGACACAAGCACCACATTGAAGGATTTCACCTGCTTTGAGCGGACAGGATACAGGAGAACCAGACTGAACAGACTGGAATAGACGACCAGATCAGTCCTGGACCCTGTGGACCCTGTGGACCCCGTGGACCCTGTGTAGGTGGTGGCTGACATAAAAATTAAGGCCAAGCTGTCACCTCTGATGGACATTTTTTTCTAGTTGACATCATATTATACTTTTTATTTATTCTTTGAATTTTTACACTTTACACTTTGTGTTAATGTCTATTCTATTCTATTCTATTCTATTCTATTCTATTCTATTCTATTCTATTCTAAGTAAAACCCACACACCGCAGCGCCTGAGTGAAGCCGTGCTCTTCTGAAATGCGTGACAGGAGACATTAAGACGTAGTAATGATCCAACATGTCTGTGAGGAGGATCCACACCGCTCTGATGGAGTCTTTTAAAGGATTGTACAGAGCAGGGTCACACACCCATCACAGCCCTACACACATTCAGAGAGCCTCGTCCGTATCCCGGCCTTCAGGTATCCATTAAGTTTGTGCAGGATGCTGCTCAGACAGTCAGATTACTCCATATTCAAGGGCACGGCTCACGCTGAACCTGTGGCGGTGAATCCCTCTCTGAATTCGCCATTAAGCGCGGAATAGGGCCGTCGGGGAATGAGCTGCAGGCGGCGACTGATGGAGAGCTGACCCTCAATGTCTCCTGCAGAATCCTCGCCAAATGGAACGGTCCAGAGGTTGCAAATTGAGACCCGGCTTTGTTCAGCGGATGATAGGATTCGGCGTGATTCATAGGCCTATTATCAGGCTTCTCTCCACGTGTGTGTGTGTGTGTGTGTGTGTGAGAGAGAGAGAGCTCTGTCCATGCTGGATCCCACACTGTATAATGGTCCAGGGGGTGCAAATGGAGACACGCGGCGTCTCATTGTTGAGCTGATGATGGGATTCACACACACACACATTACGGCAGCTCTTGTGAGACACTGGAAGTGTTAATGGATACGTGTGTGAGTGTGTGACTCACACACACGTGTGTGAGATGTTTTATGAGGGAGCAGATAGTTCTTCCTCTGTGTGTCACCTCTTTTCTTACTCCGGAGGTAATGGGAGGTGTGTGTTAGCGAGGTGCGTGTGTTTTGTTCACCCTTGGGTCCCTCTGCAGTAACCCCGATTAGATGTCATTTCACAGTGTGAGCAGAATTCTGATTATATTACGACTAATCCAATCCCAGCTTGTTTTTTACAGCTGACTACTGTTGCGCTGTGTGTGTGTGCACACGTGTGTGCACACGTGTGTGTTTGGGCCCTGAATTCACTGAGTTCCTGCTGATGTGTGATCTCACTCTGAGACTTAATATCAGGCTCTGTAGTTTCATTGGGCTGTTTCTCGGGGCTGTGTGTGATCACACCTCTTTGACGCCTGTAAAGATTTTCCATTACAGGGATTAGACGACAGCTTCAGTCCCCGAGGATGAATAGAGAGCAGCAGGAAAATCTTCACATATGAGGGTTTTTTTTATTTTGGAACATGAGAGGAGCTGTCAGAAACAAACCAAAGGAGACTTCATTGTATTAATCTTGATTTCTCTTCATGTATTAAGATAAATCTTCGTTCAGAGACGAGCGCTTCTGCTGTGATTTAAAGATTATGACAGCGTGCGCAGCCTCTGCCAAGGCCTTCTCTGTGGCCCCAATCAAGCATTAATGGACGAAGCGGAAAAATCATGCGACAGTGTGGGTTTCTGCGGCAGAGAGAAGGTCAAAGGCCTGCTAGAAAACTCCGAGTCATTATGTCGATGGAAATTAATGCTGACCTCGCCCTCTGGGGAGGCAGCGGACCAGATGAAAACAATCTCAGACCATAAAAGACTGAGAAACCACACAGTGATGGTATGCTGTATGTACACTAAGAACAGGATCACAGTACACGTCCTTATTAAAGCGCACGTGTCAACAGGTGAGCCTGGACAAACATACGGCTTTCACATGGTGGGGAGTATTTCTGGGACACATATTTTACACTGACTACATTTCAATCAATCAATCAATCAATCAGTCTTTATTTATATAGCACCAATTCATAACAAACGTTATCTCAAGATGCTTTCCAAAAGTGTTAACAGGTCTGGACCTGTAAATGGTAATACATTTTTATTAGCAGAAACCCAACATCAAGACAAGACAAGAAGTCTGATCTGAACCCACCATGAGTTCAAACCTTTACAGCATTCAGTGAGTTACAATGGAGAGGAAACACTTCCCTTTAACAGGCAGAAACCTCGGACAGAACCAGACTCATGTTAGACAGACATCTGAGAGAGAGAGAGAGACTGTGATGGGATTAGAGAGAGAGAGAGGCAGACACAGACAGTGTCTATATTTCTGTGTTGTAGTGATGATGATGATGATGGAGAAACTGTAAGAAGCCGTAGCAGCTGGAGTCTGTCAGGTCCATGGCAGCAGGCCGTCCACAGCAACAATCCAAAGAACCTAACAGACAAACTCAGAGACTCCCAGAGAGATCCATGGTTAATAACTTTAATGAGACATGAAGATCAGAGGGTAGACTGACTGATAGAGGAGAGAGGGAAACAGGAGCCCCCCTGACAGTCTAAACCTATAGCAGACTAACTAAGACCTGGTCCAGACCTGATCCAGCTCTAACTATAAGCTTTATCATAAAGGAAAGTTTGAAGTCTACTCCTAAAAGTAGAGAGGGTGTCTGCTACCCGAACTTCAGCCGGTAAATGATTCCAGAGAAGAGGAGCCTGATAACTAAAGGCTCCACCTCCCAGATTACTTTTAGAGACCCTGGGTACAACGAGCAGGTTGCATGCTGGGAACGCAGCGATCTAGACGGATAATATGGCACGATAAGCTCTTTGAGATAGGATGGCCCGATGCCATTAAGAGAAAAGAAGAATTTTATATTCTATTCTAAACTTTATGGGTAACCAGTGCAGAGACGATAACACCGGGGAGATATGCTCCCTCCTCCTGGTCACTGGAGCCTGTGATTCTCAAACACAACGTAAGATGTGGCGTGAATATGTGGTTGGTATTCATTGATATAGTGAAAATAACATGTAATACATGTATTTATTCTGGTTGATAAATCTAGGAGGTTTGAACTGTGTTAGAGTGATGACATCACTGTCAGCGGCCGCTGAGTGAGCGAGTACTGTCTGAAATGTTGTTTTAATTTGCTGAGTGAGTGGACGACATGGTCCACTACATCTGATTCACTGTACAGAGAGCAGAGAGCAGAGAATGAGGGAGGATTTCAGGCACAACCAAACACCCACTGATCACTGAGGTAGAGCAGACGCCAGTACCAGACTGGACCCCGTTTCCCTTCTGGACTGCATTGATTCTGAGGCACTGCAAACCTTTAGCTCCATGTTGACATGATTACAGGTTTGTGGTCTGAACATCCATGATGTGAACCTCCCGTTCCACCACAGCCCACAGGAGCTCTGTTTGACTTTTAGACCTCAGGGTCTTCATAAAATCATCTCTGCATGGAAAAAAACAGGAACTGATGAAAAATCAGCTCCTAAAACTGTTGGTTAAAGTTTCATGTCCAAACTGAGACACTGATTTAACAGCTGTCGGCCTACATGTTGACTGTATTATGATGTTATGGTGTGTATCAGCATGTGTGTGTGTGTGTGTGTGTGTGTGTGTGTGTGTACCTGGGAGAAGGATGGAGGAGGGAGCGCTCTCCTGCATCACACTGACAGCTGATTACATCCCAAGTCTCCCATCCCTGCTGTCTTCATGGAATAACCAACACACACACACACACACACACACACACACTTCTGGCCTCATCATCTGTAAGGTGTGCATCTGAGTGGTGCATGAGGCACAGACTGTTGTGCCATATTTCATCACAGGCACCTTACCCTGCCCAAACACACACACAACCACACACACACACACACAACCATACACACACACACACATCCGAACACATTAAACCAAACAGAGAATGGAGCAAAGCATGCTGGGATAGCGCTCAGATGACACCATGACAGGATGGGCCGTAGAGACTAATGGACGCCATTACTGTTAACATCAGAAATATGTCTGTGTGTGTGTGTGTGTGTGTGTGTGTGTAATGATATTAGAGTGTTGTAAAAAGTGTGGCATCATTTGTCTTTCTGTCATCTTCGTCAACGCTGCAGTTTGTTGTTTTTCTGTGAATTTGCTGGATTATCACTTCTTGGATTTTGCTGATAACATCAGAATATCTACCAGAGCAGATCAGGGTTAAAGAGGGGGGGGGTGTTTATTTATTTATTTATTTATTTATTTATTTATTTTACATCTTCATTCTGTCCTTCTAGGGCCCCCCTATTTTTCTCTCCCTGGTGTTTTAGAAAAGTGTTTCTTAAACTGTGGTCTGTGGTCCACCAGCACCTCCTAGTGGTCCGCCATGACAGTGGGATTTTTTTTTTTCTTTTTTTAACAATTAAAATAAAGGACAAGTTCGCTGGAACTCACAGAAGTTTCCTTGAACTCCACCCCAGAGAAAACAGTGACTAGCAGCTAACAGCTAACGTCACTCCATTAGCCAGTCGACAGGTAAACTCCTCATGTGTCGGTGGTTAAAGACGGGGACAGTAAAAGAAAATCAAATGAGGAAGAAAAAACCTCCAACACTGACCAGGACAAGGAGCAGCAGCAGTGCGATGATTCAGCTGCAGTGAGCATTGTGCACAGCGTGGCAGCTAACATTAGCGCCAGTACATGCTTGGTGGTCTGTTTTGTTTTGATTTGTATTGTATTTTTGTTTGTTTTTATTCGGGGGGGGGGGGGGGGGGGTAAGTGGTCCTTGGTCTGAAACAAATTGAGAAACTCTGTTTTACTAAACGCTGATTTCAGCCTCTGTCTGAAACACTTTGTTTTACCTGCTGTCTCTTTAAGGGTCAAACCCCCTTCTCTCTGACTGACCAGCCTTCTGGAGGCCTGTTGGGGCGGAGCTATGGGCAACCCTTGGTGTTTGAGGTTCATCCCTTTAAATCTATACATGATGACCTCATCATTTGGGCGGATCTGATGCTATTTCTAGAACAGAGTGTTTTGATCAGTTTACAGATAGAGTGGGGGGGGGGGGTTTCTACGTCCAGCGTTGTTGATTAATATCCACGTTTGAACCTCTCTTTAATTCTTTTTCTCTTTTTAAAATAAACAGTTTTTGTTCACAAAGAGAAAAACTGGACAAAGGCTCCACAAAGGTCTAAATGCGCTTGATTGGACCATTGTGAAGCCTACAGACTCCTCTTGTGCTCGGTGCGTCGGGTCCTGTGTTGTCCTCACATCGATTGACATTAGCGATGGCGTTGCCTGGAAACCTCCAATCAAAGAGTTCCAGGAAGTGGAGGGCGATAATGTCAGTGATGGATTCTGGGCCTGCATCTCGTGGGCTACTCACAGACACTTTTATCAGCGTGAAGGACATATAATTAAGTACATAGAACATGGTGTATATCGGTGAGAGTGTGTGAGTGTGTGAGAGCAAACACTATCATTAACCGTTTGTTCATGTTGGCTCTCTCTCTCTCTCTCTCTCTCTCTCTCTCTCTCTCTCTGAAGCAAGATAACAATTCAAAGTGTGCTTATCTCCAGTCAGAGCCGGCATACTTCACTCCCTGTTTTCTCCGCCACAAATTGTCTCTGAGTGATTGTGTGTGTGTGTGTGAGTGAGTGAAAGTGTGTGTGTGCAGTGTGTACTCGTGTGGTCGCCGCTCTGTTCGGCTAATCGTATTGATTTTGTTGGTGGAGTCCTGAAGCTAAGCTAAAAGAGAAAAACATTAAAGTGAGTGGAGCTCTGGCAGAGAGAGGAGGAGATATGTGCTGATGAGGGATTATCTGTGCTCTGCCGAGCTGTGTTTGCCTTCTAGAGCTCCAATAAAATACCAACCCAGGTTTTTTTTTTTTTTTTCCACCTCTGCAGAGACATGACAGTTTATTTGTTCCAATCAAACGGAGGCTGCAGGGGGAGAAGTTGAGGTTGACCTTTATTCACCGGAGGATGCTGCAGAAATGTGGTCACAAAGGACATCAATGAAAACAGCAGATCACAGTCAGAAAGGTGTTTCTGCAGCAGCTAGACATTCCTCTATTCTCCCATAAAACGTAAAAGCCGAGTGAAACGCTGACCCTGTCGAGGTACTCTGAGTTTAAAAGAACATAACTGACTAATTGGGTAGCTTTTTTAGACATAGGCTACATGACTTTAATTACCAGTTTAAGATGTTGGAGGATTAACGGGGTCATTACTAATTAATCCCCAGTTCATCCCTGAGGTGCTTAACACTGAAACCAGGCACATAAATAGCCACTAAAGTCCATTTCAGACATATTAATTAAGATAAGTAACACATCCAATCATCAGAGGAGAGACTGCAGGTTATTAAAAAACATTATTACTGAAGAATTCACGACCCCCAGATGAGCTCCAACAGCTCTGAGTTGGCTTTTGGAGGCAGCCTCCAGTGGACACTTCAGGAACTGCAGTTTCTATCGCTCCACCTTATTTTACCTCACTTTGTTGTATGTGCACGCTCATAATACAGGATTAAAATGAGGTTATCAGCACCAAAATGTGTTGCTTCCAAATGTTGTGTCTCAGTTTCTATGATCAGGTCAGATTTCCTGAGGAGAACATGGATCAGTTTACAGCGTGTGGACCAAGTCCCTTTTGGCAACGCGACCAAATCTGCAGCAAGATCTCAATCCAGGATTTATTTACAACCTCAGTTCCAGTGAAGTTTGGACGTTGTGTAAAACGCAGATAAAAACAGAATACAGTCATTTGTAAATCCTGTTGAACCTAAATTCAGTTGAACTCTTTGCTGGGCCAGAGCGAAGCACCAACTACATCAGGGGCCGGGGGGCAGGGTTACTGTGGGGTTACCAGGGTTACCAACCATCAGCAATGGAAAACCAACATTGTTGAAGTAAAAGCTGTCAAGCTAATCGTCTGTTACTCTGTTGTAGTTTCTCGGTGCATGCAGACGATGAGCTCCTCCACTGTTGTCTTGTGAGCTTCCACATGGCGTGAGCGTCCCTGGGTAAACGGCTACGTATGCAGTGATGTACTGATGTTTTACGGTGACACGCTGACGTGGCTCCAGCTTGGCTCCTCACCGATGGGTGCTCGTTTGGTGCTAGCCTTCAGTTGGTTCCAAGCGGCAACCTCCGGTCTGAAAATATGAGGCAATGCGGAAGTGCTAAAGTCTGCTGTTCCTCGAGTGTCCTCTTGAGGCTCCGGAAGTACCGGAAGTCACAAACACACCAAGCCAAAAAAAGCCGTTTTCACGGCCAAAATAAGCTCATTTACAGCCTGGTACAAAGAATGTCTCCTGTCTGAATCGCTGATTTCGCTAACAGCACGCACTGTAGGGGGGGTGAATTTTTTTCTAATTCGGCAGTGTCCACAATATCAAGCTCGCCAGTTCGTCCAATCAGAGGCACAGCTCAGATCACGTGACTGTGGAGCGTCCTATGGTTGTTACTGTGGAAACCCACAGCACGCCTCATTGCCAATATGGCCGCGCCGACCGTTTTGCTTCAAAAGTCCGTTTCAGGAACAGATGGGTGACGTCGCGGAGACTACGTCCATTGGTTGGTCCACTGGTTGGTCCACTGGTTGGTTTTTCTGGTTCTCTTGATGGAAAAAGTTTTTTAGCACATTTGGTTGTGAGCAACACTAAAGAGTCTGTTCAACTTCTGGACACCAGACTACAAACTGACTTTACAAAGTTTGATTGGTGTCAGCTTTAAACTACAAAAAAAATACATCACCTCGGTGCTTTGCATCCTGGGAAAAGTTGTCTTAAAGTAGAATTAAAAAGAATTGTTTTCCAAAACAAACACAAGCCTTTGCGAGAGTCGTGTCTTTAGGACAGTGGGTGATGGGGCTCATGGGAAACGGAAAAACACTATCGGTGTCACGTCTTGCCTGTGTCACGTCTGATGTTCTGTTCATGTCTCGTCTTCTGTGTGTGAGCCTGTTGGTGTTTTACTCCCGTGTGGTTGATTGCCCTGATTGTTTCCAGCTGTTTCTCTTACCTTGTAGTTATTCAGTTTCTGTGTCTTCCTTTGTCTTGTGCCAGTTCGTTCACGTCCATGTGCCTTGATCCCTTGTCTCGTAACGTGCAATTTGACCTCTTGTTTGTTTGAACTTGGTAGTTTAGGATTCCAGCCTTTTGTTGTTTTGTTGTCTTTTATTTTCAGATCAGTGCTCCAGCCGTTGCTGTGAATTTATTTTGTAATTTGTTATCTCACGTTTAGTGAAATAAAACCTTTTGCTTCATCCCGTATTCTGAGTATCACATCTGGAACCTTCGTCCGAGCCTGTCAATCAGTTTCAGCCACAAGTGTCACTGCAATCAACGCCAAACGGAGAGTCCTTGTGATACTCCAAATTTTGATGCACAATGGACACAAAAACTGTATTCAGTGCAAAAGTGCAACTAAGTACTGAGTTTGCATTAAGATTAAATTTGAATGTAATTTATTCTTGTATTGCACTTCTATAGCTGACTCAACTCACTGGCCCCATACTGATGCAGTTGTATCTTGGTATCTGATGTTGCACCACAAATGGTCTCAAGTTTCAAAGTTGGCTTCTTCCCTCATCTCTGAGCCAAGCTGACAAAAACTTCACTCAACAAAAAGTCAATGACAGGATTTCTTTGCCTTCTTGCAGCTTTTCTTCAGTTGTTTGGTGCTGCATGTTTTGTTGCCGGTTCTTCGGTGGTTGAGGTCCCGTGCAGAACGTTTGTCTTTAATCAGAGCGGGAAGGTGGCTGATGGTATCATAGTCCAGGTGAATGGGAGACAAATTGGGCCTCAGAGTGGAGCAGATGCCCTTCACTTCTCCTCCTCCGTCAGCTCAGACAATCATGCTTCTTGCTGAACACAATCAATACACACACCTGCTTTTCCAACCACTTTTCTCTGTGTCTCCTCTCGCTCATTCCCCCTCTGCTGATGTAATCTTTCTCTGATGTTGGCTCATTCATTCTCACTGTAGTCCTGCTCCTGCAGGTCCCTGGAGCCTCCTGAAGGATTGGTGAATGTCCTCCTGTGGAGCAGATTGAACAACTCTATCATCACTCTGCTGCACCCCAGGGACCCCAGATGTAGACATTTGATGTTAAAACGACATTTTGTTCATCCATTATTTCAGTATCAGGGAAGAACCTGGCAGGTCACACTTATCATATATATATGTGACAGAAACTGTGTCTCTACATGGGGTCAGTGTGGTCGGGCACTTTAACAGTATCAGCAAACCAAGTCAGAGTAAGTTCTCAAAGTTATGTCATAAAACCAAATTACCAGCAGCTGAGAAAAGTGTCATTACTGTCAACACACACCTGAGCTGTTGTTGTGTGTTTTTTTTTTTTTTTTTTTTTGTCATCAAAAATAAATGAAGCGTTATTAGTACAGGGTCAGAAGTTTGAAGTTTGGTTGGTTTAGGCACAAACTTTGTTTGGTTTTGTCAAAGGAGCTGAAATAACCTTTGAAAGTTCCCTCCAAGTAGAGCACATCATCCAACTTAAGACGCTGCATCTACGTCTGTCAAGGTTTTCAGTCATCCACGTCATGGTTTTTCCAAACTTAATCCATAAAGGCGACTGGACTTGGTAGAGTTCTTGAGGAGGTTTCACATCTCTTGTCTGGAGCGAGAAAATATGATCCTCTAAGAGTTATCTGTCTGCCAGTGAGTCGAATGAAGGCGTTAGAGTTGTTATCCCAGTTCATGGAAGTTGTTTGAGGTCATCCTCAGTATAGTTGTTACCCTAGTTCCTGAGTACTGCTGGGGTCACATGACTTAAGGAGATAAGGTTCCTTTACCCCTTTTTCAAGCTAGCAGTCTTTTCTGTCCAGAATCTGAACCGTACTGCCCGTCAAGTCAGGGTTGGTGATCAGATTCAGACTGTTTGTTCTCCTGGTTAAAATGATCTTTATGTCCTGATGTCTTAAAACAGAGTGAAAAATATCTGCTGTCTACAGCAGGAGGAAACCTGGAAACACCAACCAATCCTAGAGCTTAGTTTATTAAACCAATCAGATCCCGTCCTGCTGTTCTGCCCGCCCCCTGTACATTTCTCCATCGTGCTCTAACCCTGATTCAACGCTCATAACCAAGAGGATCCAAGTCCGCTGGAGACCAGCAGAAAAACTACCTATACCCTGATTACTGCTAACGTAGAGCAAACAGAAACCATGAGCTGAGGACCAGTTTGAGTCTGTGGTTTGGATCAGTCTCCATCATATGATCCAGAATCAGCGACGCTCCAACATGTGAGCAGGGGGGTCGTTTTGGAGGAGCTCTGAGTGTGGGGGGGGCGGAGCTAAACAGAGTCCTGAGGAGATGCTACATTCAAATTCATGCTAGTTTTCAGTGGCTACCAACCCTGACTTTAAAAGCGTTTCCCTTGTTGGTAAATGGACTAAACTACATCTCTCTGTTTGTGCTGTGCTGTTCCATCTTCAGGGTGAACCAGTGTCTGTCTCTGTGTTAGAGGGCCTGAGATTTATCGGTATATTGTGTGTTTTTTGATAATTGTTCTGAATTCCTTGGACTTTCTTGGCCTCTTTGGGTTCTTGATGTAGACCCAGTTGGGGTTACTCTATCTTGTGGATCAGGCTTCTGTCCTCTTCAGTGTGCGCTTCACAGCCCAAGAAGGTGAGGCTGTTCCCTCAAACATCTTCTCAGGTGAACTTGATGTTTCTGTCTCCTGAGCTGAGGTGTGTTGTGAAAGCTTCCACTTCTTCAGGTCAAATCTTGACCCAGGTATCATCTACCTATCGCAGCTAATCAACAGATGTCTCTAAACAGCATTAATTTCCAGCTTTTCCTGCTGGTGTTCTGACACAAGTCTTGGTGAGGTGATTGCAGGTACTTGCTCCGTCCATACCTCACAGCTACAGTCAGTATAGTTCAACAACTGCAGCCATGGCCTGCATGGTGTGGTGTGTTCTCTCCATGTCCGCTCAGATTCCAAAAGCATACTCTTTAAGGTTGATTGGTCGCTTGAAAGTGCCCACAGGTGCAGGTGTGATCCAGGTTGGGTCTGGGCACAGATTTGTAGACCTTGCATATCTAAATTTCCCTCAGGTGTGTGCATGATTGGTAGTCCGTCTCTGTATGTTAGTCCTGGCGACGTGTCCAGGGTGTGCCTGCCTGACATCTGGGAAAGGCTCGAGCACCCCCTGACCCCAAAGGGAAATGCAGTAAAGATAACGCTGGATTAAAAAAAAACCATGGTCCTTGAAGGCACCGGAGCTTCACAGTGGAAGAGAAACTGCAGATAGTGGACTTCGAGGACGCTTTGAACCTCTTTCCCTCCGTGACTTCCCCAAAACTGACCGTGTTTCACAAAAGCGAGCGATTTATAATCCGATTTTTAGAGAAATTAAAGGTGAGAATTGGAGAATCCCGTACATACGGGATCAGACCTTGCATATCTGGAGACAATTTGGAAATGTTAATGTAAAGTTATTCATACAGAATCTGTGGGTGCGGGCTGGATAAAAGGATTAAAGACAAAATAATTCAATCTGTCCCACGTTAGATTATATTCTGGGCCCATTAGCGCCGTCCTTCCTGTTTAAAGTGGTTTCTACTAAATTCTCTGTGAAGGGCTGAAGGAGAGTGTTTGCGCTGCGGTTTTCCAGCTTTGATTTTCTTGTTTGTTGGATTCGTAGTGTAGCTCTGGTCTGCTTTCAGCTCTTTGTTTGTCTGCAGAATGACCCCCCCCCCATTAGAGGAAATCAGCCAGTTAGTATTCAGGATTAAGTGAGAAGGCCATTGTCATGGCTCAAGCTGAGGATTAGACGGCGGTCCCTGGAGGGCAGGAAGCCACTCACCGATCAGCACAGGGATTGATTTTTGTTGGCCGGACGTGGATGGACGGCTTCAGAGCTTGTTTATCTTCTCAGAGGCTCTACAGTGGAGGAGAGGATGAGGAGGAGAGGAAGAGAGGAAGAGGCTGGAGAGGCAAGTTAGCTTCTGGAAAAATCAGGTATTTCTGTTTTCTGATCTGTGTGTGGAATAATTTAACACTGCTCTAATTCAGTTTGTGTAAACATGTTGGAATAAAAACACGTGAAGCTGGATAAGCTCTAAAATCTCCCACAAGGTGCAGAATGGATCTCCCTCCTTTCAGATTCACTTTCAGTCCTTTATCTCGTTGTAATTCCCAGAAAAATCAGGAGGCAGTGAGCTGCCTTTGAACGCTGAACCGAGCAGGTGTGGGCACAAAATGTGTCCAAAAAATAGGAACAACAAATCTTCTTGGAAGGAGATCAAACGGCTGCTTTATTTTCTTTACTGCAGACAAAAAGCTCTCTCTCTCTCTCTCTCTCTCTCTCTCTCTCTCTCTCTCTCTCTCTCTCTCTCTCTCTCCCAGCAGCGAGCAGACTTTCAGACACGCTGACAAAAGAGAGGTTAAGCTGCTATATTAACATGTTTATTGGGATCCAACGATGTGTGTGTGTGTGTGTCCAGATGAGTGTTAAAGGAGGGAGGGTAACATGGATTTCTGGATCCCTCTCCTTCGTGCTCCTGCAGAGACTTTGATTGTAGGACCTGTTTAGGAAGTCATGAACATCAGTCTGCTCATGAATCAAACAGGATTAACAGACGCTGTGGTTCAGATCATCTGCAGGGTCTGGTTTTAAAACCTGGTCCCTCAGGTTTCACTCGTAGTGGTCATGAATCCAAAACTGTTGGGGTACTGTAAGATTTCTTCATCCTGCATCTTCTCTTTGCTCATGAAGTCGTACCTCTCTTTGTTAGTTCAGACTGAACGTGTTCAGGTTTTCAGACCTCGACGTAAACTTTAGTCGTTGAAATCAACAAACTTGAAGCGTTTCTTCGCGCTCACTCGGGTTTTACCTTCCTGTTTGAATTCTTGCCTGTGTTGGACGTCGCTTTGGACAAAAGCATCTGCTCAATCGGTGTCGGCGTCAAGGGGGGGCATTCGCGGGCTGTGCCCCCCCAGTAGATGGACTGTACCCCCCCACTTCACAAGGGCGAGACCGGGAAAAAAAATAATATTAAAGTCCTAGAATTCATTTTTCCACCTCTAAATTAGAGGTACCTTTAAAGTTCTGTTACCGTTTGGGTTTCATTGTTAACGTAAACGTTTTGTGTTTAATCGCTGTTTAATGTGTTTAATATTGGTGCGCTATAGCTGTGTGCACACCGGAGGGAGAGGAGAGAGAGAGAGGCGTGACTCTCAGCTGTGGTTTAGTTCCTTCTTGTGGGCGTAAATTTGAACTTTGTACAATCTGTTGAGTGATTCTTGATGTGTGTTTAAATGGCGATCATAGACATAGCTATACAGAATAAATCCAGTCATGATCAAGACTTTGTGCCCCCCTGCTGTTCTCTTGATGCCCCCACCTTGAATTTTGTCTGACGCCGACTCTGTGCTCAATGAAGTTGCAGAGTTACAGAAATCCCTGAAGATTTCTGGGTTCTGATTTTCTCAGAATAATATTTAACGTTTTGTCTTTTTTTCCCAGTGGTCCAAGCTCTCTTCCTCACATTTCAAATTGGTTTGTACTTGACTTTTTGAAAAAAGCGACTGCCCTCTCTCTCTCTCTCCCTCTCTCTCTCTCTCAGGTGTGGTTACACACCGTGATGTTTCCGTCTTTGGCACCATTAGAGAACCTCTGGCTCAGTGTGTGTGACACTTGATGACAAGATGTTTATTTGATCACATTTAGCAGTTCGTCATACCAACACTCGTGGCTAATGAGTGTGACATGGAATCAGATGGCTTCATTACTTACTCAGTGTGTGTGTGTGTGTGTGTGTGTGTGTGTGTGTGTGTGTGTGTGTGTGACAGGGTAATGAGTTGAGGCATATATTGAAAGTATGGCTTGTGAGATTTGTAACCATGAGCTGAGTTCTCTGTGTGACGGACGCTTCATGGAGCGCTTCCTGCTTCAGACCCTCACATCTGAAAACGACCTCAGGACACAATCAGGACATTTTCTTCACCTCCAGGAGAAAATCCAGCAGCCTCAGTGACTTTATTAAAGGTAAACCAGCAGGTCTCAGTGAGACTCAGGGCTGAGACCTGGTAAACCCGACTTTATCTCTGCTATAGCTCTGGATCCATGACAGAAACACGCTGTGTTAGATTCCAGAGCTCCAGACGTTATACACTCCTTATTTTCACAGTCACGTCTCAATTTGGCCCGAAGCTTCTTCCTGTGATCTGCTGCTTCACCTGGAATTACAGGAAAGAGAAAATGATGAGAGGATGAAGGAGGAGGAGGAGGAGGGCTTTGTGATGAGAAGAAGAAGGAGAGAGAGAGAGAGAGAGAGTGCGTTACTGTTTGGGTAAATGAAAATGAAGGTGGCAGATCTGCAGGGCACAGATGCCTGTTGTCAAATCAGATCACTGTCTGTCATGTAAACACATGTGAGCCCCGTATTCAGTGTGTGTGTGTGTGTGTGTGTATGTGTGTGTGTGTTTGGGAGGAGTCGCTGTCACTGTTTCCTAAATTTCCCCGGGGACTGTGGAGCTTTTCCTCCCAGAGACCTGTTGCTTTCTCTGATAAACCCTTTTGTGATGTTTCCTCTCTGGGGGGTCAGAATCTGTCTCTCAGTCATCTCTTTTTTTTTTTTTTTCTTTTTTAATTTTTCTTTTCCACCTTCAGCTTTAAAGGTCAGCTGACTCTGTCCTCAAAATTAAAAAGAAAACAGCCGAAATACCAGCGATCCGTATCATTTTTTTTTACAAACCAGTTTAAAGAGTGACCCAGTAAGGTGGTGACCTTCAGATGAACGTGTCAGTGGATATCCAGTTTACAGCAGCTATTCAAACACAGAACAAGTCCTCAGTTTACTTTTATGCACATGTAATAATCTCCTCATCAGTTGAGGATTGAGGGTCTGAAGCTGTTTGAGAAGGATGCGTCCCGCTCTGCGTCATCATCGGGGCTTTTGAAACCTCTTTAACCGGCGACAGCTTCGTTTCTAGAGCGCGTCTCCTTTCAACAACGGAACCCAGCACAGGCTGAATGTCCTCCATGCTAACAGGCTAACTGCAGAGCTACACATACTGACACCAGCTCGTCTCCTCCTCCCCTGGTGTCATTTCTGCTGCAGGGCCTTTGTCTCTGTCTCCAAACGTCACCGGCCTGATTTGCACTCTGGTCTTTGGTCTGTGCTGGAAACTCAGACAGAAAAAGAAAAAAAGGAACCGTGTAGTTCCTGGAAATGTTTTACAAGGTCAAAATAAAACTGCTGCTTCTCCGGCCCCGCTTTGCTTGCGTTGTCTTCTGGGCACCAGCTGCAGAGTTGCGTTCCGGCTACGTACCGGCTGTGAAGCTTTACATCACATTCTGGTTCCTCTGCTTTGCTTTGTGTTGCTTTCTGACTGCGTTGTGTTCTGGCTGCATTGTGTTCTGGCTGCGTTGTGTTCTGACTGCGTTGTGTTCTGGCTGCGTTGTGTTCTGGCTGCGTTGTGTTCTGGCTGCGTTGTGTTCTGGCTGCGTTGTGTTCTGACTGCGTTGTGTTCTGACTGCGTTGTGTTCTGGCTGCGTTGTGTTCTGGCTGCGTTGTGTTCTGGCTGCGTTGTGTTCTGGCTGCGTTGTGTTCTGGCTGCGTTGTGTTCTTCTGAATTGCATTTCAGTTGTGTTACTTTGCATTTTGTTCCAGCTGCGTTCCGGCTACGTACCGCCTGTGTGGCTTTACATTCTTGTTGCCTTCTTGCTGCATTGCGTTGCGTTCCGGCTTGAACACGAACCAGGAAAGGATCATCATTGGGATGTGGATCCAGGGAACTCCTCGGTCTCTGACTCCAGGTTTCTGGAAATCCTGTAACATACCGGAGTACGCGGTCAACACGCAACGGAGCAGAGCCAGACCAGGGACACCTCTGGTGTATTCAAAAAAATCCTGTGTGTGTGTGTGATCACACTGCTCCTCTTCATCTCGCTGTAACTCCACGTTATGAAATCATGAGCTGAAGAGTTCTGGCCTACATGTTCCTCACCTGGAAAGAAAATCTGTTCTTCCCCCTGCAGAGAAATTATTCATGACAGCAGAGAGAGAGAGAGAGAGAGAGAGAGAGCACTTTATTTCTGTGCTTGTTTAGTTACTTGATGTCCGGGTTGTGTGTTCACATACATATTTATTTCATCTTTAGCTCGTGTGACACTGGAGGCTCCAGGGATGGTCAGCCCACACCTCCTGACAGCTCCTCTCCTCAGATTTCCCTCCTCAGCCTCGGCCCTGACAGTGACTCTTTGTTTCCGCTCACAGATGGCTGATGAGTCTTTGTGACGTGTGAAGTTTTATTAAAACTGGTGCAGAGCTGCGGTGACACATCGTGTGTTATTCACAGGAAAGCCTGAGACGGGGGAGCAGAAATAACAAGCAGCATTTGCAACTCGCCGGTGGAGTAAAATTCATCCTGTGATGAAAAACGTCCGTCAGGTCGTGTTTGAGGAAGAAAGGAGGAAATGAACGACGCTCCGGCTGAAGCAGAAGAACAGGACACTTTGTTATTTCATGATTTGCTCAGAGTTGCTCCCTGTGCGGTTCAGCCTGCGGTCATTCATTAAAAACCAAAGCTGAGTGCTGGATCCAGATCCTCGCAGGGTTGAAGCGGTGCAGTTTTTAATTCAAAGCGGGACCAGGCGCTCAGCTTTTTGGGCTCTTTTGATGAGGCTGTCAGAAAAACGCTTTATTCTTCCTTTCTTCTGCTTTTCATGAGTTTGATCTTTGCCTCTCTCTCTCTCTGTCTCTCTCTCCCTCTCTCGCTCTCAGCAAATTAGAACATGACCCAATTTCTGTCCATTTTGAAGCAGCAAGCTGTCTGTGGGAGTTAGATAACGCTGGCTCGCAGCCTCCTGGTGGGTGTGAAAGGCTGCGTTTCTCACCCTCACATATATATTATATATATATGTGTGTGTGTGTGTGTGTGTGTGTATAGGGGGAACTTACTGTACTGCTGGTCTGTTGCCTGAATGCCTGAAAAATGCAGAATTCACACATTCACTATTGATAGCACATTGCATCATTTAGCAGCGGAGGCAGAGGGAGCTGATGAAACGGCAGGTGGTGATGGAGGAGAGTACACGCTGTCCACTCTTAAATTATGTGTTCTGAAGTGTGACCCTTCTTCTCTTTCATCTCCTCTTTTCTTCCTCCACCTCCTGCTGCGCCCTCCTCCCTCTCTCCATCCACCCGTCCGTTCATCCATCTGCACTTTGCCTCCGTCACGAGCATCATTACCGCGGCTCCACGCTGGGCCTCGTGTACTCGTCCGTCTCCTCTTCTTCTTCATCTCCTAAGAGAGGAAACATGAGGAGGAGGATGAGGGGAGTGATGGAGATGTTGTCAGGTGGAGGGGTTCCTCGTCTGTCAGGTGCCCTTGGCTGAGATGAGTGGGGTGCTTATGGAGGCCTCAGCGAGCGTGTGCGCGTCTGTAAATGATCTCGTTCCCATTGATTCATGGCCGGACGTGTGAGGGTGAATTCATGCACACATACAGATGCTCTGCAATCATCCTGTCCATGCTGAAGCACCACAATCACCTGCTCTCCACCGGCTCCAGGATCTCAGAGCCCTCAGTAATCTGCACTCCAGCCTGCAGGCGTCTTCGTCTCAGAGGAGGACTGAAGCCAAAGCACCAAGCTCTGAAGGACGACGCTCACATCCCGACATCAACCAGACCCAAGAACCCAGAAGAGCTTCAGTCAGTTTCAGTCCAGGAAAATATGTGCTGATTTAATTCTGATGCTTCAAGAGCCCACCTGATGTGCATTAATATGGCGCCGCACTCCATGGGCAGTTAACATAAGCTTACCAAAGAACTCAGCATTGTTTTCACCATCGTCTCCGGTTTAGAAGAGAACATGTCACACAGTTTACATCAGAGCTGCACGATTTAGCAACAATGTGATAAAGATTAGTTTGGTCTTTTATGTGTGATTATGGTTATTAATATGAGTCTATGTACTAAGTAGTTGTGAAAAATAATAAGTGTTGATTAAAGTAGGACAGAAAGCTTGTTCAGAGGTCTTCTCTTCTGCAGCTCTGCTTCGTAAAATTATGATTTAAATATTTTTTAAAGCTTCGTTTTAGTCCAGTTTGAGTTTTAACGCTGACCCTTTTTGATTTAAAGCTGTGGACTGTTTGGTCTATATTTTAACTCTTTAGTGCCAAACATATCATATTGAATACAGGAATTCACAGGCAGCTGAAGTTGTATTTTGGCCATTTTTTTAAATCAGCTGCTCTCAGGGAATCATGCACACATTTTTTTTTTTTTTTTTCGGGAAAATCAACATTGAATAGCAACAAGTTTTGGTAAGAATAAAACCTAAATTGTCACTAATTTTTAAAAACAACTGTTTTCTGCATTGAAAGAAGAATTTACTAAAAACATTACTGAAGAAGTTGCCAAAACCACCATATCAAATGTGATACAAAAAAATATATATACTGTGTGTGTGTGTGTGTGTATATATATATATATATATATATATATATATATATATATATATATATATATATATATGCACTTCGTTAAAAAGGGTTGATAAACACCCCCCCCCCCCAAACACACACACCGCATAAGTCTGTCCTGGTCGGGGCACCCCAGTCTAACAGTCTGGACACGCCCCTGCTTGTCAGCTTGTACCTCTTGCTCATCATTGGATGGATTTATTCTAAATTGAGGCTTCAGTTATGGAAATAGAGGAGCTACAGTGAAAGATGGGACTCAACTTTCCCTTCAGATCAAAGTAGGAACAACGACTGAAAGATATTTGGATGATGAGCGATTCACACCAGAGTATAAAGTGTGATAACTAACCCCGCTCTCCCCTCTGTCTTTCTCAGTCTGTCTTTTCTTGTTTTGTGTGATTTTGCAGCAGCTCGTCTCGTTTGTTTTTGACTTTTACAGATCAGCTGTGAGTCAGTGTTGGATTCTAAAGATCAGATCACATTTAAAGAACGTATCCGCTCTGAGTGTAAAAACATCTCCTGCACTCTGGTGTCGACTCCAACGCTGAGCGACAGTCAAATAAAAGAAAAGCAGAGAAGGTGTGTGAGTGTGTGACCGCCCGTCCGGAGTGTGTTGTGTGAGTGTGACGGAGCGATACTGAAGTGAAATATTGCCTGAAGCCTCCTCTGCTGCTGAACTTGAGCCTCACAGTCAGTTTTCATTAGAACAGTCTGCTCTGCCATCATCTCAGCCTGCGGCCCCGAGACGTCCGGCAGCAGCCAGCCATTCATCACCGCTGACACACACACACACACACACACACACACACACACACACACACACACACACTGGACACAACAGATGATTTACTCTCCCAAACATCTCTGCTAGTGGACCCGCTCTGAGACCTTTTTATCTCTTTGTCAGAACCTGAAAAGCGTCTCAGTCTCTCTCTGGAGAAGCTGATGTTCAACTCCTTCGCTCTGACTGAAGCATCTTAAAAACCACACCAAGAATTAATCAGTTCAACTCCAACATCTCTGCACCCAGACGGAGAGTTAGAGACCGAGTTTTAAAGTTTCATCATTTGTCAAAGTTTGAAAAGTAGCTCAGCGAACAGCTCCATAAATCAGCGCTCACATTCATCTGTTGTCTCTAAAATCTCTCCAACAACTACACACACTCACACACACAAAATCAAAACACAGCATCGACTTTTCTCTCTTTTAACACACACACTCACACACAGTAGCCTATATAACTAAATATTTCATGCACACGTCGGAGCAGCTTACTGTATGTCGACGGCTGGGTTGGCTTCAGACTGCTAATGGGATATTTATTTATGTGTGAGCAGGGAGACGGCTGCTGGAACCACAACCAGCGTTTGAAGTTCTCTCTCTCTCTCTCTCTCTCTCTCTCTCTCTCTCTCTCTCTCTCTCTGAAAAACAGACCCAGATCGGCGCGGGTGATGCAGAGAACAGCAGGAGAACTTTCCCAGTTGCAGACGGAGGAAAGATGGATGCATTAGCGGCCGCGGAGCCGCCTGGTAATTGATTGCTCTCCGCTGAGGCACCTGATGTGCCGTTATTGCAGAGGGATTTCTCTCCGTCTCCCTGAGGTGATTTGGGAGAGCAGACGCTGCTGATTCAGGGTTCGGGCCCGCTGCGGGCAGAGCTGAGGCTGCAGGTGGTGAACGGCCCCACCTGTTTGTTCCTCCAGCGTCTGATTTATCTGATGGAGAAACTAACAACCAGGACCATACTTTAAAAAAGGCATTCTGTTCGTCTAATCAACAACTTTCTTTCTTCACGCAATACTCCTTCAAAATAAAAGTCTGTCTTAGTTTGAAAGAGTGATCTCAGCTGCTCACGTTCCATGTTTGGGTTGCAGTGGCCACTAGGGGGCATTTGGCGAGCTGTGCACGTTTTGCACAGTCCAGGTTTCACACATCAAGAGGTTGAAAGATTTATCGTATATTATTTACAGACTTCTCTGTCCTCATGGCGTCTGAGCTTTAAACAACTCTTTGTGGCTCTCTTCAGCCGGACTCAGAGAGAACACAGAGAGAGCAGATCTCAGGAAGTCTCACAGGAGTTTATACCACGCTTCCATTTCTCCCCACAGCTTCCTAACCGGAGTTAAAAGCAAAAAAAAACAACACAATGAAGTCTGTTTGTCTTCCTCACTTCTCCTTCTAACCCAGATTCTCTGAGTGTCTGATCTGGTCTGAGACGTCCGACGGGTGGAAGAAGGAGAATCAGATACTCTGCTCTGAGGTCTCAACCAGAAAACAAAGGATGGGCTTCAGTCTCTGAGAGGGTCGTCTGGTTTTGTTGTCAGTGTGGAGGAGAAATGCATGGATGATAAAGCTTCATTTTCTTTCAGCATACAACCCCAATACCAGTGAAGCTGGGACGTTGTGTAAAACATAAATAAACACAGAAAACATCACCTTTCTTTTTATCAACACTCAGTCAGTGTTTGTGAACTGAGGACACTAATTGTTGAAGCTTTGGAGGTGGAATTCTTTACCATTCTTGATTGATGAACAACTTCAGTTGATCAACAGTCCGGGGTCTCTGTTGTTGTATTTTGTGCTTCATAATGCTCCATACATTTTCAATGGGAGACAGGTCTGGACTGCAGGCAGGCCAGTCTAGTACCTGCACTCTTTTACTACGAAGCCACGCTGTTGTAACAGGTGCAGAATGTGTCTTGTCATTGTCTTGCTGAAATAAGCAGGGACGTCCCTGAAAAAGACGTGGCTTGGATGGCAGCATATGTTGCTCCAAAACCTGTATGTACCTTTCAGCATTAATGGAGCCTTCACAGATGGTCCAGTTAGCCATGCCATGGGCACTAACACACCCCCATACCATCACAGATGCTGGCTTTGAGACTTTGACCTGAGAACAATCCAGATTGTCCTTTTCCTCTTTGGCCTGGAGGACACCACGTCCATGATTTCCAAAAACAGTTTGAAATGTGGACTCGTCAGACCACAGCAGACTTTTCCACTTTGCGTCAGTCCATCTCAGATGAGCTCGGGTCCAGAGAAGCCGGCGGTGTTTCTGGGTGTTGTTGATATATGTCTTTGTCTTTGCATGGTAGAGTTTGAACTGTCACTTGTAGATGTAGTGATGAACTGTGTTAACTGACAATGGTTTTCTGAAGTCTTCCTGAGCCCACGTGGTAATATCCTTTACACAGTGATGTTGGTTTTTAATGCAGTGCTGCCCGAGGGGTCAAAGGTCACGGGCATTCAGTGTTGGTTTTCAGCCTTGCTGCTTACGTGCAGAGATTTCTCCAGATTCTCTGAATCTTTTGATGATATTATGGACTGTAGATGATCAAATCCATCAATTCTTTCACATTGAGAAACATTGTTCTTAAGCTGTTGGACTGTTTGCTCACGCAGTTGTTCACAAACAAGTGAACCTCGCCCCATCCTTGCTTGTGAGCGACGATCATGACGTCACCTGTTTCCAATGAACCTGTTCACCTGTGGAATGTTCCAAACAGGTGTTTTTGGAGCATTCCTCAACTTTCCCAGTCTGTTGTTGACCCTGTCCCAGCTTTTTAGGAACGAGTTGCAGACATCAAATTCAAAATGAGGGAATATTTACAAAAAAAACCCAAAGTTTATCAGTTTGAACAATAAATATCTTTGTGGTGAATTCAGTTGAATTTAGGTTAAACAGAATCTACAGATCATTTTCTGTTTTTATTTATGTTTTTCTCAACATCCAAACCTCATTGAATCAGGGTTGTACGTCATTTTAATCTCATCCTGCTTCGTGCTGCAGCAACACGTGAACGACAGCGTAACTTTCCAGCTTGTTGACTTTATTAAAAACATGGGAGCCAATTGAAACCTCACCTTTCTGACAGTAAAAGATGAACGCATTCATCAGGCACGTTTTTAAATTACTGTAATTTATTCCAGCGTAATGCAGCCATTTGTAAACCTGATAACAGTCACAGTGTCGTTTTAATTTTCAAATCATCTCAATTTGAGGCAAAGATTTCATTTACATGACACGAGAGCATAAAGCGGTGAAGGAGTGCTGCCTGGGCGTTATTTATGGCTGCGTGTGCTGACTTTGTCGCTCAGCTTTCTCACCCAATAACGCCATAAATCAGAATTAATTGCTTCAGGGGGAAACATCAATATGTGGCCTCTGATTTCATTTCCGAGCGCTCTAATGCGATTTGAGTGCTTCCCGAGGTACCGTACCTAATGCAAATGGAACAATAAAACCGCAGCGTGCTGAGATTGAGGAAAATATAACAAGTGTTGTGTTTTTTTTTTTCAGCTGTAACGTCGTTCACGGAGCGCTGCAGAGTGTCAGGGAGGCACAGCTCGGTCGTTTATGAGTTTACAACGATGACGTCTTCATGAGGAGAATTTGTGCTTTAAGCTTTCACCACTCAATCATTTTTATCCTGATGTCTCTCTCTCTCTCTCTCTCTCTCTCTCTCTCTGCATCTGCAGATTTCATTGTTGCTTTATTGTTGCGGTGCTGAGTTGATGCTTTGTCTGCATGTGTGTGTTGGCCTGTTTGTGCAGTCGAGTGGTTTGTTATTATAGTTCCATTGTTAATCTGACGTCTCAATCATCATATTTCTGCACTCTGGCTGTTATCTGAAGCTGCTGATTTGTTTCATACGTTTGGAAACAGAAGCTTTCTTTGTTCGGCTGTTTGCAGCAGAGCGGCGTGAACAGGCTGGATGTGAGATGAGAGCTGGGATGAGAGGTCTGAGAGTCAGGGGAGCAGAGCGAGCCGTGGAGGACAAAGAGAGGCCGAGCGGTCAGAGAAACACCAGGACGACCTCTGCCTGTGCTGCGTTAGTCTCTGACTACTAAACGTCGTCTCTGGATTTTTTACTGTGGAATAAAAAAAAAGACGAATTTCTGCACACTGAAAAAAATCCACCAAACAAAGGACCAGAGCAGAGAGACGTACCGTACAGTGAAGTGACAGAGGGATGATGGAGTCTGCATGTGTACGCAGACAGACGTGCAGACGTCTCCACTCCTCTGATCCTCACATGAATCTTTTGTTTGTTATTTTTATTGTTTATGTTATTTATATATTTTATATATTTTAGATTTAGTCTGAGTTTAAGTCACATTTTAGTCCTTTTGAACCTTATAGTTGTAGTTTATTTTAAATGTTTAAGTCTGCATCATTTCATTCCTGTCTTTCTGACTCGTTCTCTAATCTCTGATCCAAACTTCCAGACGTCTCTCTGAAGGTGACTAACAGGAAACCAAAGAAGGACAAACGCAGCTGAAGACGCTCAGCGCACCTGTTGCAGGTAAGTGACTGAGCGATCACTGCCAACTCAATGAGTCAGTTACAGGAACGCTTGAATTGGGGCCTGATGTCAATCAAACAATTTTCACTTCCTGTCCCGACACGGACACCTGAACGATACTTTTTAACACATATTTTTATATCAGTTTGAACCAAAATAAAATGTCTTCACATGTTATGGTACAAATCTTTATTTTTCATCTACATCTGATTTTTATACTCTGAGCAGTTTTCTTACATTTAAATAAATAAATAAAAAATAAAGTCCAGAGCAGAAGAAGAGTCACAAACAGCTTTGGTTTTTCTTTAAAGCGTCTTTATGTTAAATAAAAACCCTCCTCCGTTATCGGGCTTTGACCCAAAGAGACAAACATTAGCATGTTTCATTAGCATGCAGTCGTCTGCTCTGGATGCACGACGGCACAGTGGTGAAAGGCAGAGCCATGCTGTCCTTTCTCTCCTCACAGAGAGGAACCTTCCTGCTGTGAGGCTACGATGCAAACCCCCCATGGCGTCATTTTCACATCCTCTTAAACATCAGATGATACAATGGTTCAAATGTTCCACTTTCAGAGCATAAAATGTTCAAAATCAAATGAAGGAGGATTTCTAAAGCGTGCATGTGAATATGAATCACATCTGAACCTCCTCAGACTGCATGCCGCCTGTTTTATAGACCCAAACAACACTGATTTCAAGTGACATGTGCACCAATCAAATCAATTTGAGTAACATCATTCAGCTGCGGCCCGAATCTGATCCGTCTGCTCTGATTCTCTGCAGAAGATCGCTGCCTCCTGCTGGGCCGTGCATCTGTAGGCAGAGCACATATATCTCTGCACAGGAACTATCAGCACGGCTGGATGTCAGCAGGCAGTCTGAGCCGGAGTCAACATGGAGAACAAGCCTGCGTCCTTGTTAGTGAGACAGAAGAGGGAGGAGACTCTCGAGGGAGCGCAGGACGGAAAAGGGATGAGAGGGAAGTCACGGCGAGCCGAGGGGAGGGAGACAAAGGATAATTCAGAGGGCGTAATGTGGGAGAATTCACACCAAGCAGAGCTCTTTCATCCTGACACTGAGTGAGAAACACGTCTTTATGACGCCCGACGCCGTCTCAACATCAGAGGCTTTCTATACATTCAAAGCTTCAGGCGTGTGGGGGCTGGCTTCTGACATCTATATCATTCCTGCATAACAGAGAAGGTTTCTACTCCCACAGGAACATATTTATACACCAGTTAGAGACGTTTCCAACTTTTTACTTCAGAGGTGTTTAAAATTGGATGAATGAAGGAGTGAAGATCAGAAGCATCCTTCAGGATCAAAGGAGAGAAACGACAGAAATACGCCGAGTGTGGATCGTGTTCGATCGCCGTCAGCTGGGAGCAAAACGCTCTCCATGGACGGAGGAGTGTGGACGCAGCAGCAAACCAACACAAGATGAAACAGTTTCATTGCAAAGATGTTTTCACTGTTCTGTGAGCTAAACGGATTAAAGAGGTGCCACTTTGTCCAGAGGGGGCGCCAAAACTGATACACAACACAACACTGAAAACTGACTTCCTGTCCCAGGACCTGAACTCTGGTCCCACATCAGAGGTTCAGTGTTTGTTTGATGCTGCTGTAACCCTAAACTCTTCTCTTCAGGTCTTTCGAACTTTTACGTACGAAAACAAACGACGTCCTTTTCAGACGACGTTACCGTCACTGCACACATCCCTCCATCGCACAAGTCAAAAGTTTACGACAACAACAGACTCTGAAACCGACATGCTGACTGTGGAGGAAGACAACAGAGGATCAGCAAGTTCCTCACCAACTCGTAAAGTTTACGTCAAAACGTTCCTCCGTTGTCATTTCTTCTTCGTGTCTCACTCGAGCTGTGTATCAGTTGGTAACGGCAACACTGCCCCCCAAAGGTTTCCGGTGTTACTGCTCCGTTTGGTCCGTATCCGTTAGCTTTATGGAAACATGCAGAAATACGGACAAACTGAACACGGAGCACAGACAGAAGGCTCCGTCCGTATTCAGATCCATTTTTAACGTTGAGTATAAACAGGTCTTAAAGGGACAGTCAAACTCCAGTGTGATGTCACAACATGCCAGGTGTAGTGGCCGTTTGTCCACAAAAAAAGGGCAACGAAAACTTTCAAACAAACTCTTTCACAAAATGCTCAAAAGGCCACTCTTGGGTTGTGGTGTACGCGGATGGGAAAAAACATAAGGTCCAAACGAAGGTCCAATTTGTACAAAAAAAATGTGGTTTATTTAACCAGAAATCAGGCAAACACAGAACAAAGGAAAAATCCCTGTGCCTCTTCCGCTCCGGTAAAAAAACATTTGCCCACCCAGGTGCATGCTGGTCCCTACCGTGCGCCTACCTATATATCCTTTAGTGCCACCGTGCCCAAATTAAACAAATAATAAACAAAACACCCAAACTAAAGGAATGATGAACTACTGGAATCCTAACAAAAAAGTAATCATAATTAAATCAAAATTAATTGATTTAAAAAATAATATAAATCTAAACACTAAACTAAATTCTAAACAAAACAAAGAAATAGCTTCTACATCAGGAGCTAGCTTACAGACAGCGCTTGGATATGAAGTACTAGCTGAGCTGAGGTGACCTTAAAGAGGGGGTATGGTCCTTTTTCAGTCTTTATTTTGTCCCTCTTGTGATCCCCTCCATGACTCACAGCTCATATTAATCTGTATTTTTCTCTCTCTGGTGTTTTGTTAAACTCTTATTTCCTCCTTCAAACTCTGCTCTGGCTCCTGTCTCTTTAAGAGTTGATGTTAAAGTCCTTCTTCTTGTTTTTAAAGCTCTACACGGACTTTATGTTGCAGCTCCACCAATCAGCTTCGAGGATCTTCATCACTAAGAGCAGAGAGCTTTCTGCTCCTGATGACGTCACAAAATTCAGGAACTACAGACCCTTAGCTTTATCATCTGCTTCAAAAAAACCCCTTCTGTTTGATTGGCCAGTCCTTGAAACCATGGGCAGACCTTGATGTTTGAGGCCATGTCATCAATAAGTCTGCTGAAGATCTGGTGTTAGTTTACAGACAGATTCAGGGATCTCTATGATATATATATGACTATATGAAGAGGTTTGAAAATCTGCACATGCTCAGTCTGAACATCCAGCTTTGGTACTTTACGTCCATGTTTACAGTATGAGAAAGCAGAATACCCTCTCTTTAAAGCTCCCACGCCACAAGAAAAGAAGTTCTTTTAACTCCTCACCTTGAAGATTAAAGACCAGTTTCCATCCAGGCTTTAAAACATTTATTTCTGCTTTTTAAAAACACATTTCAAGGAGGTTTCTTGGCCTCTAGTGGACGCAGGAGGAACTGCAGCCCTTTTTGCACTGACAGACTAAACGGTTTAGTTTTCATACGTTACTGTGAGGATATAAACGTGTTAAAGCTACACTGTGAGCACACAGCGTGCTGTAGCATGTTAGCTCCTGTGTTCGTCTGCTTCCTATGTAAATGTTTGTTATGCATTATAAATTCATGCATGATATTTCACATTCCTGTTTAATATAATTCTTTATATTCTCATTGAATTATGGATCATATTACGGTCGCACTGCGTTACAGTCTTGCTCTTTCCGCTGCAGTCGATGAATATATCAGAGGTGACATATGTCAGGGATGATATCTTCATTGTCAGCAGAGGCAGAAAAAGGAAAAGTTAAGTGGGAACCCAGGAAGAGAGACGGCCTCTTTATTAGTCAAACTCATTTTATATTTGATTTATATTTAATTGTATTTTAATGCATGACCAGTGGAGTGTCACTAAAATGAGCTGAAAGCAAATTATGAGGGAGGCCAAGCTGCGTACGTCTCTCTCTCCGTCTGCATATGAATTTCAGATTTACTCCCAACCTCCTGACATGCTGCATAATTTCAGCTTTAAGGTACGAGGACGACGTTCTGTTCTAAAAGTCTCTGACGGAAAGATCCAGAATGTTTGTTTTACTCTGTGCAGGCGATGGAGCGGCTTCAGTTTCCAGTCCAGCATTTGGCTTTTTGTCTGTTTCACACCAACAACAGGTCCAACAAAAAGTGCAGCAAACTGAGCACCTCTCTCTCTCTCTCTCTCTCCCTCTCTCTCTCTCTCTCTCTCTCCATGAGCTCCGTGTTACAGGCTGCTGGATGGACACAGCTCACTCTTCTTCTTTCGTTTCTGCACCAGGGGACAGAATAACTTCCATCAGTGAGTGATGATGTCATAAAGAAAATTCACTCCATGGACTCTTCCTTCTTCTTCTTTCATTGACAGTCATAAACTTCCAGAAAAGTTGATCCACTCGTTGTTTTCTAAATTAATGACACACACCTCCACCTGAGCACAGACGTCCACTGACACAGGAAGTAAAACGTCAAAATGAAACAGTTAAACTGACGTTAGAAGCAGACGTGAGGAGGCTTTCTGTCGGCCTGTGCTCCACTACTCTTCCTCACAGGCGAAGATGACGTTATGGTTCGTGCCACTCGGAGCTGAAACTGAAATAAGTCATGTTGATGTTTTTAGGAGGGGGAGGGGCCAGAAGAGAAACTGAACCTTAAAGGTTGATGTGATCACGTAAGTATCATCACCGATCGATCGTTGGTATCGATACTTCAGCTCGATCCACCCGTCATGACGTGAACGTAGATGTCTGTTGACAGAGATTAGCAAGATGCTAACTTATCATCAGAGGAAACGGAGGTGTTCTGGGATTGGTCAGTTATGCTACAGGTGGACAAACTGACCCCGAAGTGTTTCAGACACCTTAAAAACCTGCACGGTGTTTGTTACGCTGAGGTCAGACTATAAACATGTTTATAGTCCAGATCGGGATCACTTAGTCCCAAAGTCTCACACGCTAATCTGTGGTCCTTCACGTCACTGAGATCGACCAATGAGAGCGCAGAGCGCTCTGAACGTACACGTCTTGATCAGGAAAAACCAACTTAAAGCTGAGAGCTGTTTGGTGAGTGAAGACCAGGTGAGTCACTGTTAGCATGATCAACCGCCGCCTAGCTAAGCGGCTTTATGGTTTCAGGGTCTTCACGTCAGTTCTGATTGGTTGGTCTGGTACCAGCCTTCTGGTGAAGGTGCGATCGCCCCGCCATGACGGACGTAAATATCGTGATGTCTGACCTCGCGGCGCCGCAGAGTGGAAGTAAAACGTGGTTAAATAAAGAGGCAGAGCTGTAAGAATTCTGAACTCCTTTAATGAGATCTCTACGGCTGAGTGAAGCTGCAGCAGACAGGCTTTTATGAAGAGATAACCCTCATGTTAACCCCCCCCCCCCGCTCCAACAACACCCAGAACAACACGCCGCCAGAGGAGGCTGGATGTAAAGAAAGAGAGCGGCGAACGGCTTTATCAGCCATAAAGTTTTAATGAACTTTACGCGGTTTCACCTGTCAGATTAGCGCCGCAGGGGATCGTCGTATAGAGATGCTACAGTGTCACAGCTAATTTCATGTTATTTCAAGTGAGCAGAGCAGCTATCAGAGGGAGAGAGAGAGCTGTGAAATATGGATGCTGTGTACATACCAGATGTGTTTTTCTGCCTCTAATTACATCGCCTCTCCGCTCCGAGCCCCAAAACACTTTGCAAGTTGCCTGAAGCCTTTTCACGTCACTTTGTGCCGAGATAAGAGCATCAGCTCGGCTGCTGTGCTCTAAGTGTAGCCCTGTTATCTTCCTGCTCCATATGTACCCAGTGTTTACTCTGCAACGCATGTGGAGGGAATGTAAAATATCCTCCACCATCTCCGTGAAATACTCCAGACATTAATGCATTCATCTCTTGTTTACTCCTCTCTGAGAGACAGAAATTAAGGTCAGGCAGAGAGAAAGAGCAGTGTGTGTGTGTGTGTGTTTAACAGACACTGATGTGAGCAGACGGGAAGACAGACCTCGCAGCCTTTCATTCTAAGATGGTTGTTGGATTCTATGTATGAGAGGAGCGGGAGAATTAGATCCTCATTTCTGTAAAAACACTCAAAGGTAGAAAAATGATGAATCAAAGGAACGAGAGAAGAGATGAAAAGTGATAAAAAACAAGGACACAGAAAGAAACAACACTCAATGTCTCATTTATGCTCCACATTTGTTGCCTTTATGTTCAACTGACCAAATGTTGCAGTTCCAACTGGGACACAGAGGATTGTAGGGGGCAGTGTTGAGCAGTGAAGCCAACTGGGAAGAAAAGTACTTCAGAAAATGGTGGAACATCTTGTGGATGGATTCTGTAAGTCGGTTAGAAAAGATTTATAAATGTTACTTTGGTGAAGCAGAGAGACGGCAGCAGATAAGAAGTGGAGGATCGATTGTTTCACGTCCATCCCAAGAGGAGAACACATGACATCACACACAGGAAGTAGGGTCCACATTTAGTTCTGGGGCGATAAAAAAACCTGCTGTTGACTTTCAGGAACTTTGGGAGGCGGGGTCTACAGAGCTGGCTGTTTCTGATTGGTGGAGCACCCACAGTGTTTTTGACCTACACTGCAGCCAGTCACTGAGGGACCTTCAGCTTAACCTACAATACTACTACTTATAATAATGATAATAATAATAATAAACCTGATTAAAGTGCAAATAGAAAGTGAGATTAAAAAAGTTGTGACCAAATTTATAAATTCGTGAGGAGGTGAGCGGCAGAGTTTTAGATGCAGTGAAGTTTATTGAGGAGGTCGGTCGTCGTGGTGTACAGGATGCTGTTACAGTAATCGATGCATGAAGTGATGAAAGCAGGGATGAGGGTTTCAGCTGCATCTTGAGGTGATCTTGAGGTGGAGGAAAGCTGTACTTGTGACTGCTTCGATGTGATTGGACAAGGTGAGTTAGATATCCACTGGATCCTCTGCATCCTCGTCGTTCTGCCCTCTACTGGCCTGGTCGTGTACTGCATTAACTTTTATTTTCTCCTCCATGTCACTGATCTGATTTGTACAATCTAACACAGACAACAATAGGCCTCAGGGACAGTTTAGTTCCAGGAACTAAAAGATGATGTTTAACTTCTGTTGGTTACTGAAATGATGAAGACGTCTTTGGTCGTTGGGGAGTGAAGAGGACCAGAGCTCTTCATCACTTTGAGGTGAAAAATGTGGAGGTGTCTATCTGACTGAAGTATGCAGGTGTCTCTTTAAGTCCCCTCTCTCTCTCTCTGTCTCTCTCTCTCTCTCTCTCTCTCTCTCTCTCTCTCTCTCTCTCTCTGTCTTTGTCTGCCTGAGCTCCTGAACCCTGACTCTCTGATTCACTGCGGCTCACATTCAATTCATTCG
Organism: Labroides dimidiatus; assembly: GCA_030710495.1. NCBI lineage: Eukaryota > Metazoa > Chordata > Actinopteri > Labriformes > Labridae > Labroides > Labroides dimidiatus. The sequence goes on along the minus strand of CM061146.1, from coordinate 824,431 downwards.
GCTCATTTTGAGCCGTGTGTTAATGAATCTGTGGGTAATGAAGTTCAGCAGAAAGTAAGTGCTCTTTAATTTTAAAATGCACACACACACACACACACACGATTATAATGAGGCTTGTGTAAGTGTGTGTGAGGCAGAAAGAGGCAGCATAATGACAGAACAGCAGGAAGCTGAGGTGTGTGTGTGTGTGTGTGTGTGTGATTGGTTTTAATGAGGGCACCGTGTCATGTAAAGATCATGTATGTGTACATGAAGACTGCATGTTTCTGTGAACACATGAACTGACTCCCTCCACACTGCGTGAGTTAAAGCGCACAAACATCACACCCACACCTGACAGGTGACACGGCTTCAGACGCACGCCGCATAACAGCCTCCACTTCCTGCTCAGAGCCGCCTGACACGGCGGGAGAGGCCGTCTCAGAACGTCACACGGCGACCTGTGTGGTGACGGGTGCTGTCAGACGGTGAGGAGACGCCGCCTGGCAGCACCGAGGGGGAGGAGTTCGATTCCCGTCTGCCTGAAAGCTGCAGGTTGATGTTTGTCCCACAGCTGGAGAGCGAACTCTCATCATGTGGTTCTTGTTTCTGTGGTTCTTCTACTTCCTGGTGAAGTTTTCCTCGTGTGTTTTCTGTCTTCTTGTTTCAGAGTTCAGTCTTTAGTTTAATCTTTTGTTTCTTGGTGTTTGTTCCATGTTTGAGTTCTCTGTGTGTCTCAGGGGTGAAAGTCTGGACCAAAGTCTGTGTTTTTGTCCCATTGTCTATATTTGGTTCAGTCTGTTCTGGTTTCACTCTGTCATTGTTGCAAACGGACAAACAGAACTGACATGAGGAACCCACGTGATCCCGTCATCGACTGTGTACTTTGCGTGTCTCTGTACTTTACACTGATTGGTCATTTGGTCGGCGGCCGTCCGACGTCAACATGTTGAGCAGGAATTTAATTTTGTCAACAATGAATGAAATCTCCATCTTATTATTGATGTTTTTATTCCACCGACAGCGACGACTTGAAGAACTGTTCATGATGCTGATCCGAGGTCGTCTCAAGAGGTAAATAATTAGACGACAACTTTATCGTCATCGGAGAAAGTGAGTAATCCTGTGATTGGTACGAAGGTCTGAACCTGTCAAAATAATGCTTTCACACTGGGCATGTTCCAGACCGTGGTCCTGTTTGGTCCAGACCGAGACCACCGCTTCTGGTCGGACCAAGGTCCAACTGTTTGGTTCGGAGCAAACCACGTTGGTGTGAAAACCTCCTCAGTGTTTGTTTTCATGTGTTCATGTGTTGTGATTGCTCCTCATGTGCCTCACCTGTGTCTTGTCACACACCTGCCTGATTAGTTTTTGTCTGTTGAGTCTGTGTGATGTTCCGTGTCCTTTGGACTTTTGTGCTGCCAGCGCTCAGTGATGGCACGCTCTGAGTTCAACATGTGGTGAACCTCTTCCCAGTCTTCCTCTTTCCCTTCCCATCATCCTCCTCCATCCATCCATCCGTCTGTTCTCCTCTCCACCCTCCGCTCTTCAGACGCCTCTCTCTGCTGTGAATCAGAGGAGGATCACGCTCGGCTCCGTTCCGTCACGCTGCTGTTTGGGATTTGATGAGCGAGGAGCTGGATGTTGAGGGATTTGAGGGAAAATTGTAATTCTGGAGGGAGCAGGGTGCCAATTTCGAGCGGCGCTTGCCTCCCGTTTTTCCACTTGAACGCTCCTCTCACGGTTGATGTTCTCCAGAGACGGTGCTTTCCCTTCAAAATTGAGCTCCAGCGTCGTCGGCCAGGTGTAGAGGAGGCTTCACGCCTCTGGGAGCAAAGCAAAGCTGCTGCATATTTAAATGAAATATCAAACAGACGTATATATTCATACGTTGAGGAAATCCATTTTCCTCTGAGAAGTTTGTGCGTGACAGCGGAGCTATACGTCCCGCGCCCCCTCCATACTTCAATCAGGCTGTGTAAGTGGGTCACCTGGCAGCGGCGATGACACGAGGAGACGTTTACCTGCCAGTCTAATCTCATGTTTCAGACAGAAACCACATGAGGAGCTGTGTTTGCATGATGAGCTCTGATGGAGACGCTCTCAGGAGCTTCCAGCAGGTTTCGCTTGTTTTGTAGCTTTATATAAAAATCAAACCGAGATCAAAAGAGGCTCTGACCAGGTAGCAGCAGGCAGGTGAGTGTGTTTATGTGGATCTGCAGAGCGGTTCAGCATATAGAAATCTGACTGTTAATAAACTGATTCTTCTGTACGTTATTCGGCTCACTACTCCTCCAAAAGATCATCGCTGATTTTCATCGTTTAAATCTGAAAATGATCGACAGGTTCAGAAGTGTTCGTGTGTTCAGTTCCCCTGAAGTGTCTTATTTCTTTCTTTCAATTTGGTTGTTTGATTTTATCTTAAGCTTCAACGTCTTATTCTACCTTCATCAGTGATCTCCACTTTCCTCAGTTCATCAGCACACATTAATTATTATGTTGTGTTCTTTCAGTAAAGTCTGATTGATTGATTGATTGATTGGTTGGTTGGTTTAGGATTTATAATTTAAACTTTTCACCATTTTACTTTTTAAAAATATTCTGCATTTCCAATTTTTTTTTAGGCCCATTGAAACGAATGGAAAGGCTCTAACACCATAGAAACCACACAGCTGATGATGTCATAGACCAGGGGTCGGCAACCCGCGGCTCTGGAGCCACATGCAGCTCTTTAGCACTCCCACCGTGGCTCCCTGGAGCTTTTTCAAAAATGTGTGAAAATGGAAAAAGAATGATTTGTTGTTGTTGTTGTTGTTTGTTTTAATATGGTTTCTTTCGGGGAGAAAAAGCTGACACAAATATCTGCCAAGTAGCAGAATTGCATCACAGCCTGCGACACACAGTGCAGGTGGCTGCTGTAAACAAACGAGGGTGTGTCACGGGCCATGAGAAGGGAAAAAGAGAACGATTGCTGTTGAGAGCAGAGGATTTAAGGAGGAATGGACAGAATCGTTTGCTTTCATTGCCAGTGCTGAAGGACTGCCTGCATGTTTGATTTGTAATGAGAAGTTGTCAAATAACAAGAAGAGCAATTTGGAGCCACATTTCCAGGTAAAACATGCTAAATCTGCAGCTGAGCTCCCAGCTGGGACTGAGAGAAAAAGTGCAACTGCAGGACTTGTGGAAAAATTAGAGGAGCGCAAAAACAGTTTTAAGAAGTGGATTTCATCTCCAAACTCTACGACTGCTGCAAGTTATGTTTCAGCCCAGGAGATAATAAAGTGTGGGAAACCATTCACCGATGCTGTTCTGCTATTCCACGGTGCTCAACCCAGTGATACCTCAGGGCGCCACACTTGTATTTCTATAATTTAATCAATGCAACAAAACATCAAACATTAATATTGTGATGGAAGTTAAACTTGAAGCACCAAATATGGTACAGCAGAGTCGTCACGTGGTGCCTCATTCTCTCCAGGATGTGCTGCCAGGAAAATAAACATTTAATCATGAATGTTCATTTTGTATTTGTAGCCTACTTAGTCATTTTAACAGTAGGCTTATATAACTAATATACTGACAGCTTATGTTGCCTTCATATTAGGATTTTAATTTTTTGCGGCTCCAGACAGGTTTGGTTTTTGTTTTTTTGGGGCCAATATTGAACATTTTGGGTTGCCGACCCCTGATCTAGAGGTTAGGACTAGGGTTCGGACTGGTGCCACAGACTGTAAAATACGGACATAGTCTCTGTGATGTCACCTGTCTGGTCCTGATTCAGTCAAATGAAGCCGATCGTTTTGGGGAGAGGTTTGTTTATCATGACTCGTTCACTGTGGATCGCCCGACACGTGCATTTATTTGTGAGACAAACGTCACAAAGTTTTGAAGAGATTCACTCAAAGAGCGATGACAGTTAACAAAGATGACGGAGAGAAATCAGGAATTTATGAATGTGGACATTAAAGCTCAAACAGCATCCATGAAAATGACGGTTTGATGAAGGTAACTCAATCAGACGTAGAAATAACGTGCTAGTTTACGTCATTAACGTAAGTGTCCTTCTTCTCCTCTTCCTCACAGGACGACGGTGGACAGCGATAGCCCTCAGATAGCTCCAGTCATCATCGTTTACAGTCTACACTCTGTTTGTGTGAATCTCTTCAAAACTGTGAGACGTTTGTCTCATAAATAAATGCTCGTGTTGATCCACAAACAGGAAGTCCTGATAAACACACACAAATAAAAAAAACATGTGTAAATCATCTTGAGACAAACCTCCCCCATAGATCATTGGACAGCGCCATCTTGGATATGAGGCGGGCTTTGAGCTTCCTGTCTAACAGCTATAGGACGCCTGTGAGTCACATGAGCTGAGCTCAGCCTCTGATTGGACAAACTTGTAATGGAGAGATTAGAGCTGTTTTTGAAGCAGGCTGTAAACATGTTTTTAATGCTGTTTAAAGTCTGTTTTTCTGTCCTGGTGTGTTTGTGATGTAAACGGCGCCACCTGTTGGTCAGAGAGGGTTGGACAGAGGACGTCCTCATGGAGTCTTTTCACACTGATTTCCCTGTAAACATGTTTTTGTGTCTGTCAGTAAACTCTGTTCAGACTCTGCTGTCCCAGCCTCCAGGGAGACATGTCCTCTGTCTCACAGATGAGACGCTCTAATCCCCTCGCTGCTCTCCTCGACTCGTATCCTGACCCCGGTTGGTCACTCAACCAGGTGTTCTGCATCCTGGCATCCTCTCCGCTCCGTCTTCCAACTCTGCAAAATTCAAAATGCATGTTATCCCGCGATAAGGAAAACAAACGTCCCCTGCAGTAATATGAGGAGTAATTGAATTGACAACATGGCGAGCTCTTATCGGGCCGGTTTCTCCAGGCGAGGCAGAGCGGGGACGCGCGGGGCGAGCTCGTGATGGAGGAAACGCTCCCGGGCCACCAATGAGCTCTTGACCCCTGTTGCTCAGTGGAGCACGTCCTGACACACGGGTTGGAGATGGGTTGAAGAAACGAGGTGTGTGTGTGTTTGGTGTGTGTGTGTGTGTGTGTGTGTATCCTCGGGGCACTGATGCGTCTGTGGAGGCTTGTTGTTATGGCGTCTGTGCTGCGCTGAGGTTAGCAGCTCCTGATGAGGACACGCTTCCACATGCAGACGGGATCACACGGAGGGTCACGGCTGATAGCTGGACCTCCATGCAGATGTGCTTCAGGTTTGACTCGACTAATTACTGTAACTGGAGGAGAAAACAGATGGTTTCATGTCACGTGAGGGCGGCTGAGGCAGGGAAGAGACGCAGCAGTCAGGGTGTCATCAGTAAACGACGTGAGCTTCATTTCCAGAGCGTTCAGCCGTGATTCAGGAGACGATTACAGCCAATGAATGAAGACGAGCTGGCAGCAGATGATGATGACGCAGACTTAGCTTTCAGAGCGTACACCTCATGTTTGGAGGCTGTAGGTTGTAGGTTCAACTCCCAGTCTTTGACATCTTCACTCTGACACAGGACGCTGCTCTTGATGATTTTTTTAGTTTTGGATTCAATAAAACTTTTGTGCCTCATGTTTTTTCACAGGTTCACTTCCTCTTCACTCTACACAGCGTTCAACAGTCCATTCTTTGTTCATTGGTTTGTTTCATTCACATGACGGTGCATGTCACTGAACTTCTCTGTAAGCCTGAGGAAGCCAAAAGGTTTTCATCTGGAGTCTCAGTCCAGATGTGACAGGAACTTCCTAAGATGAACCAAATAAAACAAAAATATAAAAAATGAAAGGGGTGGACAAAAGTAGGGTGAAGATATCCAGGATGAACGAGCAGGCGCGGCTTGACTTAACCTCATCGGTGCTTTCTTGTTGCGGGTCTGAGCAAGTGGGACCACTAAAAAGGAGACAGGAACACCAAGGAAACAGTCCAGAGTTCTCTTTAATAGGCCGCAGGACAAAAAAGTTCAAAGACAAAAAACTGAAAACAGCCACCGGCTGACCAACTGGCAGAGAACAGGTAGGCTGGCGTGGCCGCAGGAAAAAACACCCTGCAACGAAGAGAGAGGGCTTGGTTAGAAAAAAGCACCAACTGAAACAAAAACTCTGCTGCAATACTAATCCCAAAAACCATGAGTTGAGAGCACTACCGAACAGGACGGAATTATCTGGCAGAGAAGGAGGAGAAGAGCAGGAGAACCAGCCACGCCTACTGCCCCTTAACCTGGGAAGTGGGAGAGAAGGAAAAGAAAAGGGAGGAAAAAACAACAAAAACCCAGAACATGACATTTCTTGGGTTAATTGGTTTCATGTTTGATGAGTCAGGATGAAAAGATGCGGCTCAGTCACGCCAGGTGAGGATCGTCGGGATAAGTGTGTGTTGACGGCATACTCAGGAAGACCACGAGATGGATCACAGAATTTCTCCAGGAAGCAGCTTCGTTGGCACATTTCCTCTGCCTGGTACGGTTTTAGTCCATCGCATGTAGTGCTGTAGAGAGAGAGAGAGAGAGAGAGAGAGAGAAGCATACGTGTGTAAACCTGAGGCAGGCTGAGTGTGTGAGAGCTGTATGAAGTGAGGCATCCAGCCATGAGAGAGGGCAAACAGTGATCAGTCTGCCATGCTGTGTACTCTGACCTGACAGCCTACAGCAAACACTCGCTCACGCTTCCATGGGAACGCTGCTCTGCACACACACACACACACCGACACACACTTCTACACACACACTATTTGCATGTGTGAGTAATTGCAGGCTCTTGCTTTGATAGAGGTACATGATGCCTGGATCCTCTGACAGGTTTAATCTGAGACAACGAGCCGCCGTCTCCTCTGGGAAGTCACACTTTCCTCTCGTCTCCTCTGATTGGCCCGTGGCTACGAGAGATAAGACAAAGAGGAAGCTGCGAGACACTCAGGAGACACAAAGACGACAATCATCCCCGTCTGACTCTGAGACACAAGCATGACTAAACGCCTGTATTATCCTGATTACATCTCCTCTATAGCTCAGCCAGAGCTTTATTGATTTCTGTCGCTTTACATTTGCATACAAGGCAGCGTGACGCTCTGAATGTCACACATCTGAAGAGACAACAGAGATGTAAGAGGACGAGGAGGAGGAGGAGGAAGAGTGGACCAGGCTGAGATTTGACTTAACCTCCCATCATTTCCGATTAATACTCAGCACTGTGAAATACTTTAATCTGATTGGTTAAAACCCTTTAATGATGGTGTTTATTCCTGAAGCACAAGCAGCACAGGTGACAGTCTGATCACGCATGTTACACCTGTGAGAGCTGTTAGACAGATCCTGTTTAAATCAGTATGTTAAACAACATGGAGGATATTTCATTAGATATACATAAATAAGAATGAATGAGTGAATGAATGAATGAATAGATAAATACTTTAAAGCTTAAGTAGACCTGCTTTTGTGTGTTGTATATAAAAAATTCTCACTGCTCTGTAACTCACGTTGGTCTCGTAGTAATAAAAACAATAAAATAAAATCAAGGTTTTAAATTTTAGAACTGCAGCTTCTGAAAAATGGCTTCTAGAGTAACATCTATTTGTTTTTATCAATGAAACTTTAAAGTAGACGGGACACAGCAGCCAGAAACAGGAAGTAACAGGAAGTAACAGGAAGTAACAGGCAGTAAACGCATATACCAACCAGTAGAAAGCCTTTGCAGACAGCAGCAGGAAGTTGCAGCCACTAGCAGGAAGTAGCAGCAAATAGCAGCAGGAATTAGCAGGCAGTAGCAAGAAGTAGCAGCCAGTAGCATGAAGTAGTTGGAAGTAGCAGCCAGTAGCAGCAGGAATTAGCAGGCAGTAGCAGGAAGTTGCAGCCAGTAGCAGGAAGTAGTTGAAAGTAGCAGGAAGTAGTTGGAAGTAGCAGCCAGTAGCAGGAAGTAGTTGGAAGTAGCAGCCAGTAGCAGGAAGTAGTTGAAAGTAGCAGCAAGTAGCAGGAAGTAGTTGGAAGTAGCAGCCAGTAGCAGGAAGTAGTTGAAAGTAGCAGCAAGTAGCAGGAAGTAGTTGGAAGTAGCAGCCAGTAGCAGGAAGTTGCAGCCACTAGCAGGAAGTAGTTGGAAGTAGCAGCCAGTAGCAGGAAGTAGTTGGAAGTAGCAGCCAGTAGCAGGAAGTAGTTGGAAGTAGCAGCCAGTAGCAGGAAGTAGTTGGAAGTAGCAGCCAGTAGCAGGAAGTAGTTGGAAGTAGCAGCCAGTAGCAGGAAGTAGTTGGAAGTAGCAGCCAGTAGCAGCAGGAATTAGCAGCCAGTAGCAGGAAGTAGTTTGAAGTAGCAGCCAGTAGCAGGAAGTAGCAGCCAGTAGCAGGAAGTAGTTTGAAGTAGCAGCCAGTAGCAGGAAGTAGCAGCCAGTAGCAGGAAGTAGCAGCCAGTAGCAGGCAGTAGCAGGAAGTAGCAGGCAGTAGCAGGAAATAGCAGGACGTTGCAGTAGCCCCAACATCTCAGATTTTATATTTCTGCTCTGACAGATTACTCTGTTACTCTGTGCTCTGAGCTGTGGAATCATGGCAAAAATATCTAAAGCTTGTGCAAAACAAAGTCCATCCCAAAGCAACTCATCTATGAACAAAAATGGAGGAACTTAGGAAGGGAAACAATGTTTTTTTGCAGGTGTTTTGAGACAAGATGTGAAATTTCTGTCTGTATTTGAGGGCAGACTGTTCACCGCAGTGTCTGCATGCTTTCTTATTTTACAGCATTCTTCCCACGCCTGCCTTTAATGTTTGCAAAGTCACTTCCTGTAAAGTTTAGGTTTTTATCATATTTTTTTTTTATCCGACGCTCAGACACATATTTGATCACATCATGCATCCAGGAGATAAAAAAAAAGATATTTATTTATTTATTTATTTATTCTCAGATATGAAGAGTAAATCAGAAAAGGAAACTGGACCTCATCAAGAAGGCAGAAAATAAAACAGTAAAACAGGTTTTAAGAAGATAAATTGAGGCATCGTGTTTGGGTTCTAGTGTGAAGCAGTCTGAGAGTTTAAAATAAAAAGATAAAACATGTCATGTCTTTGTTTAATCTAAATTAAGTCAATTTTTTAACAGCATCTTTTTTTAAAGATGAGACTCCCCCTCCTCCCTCTCCCTCCCTGCTCTGAACACTTTGTACCTGGATGCGCGCACCTGATGACGCAGCAGTCTGCCGCTGTCTGCTGCTGCGTCATGTGCGCACTCTCTAACCCAGACTGCACAGCTCTGTTTTTGCACAGCTCACAAACATCAACAATACATCTTTTATTCCTCTGCTTTTTGTCCTCAAACGCCACCCCCGTGTGCAGGGAGGAGGCTGGACGCTGTTCCAGGTCACAGAGTTGTTCCATCATTTATTTCCTCTCTGAACATCCAACACTCAGACATCAGTGAAACTCAGAGAGATAAGACATTCAGGGGGCACTGAGCGCGTTCCAGCCGGGTCACGCGGTGTTTGCTGCAGCGACAGTGCGCCACACCGACCCGTCCCGTCTCCTCCGCTGGCTGGCATAATTTGCAGACGGCAGGAGGAGGAAGAGGAGGAAGGGGGGAGGAGGGGTTTACTGACATCAGCACTCCCGCTCACTACAGCACCGAGCAGGCTGCCTGTCTGCGGGACCAGCCACGCCAGCCGATCCCATCCTGACGGGGGCTTCACGGATGTCTGGGCTCGCTCTGCGGGGTTCAGGTCGTGTGGAAGCGGACACTTCGAGCGCAGGGACGTCCGTGGAGGATCAGGACTCATCCGGACGGCGTGAGCGGTGAGTTTGCGGCGTGTTTGCTGGCAGACAGGAGGGCAGACTAGCGCAGGGCGAGTTGAGTCGGGCACGCTGTCTGAAGTTGATATTCGCCTCGTCACGCTTCTTGTAACTGATAGTCTGAAGCTGCAGAGCTGAGCTGAGCTGAGCTGAGGGGGGACCAGGACCAGGACCACATGAAACCCTCACAGTCCTCCTCTGCAGACAGACTTTCAGACACCTCCTGATTCATGTCTTGTTTTAAGTGATCTGATGTGTTGGAGTGACGCTTTTTAACCCTTTAACTTCCATCTTTAAGTTTGCAGGTGTGAAGCTGAGGCGCTCAGAAGGAAGAAAGGCGAACCAGCAGGGTGTCGAACAGGAGGAGTGCACACAGGGGCGCTCCCAATAAGAAGCCAAATTCTGCACTGCAGTGGATTTCCTCAGGTGTGTGTGTGAGAGTGTGTGTGTGTGTAGAGTGTGAGTGTCTGACTGTCAGTGCACCAGCTCTGGATTGGAATACTTTCTGGAGCTTCGGGGCATCGTGTGGAGGTCGCCTCGTCCTCGAAAAACCGTGCCAGCTTCCAGCCTCCCCCCATATCCACCTTCCTCCTCCACCTTCCTCCTCCTCCTCCTCCTCCAGCACGGGCACACAGAGGTGGAGGGCTAGTCCGGCTCTAAGTCCTGCAGGCCTCAAACCAGAGGGACTGGATTTATGCAGCGGATCTTTGGTGATTTATCAAACCTGCAGTCAGAGCAGAGACCGTCACCTGTTCAGGTCAGCTCCATCAGACTCAGAGGACTCCTGTTTTGGGGCAAAGACGTTCGGAGCTTCTCTTCAGGAGATTATAGAAGGTGTCAGATTTCACCTCAGGGATCAGATCTTCATCACTGTGTCATCCAAGTCAGCAGGACGCAGCACATCTCAGGCGCTAACGCAGCTCTCCAGGTTTCTCCTCAGGAATTTTCTAACCTTCAGAAGTTTCAGGTGTTGATCGCAGCTTCAACACGTCGTTGAATCTCAGGCAAACCTCAGCACTTCTCTCTCCCGCACCAGCGTATGAGCTTCCCCTCGCCATGGCGTCCGACAGTTTCCAGTACAGGGCGCTCTTTGAGTACAAACGTGAGCGTGGCGACAACATCAGCCTCCAGCCCGGCGATTTGCTCACCGTCTCCAAGGCCTCGCTGATCGCCGGGCCGGGGCTGGACTACCAGGACGGGGACGAGCGGAGCCCCAAAGGCTGGCTGCACGGCGTCAACGAGAGGACCAAAGAGACCGGAGACTTCCCGGGGACTTTTGTGGAGTACGTCGGAGTGGTGAGAGTCAGTCCACCTGCAGGAAAGTCCTGGCCCAGGCCTGTGCCGCCGACCCCGGGGGGGACGCAGACCGCCGTGGGGCCTCCTGGAGCAGCTGCTGCCTCAGGTAGGAGCTGCATCAGCAGGATGAGTGTGTGGATGAGGTTGCTGTCTGGTTCTGGGTCATCCCAGAATGAAGCCTGCTGCTCAGAGCTGCTGGTTGTTTTTCGGTCCTTCGGGTCCAGAATTTGTGCCAGATTTTGTTTTGGGGGCTCCAGGTTCCATCATGATCACCTTTCTCCCTCTCCCAGACCCAAAGTGTTGCAGCACAGAATGGATTCAGACACTTTGGAGTTGATAATTGGATTCCTGTGATCATTCATTCAACACAGAATAGAATAGAATAGAATAGAATAGAATAGAATAGAATAGAACGTACTTCATTTATCCCAGAAGGTAAATTCAGGTGTCTGCCAGATGAAATGATAAAAATCACATAAAACAAACATGAACTGAAGTCTGTTGATGTTCATGCTGCTCTCGTCTGTTTCCTCACCTGCCTCAGGTGTCCAGCTCCTGACTGTGAGGGTAGTTACAGGCTGCCTCAGGTCACAAAGGTTTCCATTCTCTCTGGTTGGATAATCAACAAACTGTGTAAATCCAGTCAGGTGGGAGGAGAGGGTAGCATGACTGAAGTATCTTGATGTAACTATGAGTGTCTCAGTGGCTGGTTTGTCTTCTCTCCTGTTGTATCGAGCACTCGCACCGTCACTTAAGGCTCGTACGGGACAAATATATCAGCAGGTTTTTGTGGCAGGATCAGGATCTGGATTTGATCAGGATCCGGATTTTGACCTGCAGATATTTTTATCCTAAAATAAACACTCCACTTTCCTCCTTTTATTCTTCCAGTATCTGATGCACAGTTGACAGAGGTCACCAAGATCTAAAAATAACAGAGTGCAGGTATAGAACACTTTATCTGCCGGCTCTCGCTGCAGAGCTGGTCTTCCCTGATCCTGCTGCTCAGCTGAAGCCTTCGGTCAGACAGCAGCTCTGCATGAGACCCAGCAGGCCCCGAGTGTCTCCTGGTCTCACCTGGTCCAGGCGCAGTGGGAGTCAGATTCACGAGGACATGTTTTGTGAAAGCAGGCTGTGTCTGAATGTTTTCTGCACGTGTGCTCACATGTTCTGATCACAGGAGCTAATGAAGCGTTTAGGCTCCGGCTGTGATGCACATGATGTAACGACAGAGAGCCTCTCAGAGTCTGCAGCCAAAGATCAGAGAGTAATGAGCTGACCTCTGGACGTGTTCTCTGAAGGAGTTTCATCATCCTCCAGCAGTCTTTCCGTATCATCTTGAGGCGGATGTTGCTCTTGAAAGTAATCTCCACTAATGAGGAGTCGGAGGCGTCGATCTGCATGTCAAAGAGTTCCCAGCAAAGACGCTAAAGATCAGATTATTTTACAGGCTGAGACGTTGGTGTGTTGATGCAGGTGTGTTTGGATGAGAACCTTTGAAGCACCTGGGATCAGGTGTGTTTATGAGCTGTGTGATGTGCTGTTCTCCAAGTGAACATCCAGAACATTCGTTTACTCCTAAAACAGGAAGTAAGTGTCTGGTGTCCTGATCATTCAAACAACAACGACAACAAATAACTTAATTCTGACAACTCCATCAATCAATCAATCAATCAGTCTTTATTTCATCGCACCGATTCACAACAAATGTTATCTCAAGACGCTTTCCAAAGTGTCAGAGACGGGGGAGATAACGCTTCTTAAAAAATGATCATAATCAGCTGATTAAAGACCTTTAAACATGTTTTCTGCGTGTTTTTATACGTGAACATTTCTCCCTGTAGAGTTAAACACTAAAGGACAAAGTGTACGACAGTAAAATGTTCTGCCTGTAATTCACACCTTTGTTTTTGTCAACGTTAAGAGACAGAAGAAGATTTTATTCATTATGTGTTTTTAACACTGAATCGGCCGATTAATCGATTTCTTTTTTTCTGTTTAATATCAGAATCGGCATTAACCTCTACAGATCCATATCAGTCTGGCCCAAACTGAAACCATTTGTCATCTAAAGCAGTGGTCCCCAAACCCTGGATCACAGACCGGTACCAGGCCGTGGGTCATTTGGTACGGGGCCGCACAGAAAGAATAAATAACTTCCATTAATGTTGTTTGATTTATCATCTGAATGTTTTATTTTGAAAAGTGAGCAGAGTCTCTCCATCACATCCGTCTGTGACTCACACATGTCAAACCAAGACCCTCGTCTTGGTCATGTGATACGTCCCACTAAATTTACACACCTTTATGTATGGTCTGAGAAAATGTGTGACATTAAACCAGTGTGTGTGTGGGTGGGGGGGGTTGGGGGTGGGGGGGGGGGGCACTGATCTAATGCCGTGATTCTCAACCTAAGAAAACACATCCTGTGCTTTTATTTTGAAGGGTATGTTTTAATTCCCTGTAATTCTATTTGACACCTGGAGGACCTTTAAAGTTTGTCTTCTTAAGCTGGTCTAGCGTGGCCAAACAGAAGTACCACCCCGATGAAATGAGACACAGATCGTCCTTCATTTAGGACAGAGGAGGAAAACTTCAGTTCGTTCTGTGCACATGAGAGCATGACGCCGTGGAGAGGGGCATGCTGGGATTTTGTGGAGTATCTCAGGTTCAAACTGCTCCAGGAGGGTCTGGAGTGTTGAACTGTGGGAGAGGAGGAGAGAGACGCCAAGGAGAGAGAGAGAGAGAGACGAAGTGTGAAAAGGTTCAAGTCTGGTCGTGTCCTGGCTGCGTGAACTCTGCAGCAGCCGATCGGTGGCGGCCTCTCCTGTCTGCAGACTCTGCAGGTCGCACAAACATTCAGACATGTTGTGGCGCCGGCGGCTGCACTCACCGTGTGCACCGTAGACTGACTCAGACTGAATATTTAAACCCTCTTCCAGCTCCTCTCCGTACTGACGCCGGTCAGCGTCGGCTGCTGTGTTTGAACGTTTCTTCTGGGTGCAGCTGGCTGTTTGATGATTTATTTAGGACGGAGTGAAAACAGGCGGGAACGAGGACTCCAGCCTGGAATATAAAGGCATTGCGAAAGAAGCTGGCCCACTTTAAAAGCTGTTCTAAAGGCTGCAGGCTTTGATTAGCGTTTTTTACAGGCTTTGGGTGGTTAGCTCAGTTTTAGCCCCGGCTGTCTGCTGCAGTTCTGATCTGCTGTGTTTATGGCTCTTCATTTGCTAAATAGGTCAGACGCAGAGCGACGCTCTCTCCTCCGCTTCCTCCGCTGCCTCTGCCGCCTCTCGGCTCTCTTTAATTGTCTCGCTGCCCATCTGGTTTATAGACGTGGGTTTGGTCCTGTGTACATAAATAAGGTCCAGACCGCTCTGGGCTCGGGTAAATATTCCTTCCATCCATCCATCCATCCATCCATCCATCAGCCTCACAAGCCTGTGTTTGTCCTGAATAATTGATCGTCTGGCGCTCTGACACGCCACATTCCTGCAGTCACAAATCACCAGGAGCGGCGGCGGCAGCAGCAGGGAGGCCTGAGCGAGCTGATCTGCAGCCTCCATCACCGCTGACGCCGCGGCACGCCCCGCTCTGTTTCAGCACTCTGTTTGGAATCACACCGCTCAGGGTTTTACGTTCTTCTGGGAACTGATGGAGGATCCTCGTCCAGTTCAGATGAAGTCATATATAATGCAGCGAGTCTTTGAGTGGGCTCCATGACCACGGGGGGGCTTACAGCATTTTACTGTTCCCATAGCGGGGGCTGAGAAAACTCCTCAGAGACTAAAGGGATCAAAGTGGACTTGAGGCAGATTTAGCATCAAGAAACGATCTTAGAGCCTGAATTGTTCTGATGGAAGCTGCTGGTTTGTATCCTCACGAACAAGCTGCAGTTAAAGGAATGTTCAGGACGCGCTCAGCTCTGAGCTGCAGAGTCAAAGAGTTTGTAGTAAAGACGCTGGTCCTGCAGTTTTCAGCTTGTTTCTGCAGGTTGGAGTCTTTCTCTACCACAGCCTGTCGTGGTTATTCTAACAGTGATGGAAATCTGTGTTTTGATTATAATTTCAGTTCAGTCATATGTCAGAGTTCTTTATGCTGTTCCACAGACCAACAAAACCCTCAAATATCACCTTCCTCAAAGAATGGCAGCACATCGGGTCGTATGAAGCTCATCTTACAGTCAGAAAATCAGACAATAAAAAGAGACAAACGTCTGGATTTAAGATTATTAACTAAACACAAACTCTGAGTCTGGGTCTGGGTTTTCTGAGTAAAGGGTTCCGGGTCGTATTCCCCCGTTTGTGATACGTAACTACTGACGGATTCCTCATTGATTCACGGCTCAGCTGATTGGTCAGCGTCTAACAGGTTGATAAATATCCACCCAGAGTGAAAAGGAGAGTGAATGTCTGAAGCTATAAACTCCAGTCACCTGCTGATGCTAGTTTGTATTTGCTGGTACACAGTGGTGGCCAAAAAGACACGAACAGTTGGCACATTTCTGAGGTTAAGAAACTGTGAAACATCTACAGAGTCCTGCTGATGATCAGACAGAGACTCAGGTCATTTCCCTCATAAAAAAAGAACATTTAAAGTAAATCCAGACCTCAACCCCGTCCAGTAACTTTGGTCGATTTGGTCGGTTGGAAAAATAAACTCAGGAAACATATTGACACCATGTCAAAGGAGGACGAACCAAATATCAAAGTTCAGAGTCGATAAAAACAGAAGGACTCACGTCATCTGATATTAGTTGAGCTCAGAGCGTCCGTCCACATGTTTCATGATCAGGATTTGGAGGCAGAAATGTAGCGATGCACCGAAATGTAAATTCTTGGTTAAAACCAAAAAATGAAGAAACTAAGGCCGAAAACCGAAACGCTGAAAGAAATCATGACGTCACCTATTGGTACCACTGCATGAATGAATATTAACGCTTCAAAGAACAACAGTCTTCACAGAGACGCCCTGAGAGTCTCTTGTGATGGTTGTGACATTATTTTTTAGAGTCTCTTTTTGCTGTACCGAGTGTGCTCATCTGTGTGTACGTGCGCTCGTGTGTGTGTGTGTGTGCATCGGTATGGAGCTTTTTCGATGCTCTCGTTACAAACTACTGTCCTTCTTATATGCTCTCATAATGAACTATTGTCCTTTTTTGTCCTTTTTGATTGTGCAATCTGGTCTGGTGCAATTATATTCAGTAAGGTGGGGACTCGTGCAATATAAATGGTGCAATATTATTCAGTGCAATAGGGACATGTGCAATATAAGCAGGTGCTTGATGACATGCAGTGCAGTGGGGATCGTTGACAGTTGAGGTTGCATCCACTGGATGCTTGATGTGTGATGTCGGGAATGCAGTTTGTGTGTCTTTGTCTCTTCGTCACTCGTCTGCCTTCCTTGGGTTTGTCCTATTGTATCTAGTATTTAGTTTGTATAATGTCGTATATGTTGTGTTATCTTAATTTACTTTGTTTTGTTTTGTTTTGTTTTTTTTTGTTTGTTTTTTTTCCCTCTTTTTTCTTTCTCTTTTTTTCTCTTCTGTTCGATCACCTGCCTTAGGACAACGGATGAAAATTAGCTATTGTGCTAACTCCGGCACATTTACAATGAAGTGTATAACGAAATTGTTAATTAATGTGCACTGTCCTAATTAAATAAATAAATAAATAAATAAATAAAATAAAACTCTGCTGTGTGCGATACAGAGAGCAGAGGAGAGTTGCTCATGCGTTTTCATACCGTTTCCTCCGTGTTGTTTCAGCAATAAAATCCTTTTGGCCGAAAACCGAAAACTGTACTTTTGGGCCATTTTCTGGAAATTTTCGGTGTCTGAAATTTCCACTTTCAGATCTTTTGCTGCTTCTACACATCTGAGCAGAATAACGAGTGTTTGGCCATTGCAGAGTTGATGAGTTTGGCATGCAGGACATGCACTTTGATAACTAATCCAGGTCTGGTGAGGCATATAAATCAAATCCAACATCATCAGAGTGACTGACGACCTCCAGGAATGTCGATGGTGTTTTTAATTTTATGAAGTGCACATCTGCCGTCTCCTCCTTTTGTCTCTCTGCTCCTCCAAACAGGAGTCATATCTGCAGAAATTAGACTTAAAGGTCAAAAAAATATTCAGTTGTGTGATTTAATCTTTTATACTTCGATGTGAGGGTGCGATCGCTCCACACTCTCAAACAAAGAAAGCTTTGTAAAGAAATGTTCCTCTCTGGATCACGACCAGACGATGTCACCAAGAGGCCATAAATGATCAGAGACTAATCCAGTTCCCGACGGGCATAAAATGTTTTCAACCTGATGCAGTCAAAGTGGTTTGAGCAGTTTTCCTACTATCTATTCATCACGTGTCCTCGGCTCAGGAAGGAGAGGCTTCGGGTCAGCAGAAGCAGCGCATGCTGTCGTATTTCCTCACGTTAATTGGTTTGGAAACAATGCTGAAGCTGCAGAAACCAACACAATGCAGCTCTGGTTCTGCAGCATTCCTGTCCTGTTCTAAAAGTCGTGTGAGGCCTGTTTCACCGTGCAGGAATTAAATAAGACGGCATAATAAATGCAGAGGTGAGCGGAGGATGTTGCTTTTCGTCGTCGTCGTCAGACTTTAGTTGAGGCCCTGAAGCTTCTTTGCATCCTGATCCGTGACTCCTCTTCCTCTCCTGTTCGTCAGAGAGCTGATTAAACAGCGTGTGATACATAATAGCCCTAACAGGCCTCATAGCACTAATCAATGAGTAACACTATCTGACACTGTGCGATTGTGAACACCCTCCTTCTTCTCCAAACCTGACACGTTACCTCTCCCTGAGGGGGGGGCTGTTTGCCGGCTCCATACAACATTAATTATGACACCGAGCTAATGAATCCCCGGTGGTTCCCTCGTCACTTTCCTCCTACAGGTACACGGTACGAATGTTGAGGTAATCAGGAGTTCACGCTGAATCTAGCGGGCTAATCGCATGCAGCGCTCTGCTGCGCGGCGATAAGGAAGCTTCTGTCTTTTATCAGCAGAGGAGCCCCGCAGCTCCAGACACCCTGCTCCTCTTTTATGTAAATGTTAGATGCAATTAGATGTAAACCAGAACATGAGACGTGATCGCTTCATTCTGCACACGCAGGCTTTGACTGGAAGAGCTACACGTGTGAAGTTCAACACGTGTAACGAAACACGCATCGCGCTTCTAACGGGATGTGATTCAGCGTTGGACGAGGACTCTGACCTGAGCGGTCAGAGCGGTACCGCGCACTTAGCTTGTAGGAGAACTCGTAGGTAGTAACAAGCTGTCGTCAGGCTGCGGCTTTGCTTTGATTAATCTCTATAAATAGATTCTGCAGCAAACAATCTGCTCTCAAACGTCGTCTCTTGATCTTCCTTCTTGAGCTTCTTGTTGGACCGTCAAGTTTGGCAATGCACGAGGAGGGACGTCAGGAAGTCCTGAACGCAGACTGCGTGCTGCAGAGGAAGCCCTAAAAACACTGGAGGCCTTTTCATCGTTGGACGGTTTGGTTT
The DNA here is from genome assembly GCA_030710495.1 of Labroides dimidiatus. NCBI lineage: Eukaryota > Metazoa > Chordata > Actinopteri > Labriformes > Labridae > Labroides > Labroides dimidiatus. Next base: position 805,879 of record CM061146.1, on the reverse strand, counting down.
GAGAGTTAAAGGACAGTAGGGCTGCCACAAACGATTATTTTGATAATCGACTAGTCACCGATTATTTTTCGCGATTAGTCGACTATTCGGATCAAACATAAATTGCAGCTGATTGCAATACTTTTTTCGTTACCAATTTTTAATATCAGTTCTAACAAAAATAAACTTTCATCACATGTTATGGTACAAATCTGGAGTTTTATCTTCCATCTACATCTGATTTTCTACTCTCAGCAGTTTTCCTACATAAAATGTTTGCCAGTGCAAAATAACAGGTGCAAACAAGTGACAGGTCAGTTTATACTGAGTACACTGTAAATGTGTTAATAACTATTAATGAACTTTCTTCTGTTGATTCTTGTTTTTTTATGATAAAATAAAAACCCTCCTCCTTTATTCGGGCTTTTGACCGGCAAAGCTGACCGAAAAGAAACAAACATTAGCGTGATTCATTTGCATGCAGTCGTCTGCTCTGGCTGCAGCTTGGAGCTGTGAGGGGAGGAGTCTGTGTTTGGAGAGGGGAGGGGCTCAGCGCCCGAAGATCAAAACATGTTTTCACTCCGTCCCCAAACCACAGAAAGGTCGCTGAATTTGTCGCTTTTTAGAAAAAAAAAAGTCGCTAAAGGGGTCTGAGAGTCACTAAATATAGCGACAGAGACTCTAATTTGGAAACACCTTCCTGCATACCACAACCACGTGCAACGTTACAGCGAATCACCGGCGGCATTATTAACCCTTTGGGTACTGAAACTTGGCACCGAAAAAAAAAAAATCATAATGCGTCTCTGGTATTGTTCAGGGAGCCGGGCCGTAGTCTGGGGACCACTGCTGTTGAGCATAACTTTTCCAGTGACATCACAGGTTACCACGGTTACCACTTCTGCGCGTATGCGTCAAGGACGGAACAGCAGACGAGACAGGTGAAAGTACAGCGGCAGTTTTGAGGGAAAAATAAAGTTTAAAAAAAATATTAAAACGACGACGTCGATTATTAAATAAGTCGCCGACGAATTTGATCGTCGACGTCATCGTGACTAGTCGACTAATCGTGGCAGCCCTAAAGGACAGGCTGGAGTTTTTGGTTTAGCCAGTCCAGGGTGGACCCGCCTCTCGCCTTGAGACTGCTGGGATAGACTCCAGACCCCTGCGACCCTGAACAGGATGAGAGGGATAGAAGATGAACTCATGTCCTCAGTCCTTTGCTACATTTCTTCTCCAACATATCTCATAATATCTCCAGAATAAATCTAAACAAAGAGCTCGAAGGACGACCAACAATGACTTGAGCAATGCTTGAGGATATGAGACTAATTAATCCTTGAGAATAGCTCACAGTCCCTGAAAGTGAGGCACCATTGTGACTGAAAAACCCTGCATCCACCCACCCCAGCCATCCTTAGAGCATCGTCCATCCCTTCAGCACACCAGAAGCACCTTTGTCCTCACCTGGCAGGGGAACAACATGATCAGGAAGGTAGCTCCACCTGGGGCAGCTGGGACTCAAAGGTAGAGTCGTCTTCTCTCAATCCCCGCTTCGCCCCAGCTCTTGTAGTCACATGCTGAAATGCCCTTGAGCAAGACACTGAACCCCAGATTGCTGCAGCTGTTGTTCAGCGGTATTCCTACCCAACCACTAGGGGGGGTCCCAAGCCGTGATAAATTGTCAAGGTTGGGGTGGGGACCTGACGTAAAACTGTTGAATCAACATGTGGGACACGAAACCGGTCATCCACTGTGGTAACCCCTTAAAGCACGGGTCTCAAACTCACAGCCAGATACGGCCTGTGAAACCGCTTCACCACAGCTCTGTTGGCGGGGGGGGCCCTATGACATCATCAGCTTTTGTTTTTTCCATGCTGATGGAATTTGAATGTTCACAAGCAGGTTTTTCTCTGTCTCTTATGACATCATCATATCTATCCTTTATGACACCATCAGCTGCGTGGTTTCCATGGTGACGGATCATTTCCATTCATTTTAATGGGCCAAAGAAACCTGGGAAATGCTGAATATTTAAAAAAGTGCGAGGGTTAGAGATTTGAATCGTTCACACAGATTCCTCCTGAACATGCTGAACATTTTAAAATTCAAACGGTGAAAATTGGTGATAAACGTACGGAAGAATAAGAAGTTTATTAAAGTCAGGTCTGCATTCAATCCCCCCCCATCCTTTAGCAAACCGCACTCTAACTGGTCCGGCCTCGGCTCACTCAGTCTGTGCAGGGACTTGAGGGGTGCAAATTTGCAAACCAAGTTTGGAGCGGCTAACGGCTAATGCAACGAGCCTCCAACTGCTCTGATTGGTCGTCCATGTGCAGCTGCATCACTTTAAGATCCCTCCATTAGCGCATGACTCAAAGATCCTGTTTCACTGGTGCACCAGTCTGCAGCAGACCATCCTTTGATTTTGGTATGTTGCAGCAATGAGCGTGTGCAGAATAGCAGGAGGGAGGAGCCGCAGACAATCAGGCAGCTCAGGCGCTGTGACGGGAGTCTCTCAGGACGGAGGGTTTGAGAGGAGCGCCTCACGTCGTCCATCAGGTGTTGACTCTGCATGTTAATGAGATTCAAATGAGATGAGACACATTAACGTGTGATCGTCTTTCTCCTCTCTGCACAATTCACCTCACACACACACACACACACACACACATACATACATATCAAACACAGACTGTCGATAGCAATCAGAGTTTTTAATTGAGCAGCGGACAGTCTGAGTGTGTCTGCGTGTCTGCAGAGGTGAACTGGTGCCGCGTGGATCGATGTGATTGGGGAGGAGACGAGACGCCGCTGCACTCCGAGACACAACAGAGAGAGAGAGAGAGAACACAGAGTGGAATGAGTAGTGTGTAAGTGTGTGTGTTTACTGAGTTCAGAGGATCGATGGTGACTGAATCGCACATGAAACGACTCCAGGAATCGTTTCCTCTCCTGTCTGTGGTTCACGTGGTGTCACGCTCAAACCGAGCACCAGGAGTCCTCCTCGCAGATATTTGTGTGCCCCAGTTTCTGCCTGACCTTCTTTGTGTCTGTGTGTGTGTGTGTATGTAAACTCTGTGTGTGTGTGTGTGTGTGGAGATGACATGTGTCTCCCATGTGGAACTGTGGAGTTGTGACTTGGCAGAACGTCCTCTCCCTGCTCCTCTCTTCCTGTCTGTCTCTGACTTTGTTCTCTCTCCTCCATCTGAGCGACTCAGTGAAGCGCTTTTTAGATTCTCCACTCGCTCGTCCTCACGCGCCGTCATGAGCCTCGGAACGCCGCCGTTTGAAACGGCTCTTCATGTGTAACTCTTAAAGACACACACGCACACACACACTGACTTTAATTCCCTTCCACCTGTTTTAACGCCTTCAGTGAAGATCTGCTGCATGTTGATTGCATGTTGACCTTTCTGTCACTGACTTCATGCGGCGTTATGCGGGGCCGCATACCAATTAGAGCATCCTAACGAACGTCTTAATGAAGTGCAGACGATGTATTCTGTCAGCATGCCACACATCTGGGAAATACACAACACACACTAAACACACACTGCCGGTGTAAAGGTCACAGAGCGCGCTGCAGGAAGTGAATCTAAGTGTTTATGTCTCCTTTCAGTAAATATTGTCTCATTAGACTGAACCTGAGCCACACTCACCTGACGAGTCCAGAGACACGTCCGTGTTCAGGACGTTAAAAGAATAAAAAATGACGCCTGAATTCCTAAAATACACGTTGAGGTGAAAGTGATCAAATATCTCCAGTTTAGAAGAGAGATGTGAGGAGAAGGAGGGATATAAATGAGCATTACAACAAGGAAAAAACAGAAACACAAAGGGGCTTTTATTTTGAAGGAACAAGGTACTGTTTGTTTGCTTCTGTCTGGTTCCTCTTGTCTCAGTTTCCTGTTTGAAAAAACACTCTTTTCTGTTTTATCTGTTTGTTCTGGATAAAAACGGAGCTGCTGAGACGCATTGATGTCTGAGTTTTTAGCTGCTGTAACTCCTCCTCCTCCTCCTGCAAAAAGCCCGCCTTCACAAACCAAAATCCAAACCAAAATGAATGTTTTAATTTGAAAGCGTGCACCCAGCACTGACCTCGTGGAGTCATGTGGGGCGTGTGCACTGCGATTGTGAAAAAGTTCAGGAACTCTGTGTCTTCATAATTTTTCAGGAAATTGTCAAAATTTAATTTAAGAAAGAAAATTCTTTGAAGATGTTTTTCGTGTTTTGTTTAATTGCAGTTCAGGCTTGAGTAGCAACAATCTTCTATGATAAGGAAAAAAAAGAGGAAAGAGGCTTTTATTTTGAAGGGACAAGGTACAGTTTGTATGATTCTGTCTGGTTTGGTTCCTCTTGTTGCAGTTTCTTGGTTAAAAACTCTGTTTGTCTCTGTTTCTGTTTTCAATACAAATTCAGCTGCTCGATGCTCGATGCTGCTTGATTAGTATTTTTCCTGCAGAAAACAGCCCGCCTCACTTTAACCAAACTGACACCTGAATTGTTTATAAAGAGTAAAAATGAGGAAGTGAAAAATGTCTAAACTAAAAAAGGACTTTTTAACCTCTCATTGTCAGATTTTTGAAACAACTCAGGCGTCGTTTTTGTCCTTTAAAATCTTGAAGTTGGACTTTTCTGGACTCGTCAGATGAACGAGGATCATATTAACACATCCACTCGAGTTTCCTCTCTCACATGAACTCCTAAAATTTTCCAGACAAATTCAGGACTTTGAGGTCCTGAACTGTTACAGAATGGATCAAAAAACGGAGACAGTCAGTGTTGGAGGCACGATTTCAAATTAAAACATTCATTTAGGTTAAAGTGAGGCAGAAGGAAGAAACACAAACGGGTCAGAAATAAACACAGCAGCGGTTCTCATCCCTTCAAAATAAAAGCCTTCTTTCACCTCATTTATATTTATACTGACTTTTTTCATCCTGGTTTTGTTTATCGCCCATTTGTATCGCTCTCATCCTGAAGATGAATCTTCTTCGCTCTATAAACTGAAGATATTTGTTCACGTTTGCTGTCAGCTCTGTCAGAAACGCAGTAACAAGCGTTGTTACTCCTCTGACGTTGCGTTGTTCTGTATATAATCTGTTCTTAATAACAGTTAAAGCATCGCAGGACGTGGTCTGATGCGTCGCTCCCTCCGCTGCATGCTAATGTCTGTAATCTCTGTGCTCTTATTGTTGGTGCAGGAGCCCAGATTTATCATCCCTCTTTTGAAAGTCAATTACGGAGGTCCATGCGGCGCGGGCGTTAAATTGATGAATCGGGTGAAGCTGCTGAGTCGCTCTCTGAGAGGAGAAGGTGATAGGAATAAACACGGCAAACAGGCATGAATAAAACAGGAGCAAAGGCTCCTGGGAAGCTGCCAGGATGTTGATTCTTTTGATGCTGCGCGGCGGTGACCCGTCCGTACCCCGTGTTAAACTGCAGATCCAGTCCGGGGAATACATCTGTGAGGGGTTCAGGTCACACGCCGCTCTGCTGCGGGAGGCTCAGTGAGGCAGACCGTCAGGGAGAGCTGTTGTCAATAAAGCTTTTATTTTACTGGCTGCCTAATTGGCCTTGGAATCACTGCACCGAGTCGGGAGGCTTCTCCTCCGGAGACGAGGGGGAGGATTTACTCGTCAGCAGTAAAAAGGCACCAAACACGCTCTGAAAAACAAACAGGACGTATTGATTTTTATTTCTGTGGACACAAAACTCAAAGTGAAAACCCGCTCACCGGGGTCTGGGTTTCTGTTTTCCATCCGTCTCAGCGCTGAGCCCAGAATCAGATCTGGTCTGAATGGTCTGCATTTAAAGCTCTTAAAGTCCGAACTTCAACCCTGAAGTCTGAGCTCTGAGGGAGGATTGGACTGTGAATCTGCAGAGTCTGAGTAAACGTGAAGGAAACATCGGCTCTTTACATTTCAGAAGTTTTTATTTGACGTCTCTGACCCCCTGCCAGCGATTCGAGGCAGACAGTTTGAGCTGGAGGCGTCAGAAACAGCTGCAAGCTTCACGTCCATAAAAACATGGACTCCATGTTCCTTCAGCTAAAATCCCCTTTTAGCGTATCACACAAGTCCTGATCTCATGTGCCGTTTCTTTTCTTTAAACATCTCTAAAGCTGCAACTAACGATTGATTTCATGACGGATTGATCCGTCCATGATCATCTTCATTAATCCAGCAGTTGTTTGGTCCATAAAATATCAGAAAATGGTGAAAAGTGTCTCATTATTTTTATTTTCTACGTCTGTACTTCCATGTCTGAGTTAAACCACCGACTTGAGACTGAAGCGTGGACGCAGCTTATTGTTTTTGTTGTTGATTTCAGGCGTTGGTGCATTGCCGTCGGACAGTTTGACTTCACAGTTTACACTCACAGCTTTTTCCAGTTTGTTTTCGTTAAAATGTTCCCAAACTTTGAAGCTCCTGCATCGTCTTTTTGAGCATCCTCCGTGCTCTCCGCCATAAGTCATGGGAACTTCTTCTTCTTCTACTTTTCTGTGAGTGGCATTAACAGTGGGAGAGATACCGCCCCCACCAGTCTGCTGTGAGTGAGGAGTCTGTCTGTGAGTGTTTGGAGAGGGGGAGGGGCTTCTTCTCAATGAGCAGCAGGTGCTTCAGATCAGCTTCCACTCCGTCCCCAAACCCCAGAAAAGTCACTTTTTATAAAAAGACAAAAAGTCTCTAGAGGGTCTGAAAAGTCACTAAATATATCATCAGAGTCACTAAGTTAGCAACACCATCCTGCATGCTGCAACCACGTGTAACGTTCCAGCCAATCAGCAGTGGCATAATCAGATCTTGATCACGTGATTAACCTGAAAATTGGTACTGGTTCAGGACTACAGAAGCGTTTCAGTCGGTGCCATAAAAGAGCTGAAGTTCAGTCTGGTTCCTATCAGGACCTCCAGACAGCTGGAGTCCCAGACCGAGGAGGTCCCTGGATCCCCCCCAGCGATGATCCTCTGCTGGTTCATGTTGGGCTCTAGAACCTCAGACCTGTTGACTCCTGGTCTGGCTCTGCTCTTTATGTTGGTTTGTTGTTGTAGTCCAGATAAAAACCATCTGGTTTGGACTCACTGTGTTTTATTTTGAAAGTCACCGGGTGTTTTCAGGTGGTTCTTGTGCATGACTTCCTGTCCCGGCGTCACAGCATCTGGTGGAAATAGTTGCCTTGTGTATCTGATGCAGAGGGCTCTGAGTGTTGGTAAAAGGGGTTTAGAGAGCAGTTTGAGAAAGGCCAACACGACCACCTGACGGTCAAACCCTCCTGATGCTGGCGCCACTGAACTGACTGGCTGGAGATGCTCTGACTCGTGACCCTCTGTGATGCGACCTCGGACATGTTGAACCGTTTGTTGCATCTAAACGGATGAAAGCAGAAATCCAAGCATCACATTTGAAGCTTCAGAGTGAATCTGAAACCCGGCTGAAGCTTCGTCGCTCCTCCTGCAGAGTCAGATGATGAACTCGTGGCCGTCAGCAGCTCAGACTCGTCCTGTAAATCGTCTTCCTCCCTGATCCGTGTGCACTGACTCGGGACCAGGTTTTATGTTTAAAAACAGGATGAGGGTCTGAGAGATATCGCTCTGACCCCCCCCCCCCCTCTCTCTCTATCCTGCACCCTGTTTATGAGCACCTATAAAACCACACGGCTTTTTACGACCTCCTCCTCCTCCCCGCTGCATTTTAATGCCCTCTGAAGTCTCTCGATAGACTCGGGTACAAGTCATTTGACCGGCTTCATCCCAGCCGTCAGAGGCGCTGTAAAAATAATTTAAGCAGCTCGTTTTTGCCTCACAGGCAGCCATGCGTTGGGGGGTTTGGTACATTCCATTTATGCAGCAGGTTACTGCAGTGTTTGTATTAATGAGCACTTTATAAGGGCTATTACAACACGTTCTCACATCATGTCTTCATAAAAAAACACAGATGCAAACGTGAGAGGCTGTGGACACGTCTTTATTAGTGCTTCATTTTCATTTCTATATTTTTTACCAGGATGAAATAAACCTCAGACTGAAGTTCAGTTAACATCCTGTGACAAACAGTTTGAACTCTTTAAGGCCTCTGCTTTGTTGTTTGCTCAATCTGTCGCTGAAATTTAATCACAAGCTGAAGAGAAACACGTCTCACTGCATCCTGACAGGAAGTGCTGCAGAACTTACGATGCATGCAGGTGAACACGTCAGCCGCAGTGAAACCAGCTGAATCATCAGAGTTTTTATGGAAGGCAGTCAGCGCTGCAGTCCAGGTCTGAAAGCCTTGAAGATCAGGACTTGAGTTTTAATCCTACGCTGGATACGTCAACAGAGCCTCATACTAAAGCAGAAGAACTTCCTGTTATCCATGTCTGTGTGAGGAGGGGCTTCCTGTGGGAAACATTCCAACAGGAAGTCCTGATCAATATGTTTGGCCTCTGGTCAGATCTGCTGAATATGCTGCTGCAGACATCGTCCGTGCTCTCCTGTAGGAGCCTCTGAACTGGTTTGCATGCAGCACAGCGCGCTCGTATTCCAGGCTGCTCTGAACCCTGATGAGCTGCTGCGTGATTCATGAGGGCGGAGCCTGGCTGCAGCAGCTGGACCACAAACAGATGACATGAATGATGGAGCGCTCACTGTTCGTTGTTATTACGTTTGACGTAATTCTTTGATCATTCATGTTAACTGTAACAGAGCCGTCTTCACAACATCACAGGTTGTGTGTGACCTGCTCGGGGTCCCCTTGCATGCCAACTTTTTATAAATGAAATAATAAATAAAAATCTTTCTGTTGATCTGTGTAAATCCCATACTCGAGGAGGGGGGTGAGTTAAGACGACTCTGATCTGTACGAATTTTATCGGATGTAACTTCTCTGAAATACTGCTTTAGAGGAGAATGAAGAATATCAACTGAATCTAAACTAATTTATTCTGACTAACAGGCCTTCTGACTAATGGTCACTCTGGGTTTCTGACTAACAGGCCTTCTGACTAATGGTCACTCTGGGTTTCTGACTAACAGGCCTTCTGACTAATGGTCACTCTGGGTTTCTGACTAACAGGCCTTCTGACTAATGGTCACTCTGGGTTTCTGACTAACAGGCCTTCTGACTAATGGTCACTGGGTTTCTGACTAACAGGCCTTCTGACTAATCGTCACTCTGGGTTTCTGACTAACAGGCCTTCTGACTAATGGTCACTGGGTTTCTGACTAACAGGCCTTCTGACTAATGGTCACTCTGGGTTTCTGACTAACAGGCCTTCTGACTAATGGTCACTCTGGGTTTCTGACTAACAGGCCTTCTGACTAATGGTCACTGGGTTTCTGACTAACAGGCCTTCTGACTAATCGTCACTCTGGGTTTCTGACTAACAGGCCTTCTGACTAATGGTCACTGGGTTTCTGACTAACAGGCCTTCTGACTAATGGTCACTCTGGGTTTCTGACTAACAGGCCTTCTGACTAACGGTCACTCTGGGTTTCTGACTAACAGACCTTCTGACTAATGGTCACTCTGGGTTTCTGACTAACAGACCTTCTGACTAACGGTCACTCTGGGTTTCTGACTAACAGGCCTTCTGACTAATGGTCACTCTGGGTTTCTGACTAACAGGCCTGAAGACTAATGGTCACTCTTGGTTTCTGACTAACAGGCCTTCTGACTAATGGTCACTCTGGGTTTCTGACTAACAGGCCTTCTGACTAATGGTCACTCTTGGTTTCTGACTAACAGACCTTCTGACTTATGGTCACTCTGGGTTTCTGACTAACAGGCCTTCTGAGATAAAGGCAGGCCCAGGTCAGCTGATAATAAGTGATATGTTCAGGGAACGTCCTCCTGATGGAGGCACAGAGAGCCAGGGAAGGAGCTCTGATGGGCGGGGGGATTGTTGGTGTTTGGACTTTTCTTCCTGCTGAACTGAACTGAACTCTGAATCAACTACGTCACAGAATCTAAAGAGCAAACTGTCAGGAAGGACCTCGGCTAAAATGTGAGGTGTGGACTTGACTGAAGATCAGTTTTCTCTTCATCGTCACATCTTTGATTTTTGTGATTTCACTTAAAGCCACAGAGTCTCTCAGCAGTCTTCAGACATGCATACGAGCAGAATTTGCACAATTTGACGTTAAGAAGCCTGTATGTCCACGGTTTGACAGTGAGACAGTGAGACGGCCCTCAGCCGTCACACAAAGCAGAATATGACTCAAACTCTGCGAGCTGGAGAGTGTGATGATGGTGAGGAGCCGGTAGAGCCAGGGGGGAGATAAAATGAGCTGTAGAAGTCAAAGAGAGGAGAGGATTTAAAGGGATCAGATCTTACACACACACACACACACACACACACACACACACACACACACACACACACACACACACACACACACACACAGAGTCATCCACCCTCCCTAAACCACACCACTGTCCTAATTTGAGCCTTTGTTTTGGTTTTGGAGCCGAGCATTGTAGTGCTTGGCAGCCGCTGGTACAGAGGCAGGAAAGAGGGAGCGTCTTTCTCTGTGTGTGTGTGTGTGTGTGTGTGTGTGTGTGTGTGTGTGTGTGTGTGTGTGTGTGTGTGTGTGAGCCAGTTGGGATGATGTGGTGCCAACTGGAGAGCTTTTGGGTGAAAGAGACTCTGTCAGAGACGGCGTGTGTGCTGGCAGAGGCTGAATCAGACACAGAAGCTGAATTTTGCTTCCAAACTCTCCTGAATTTTTCAAATATGCATGAAAATAAATACTCTGGCAGCTCCTCCACATGGAGCTCTCTCTCCTAAGAAACCCTGACTCCAGAGTTTCTCTGTGCAGATCTGACCAGAGGTGCATCTTTGGTGCTTTAATAGAAAAAGGAGAGAGAGTGAAGGAGGCTCAGAGTTTGTCCTCTGCAGCCTCCATCAGGCCCACGGGTCAGACTCCGTCTCCTTCCTCCTGTCAGCTTTCATCTTCACAGAGGAAGAAATCTGAAAACAGGCAGAAAAACCTGAGATCGTCGACATACAGGAGCCCACACACACCTCGGGCCCTCGTTTCCATCTTCCTGCGTGCGTTTATCTCTGTGTCACGAAAGCTTTCAGGCTTTCACCAGAAAACACACTCAGGCTGAGAGGGTTTGCTTGCACAGGACACACTCTGCCACGGCGACCTCGCGCTTGTGTGTTTGCGGAGGAGAGTGGGGTTAAGCGCACAGGTCAGTGTGTGTGTGAGAGAGAGAGAGAGAGAGAGAGAGAGAGGGATACCTTTGTTCGACGGCTGAAATGACAAATCACCGTCCTGAGGCGGATTTCTGACGCTGTGATCCGTCAGAGTTCAGACAAAGCTGCAGCTGTGATCGATGACGGAGGATCAGTTTATGTCGCTCACATCGTCCAGAAGCTGAGGAGTAGTTCTTATATTTCCTGTTTGAAGATTTTATACAATATTTTACCTGTGCTGCTGAAAAACCCAGTCATTAACACACAGAGCAGGGTCCTCAGTCATGAAGGACGCCCCTGACCAACCTGAAGCTCCATTGTTCCATTGATGGAGAAAGCAGCTCAGCTCATGATGGCGCCTCCTCCACTGTGCCTCCTACAAACCATCTCCAGTGGGATCTCCTCGTCACGTCAGGAGCGTCACGTAGGGCTGGACGATTATGGCAAAAATAATAATCACGATTATTTTGATAGATATTGAAATCACGATTAATAACCACGATTATTCAAAATTCCAAAACTTGAGTATTTATTAAACTACAACTTGAAAGAACAATCAAAAATAAATTAACCTGTAAAAAAATATGAATATATTAAATAACAGCAATAAAACAAATAAATAAAATTAAATACCCAATCTGCATGCATTTCTATAAAACTTGCAAAATTAGCAATATGCAAAATACACTAATAACTCAGTCAAGAACACAACCTGACATTTATCGTACAGACCAGGCAGTGCAACTCTGCTGAAATAACTACGTGATGGCAACACGAAACGCTTGTCCAAAGTTTTAATAAGTTTCTGGAATCCTGTGTTGCTTATAGAACTGATGGGGCACATGTCCTTTGCTAGCATACATGTCACAGCCTCTGTTATCTCTTGATGTCTCCGGGAGCTGGTGGGATATGGAGTGGCACTGTATAGAGTGTCCTGAATAAAGGACTGTGTTGTTGTTGTGGCGCTGGCTGAAGCTGACGAGCTAGCACTTTATGGCTCTTCTGGTCCTTTAAAACCTGGTCGTAGACCGCTTTGTGACTGAACTTTAAGTGGTTAAATAAATTGGTCGTGTTGCTTTGTGGAGCGGACATGACGGCGTGACAAATTTTACAAGTAATGTCCTTCTGCTCGATGTCCGACGACTTGAAGCCAAAATGCTTCCAGATGACTGAAGTAGTCCGACCTTTTTGTCAACTAAAGGCTCCTTTTCTGCCATGTTTATAAACGGCTTTCTTCACGTGTTGCTAATCGTGGAGCCCTTGCTGCGCACACAACACTGATGCATTCACGGTGCTTGGGCAGCGTAGGAAATTAGATACACGCCGCACCGTGCAGCACATTAATCGTTTTTCTCCGATTATAACGTTTTTATAATCGTGAGTAACCAAAATCGTAATTGAGATTAAAATTCAATTAATCGTCCAGCCTTAGCGTCACGGAGACGTTTCTTCTCCTCAGAGGATCAAACTGTCGTCCTCCTCTCAGTGTCTCATGTTTGCTGTGAACACAAATTCAAAGTTGCTTCCAAACTTTTGGCCTGTAGCGTCTGTGAAAGTTGATCCTGTCAGACGGAGCTCAGGGCAAAATGAACTTCAGTTTCAAGCAGTTTCCTGTTTGTCTTCATTTTTGTTCACATTTTTCATCCTAAGTTCAGCTCAGGATCCATGTTTCACTGAAACATGGGAAACAAATCCTCCTCCTCCTCCTCCTCCTCCTCCTCCTCCTCGTCCTCCTCCTCCTCCTCCTCCTCGGTGACAGTTGTGCAGCGTCGGTGGAATCATCCTGTTTGTGTTTGTGAGAAGCGTAAACACAGGTGACGCACAGGTGCTGTGTTACACATTTTTTTCACACAATAGTTTGTTTCTGAAGGTCAGCGTTTCGCTCCTCCTGACTGATTTCTTTATTTCCCCGTCTCCCCTCTCTCTCTCTCTCTCTCTCTCTCTCTCTCTCTCTCTCTCTCTCTCTCTCTCTCTCTCTCTCTCTGTCTCTGTCTCTCTCGCCCCGCGCTCATTGTTCCTCGATCATGCCACGTTTGTGATTTGAGTGAACACATTTTTTCCTGCTGGCCTTTTGGAATTCCTTACCTTGCCTTTTCTCGTTCACGCCGAGTGGTTTGTGTGGAAGCAGGTGTGTGAGCGTGGGAATGCGTGTGTGTGTGTGTGTGTGTGTGTGTGTGTTTCTCTCTGCTGACTGACTCAGTCATTATTCCCTCTGTCACACAGACGCGGGATGTTTTTATGGAAGTTTAATGACTTTCAGCTGTTTTTTTCGCCCTCTGCAGCAGACTGATGTCCTCTCACAGTCATCATCATTATTAAACATAAGCCGTTATGCTAACGTGCTCATTAATTCTGCTAATTAAAGCATTAATCAGCGTAACTGTGTTTTAACACGCACATTTTCACAGAACACATGAACAATATTAATACGACATGAGTTTGAGGATTATTCCGTACGGACGGACGGACGGACGGAGCTCTGAAGCTAATAGATAGCAGGCAGCAGAGGGATGTTGAGAAGTAATGAGGATGTTTCATGTCCTAATGGATCCGTCCAGTTATCACACTGACGGATGGTATTTACACACCTCTCGTTAACTCGCTCCAAGGGACGAAAATCTTTGACAAAACTCCCCAAAAGTTGGAACGCATCCACTCGCCGTTAGTTTCACCAGATTATCTGCTCGTTAACTCAGATATCTAATCAGCCAATCACATGGCAGCTTTGAGATGTTCAGACGAGCTGCTGGAGTTGAACCTGAGCATGATTTAAGAGACTCGAGGCGGTTTTGGTGAGTGCAGCTTTGTGACCCGTCCAGAATCCATGATTCCAAATGAGATTAATGACACATTTATATCCAAGTGATGTTTCTCAGTTTCTGTGCTCAGGTCGGATTTTCCAGAGATAACAGGAATCCAGCATAAAGAGCTGAACGGGTAAATGCATCTCTGCTTCGTCGTGGCATCGGATCAGAACATCAACACACCCGGCTGCTTCCCTGCTCCGGCAGGTCGCAGCAGATACTCAGCTGTCCTGATTTCGCTGAACGCTGGAGCAGTGACGCGTTAATTTACAAAAAGCCGATCGAGTGGGACAGGAAGTCATCCATGAGACCACTAGAGCTGCACCATGTGGCAAAACAGGAGCATTGCGATTATCTTGGTCGATGTTGAGATTTGCGATAATAATGAAAAATAATGAGTCTACATGCTTTACTGTAAAGAAACACGTAGAGGTCATTGGTTGCTGTGAAATGTGTTTGTCTCAATTAAACTTTAAAAATATAATTTTATACATTATGAATTTCAAAATACAACAACAAAACTTGTACAGTGCACTACAGTACTGTTCAGTTAAATATTATTTTTAAATGTTTCTTTTAGTCGAGTTTTAATCTTTTTTTAAAAACATACAGATACACAAATAAATGAATAAATGAATAATGATAATAATAATCTGTTTATTGGAGTGTTGGCTCACATAATTCATGCCCCCCTGCACAAGTCACTGCCCTGGTTGGGGCACCCCAGTCTGAAAGTCTGGACACGCCCCTGCTGGTCAGAGTGTGTACCTGGTTGCAGGTGCGTTTTGCTCATCAGCTGATGGATTAACGCTGAACTGAGGGTTCAGTTAAGGAAGTTACGTTAGTTAAGAGGGAGTTAGCGTGAAAGGCAGGACTCAGCTTTCCCCTGGTAAGAGTCAAACAACTTGCTCTCTCTCCAAGGTGGATCGCCCGTCAGCCTCCCGTCCCCCTTCCCTCAGTGAATATTCTCTTCAACTTCAACTTCAACTTCTTTATTTAAAAGGGGACAGCGCAATTTCATAAAACACAGGATTACTCAAGGTTAAAAAAGCCAGAATTAGCCAAAAGGCTAGTTTTCATCTGTAGTCCCCTGGCCATGGTGTAAAACAGGCAATAAAATACATTTTTAAAAATAAACCCTGATCATCCATATCACCAAAAAAATGTTCCAGTCGTGACCTGGTTCCTTTGATGAAGCTCCAAAGAGCAGAAAACGGCCTGTGAGCCTCATCTTCTAACTGTTACACACTTTAATTTTCTTCCCACGAGTTTTTCATTGGCTCAGATTCACGTCTGAAGTCTTAAGATTTGTTCTCTAATCTGCGATACCTTCAGCTTCCAGCTCTGCAGTCAGTTTGCTGTGAAGTCTGAGCGTCCAGCAGCAGGAAGTGGATCAAACCTGTATTTACAGCCTCTGTGTGTCATGCATGCAGAAACGTCTGTGGTCATTTTTTATTCTTCTCTCCTTGAACACCGGAGCTCACCCCTCACTCCGCTCACTCGGCTCAGCTCAGAGGAAATTTCACAGCAGCTGTAATCGCTTCTCAAATGAAGGCCTGCCGTCTGTAGATGTGGCGTGTACGGGGAGCAGGGAGATAATTATAGATGAAAAGTTCCATTCAGTGGAGACAGACTAATGTTTTATTAATGGACGAGCTCACAGATGAGAGCCACGAACACCATCCGGTCGTTAGTCATTCCTCTTCTCTGCTCGCTGCTCGCCGTCTCTGTGGACGCTGCTCTGATCTCATTTTATCGCTTTTTTTTATAAACTTGGTTTAAATCCACCGCTCCTCAGGCACTCCAGGGTAGAGCTGAACTGCCCCTGAACTCACCACGCCATCTGACACACACGCACACACACACACACACACACACACGTAGCCTGCTGAGTTCGGTCCACTGATGTCTGTCTCGTATCTCTGCTCTTCTGTTCCAGCTCCCTCCCTCCCTCCCTCCCTCCCTCCCTCCCGCCTCTATCGCTCCCTCTCTCGTTGACTCGGTGTCATTTACTCCTCTTTTCTCTCCCTCTGGCGTCACACAGCTCCACTTTAACCCACTTTGAGTTAATAGAGTACGACTCTCTTCCTGGTTGCCTCGTGTTGGCAGCACACTGTGTACTGAAACAACAATCATGTGGTGACAAAGAACAAGGAAACAATCCAGTTGTTATGATTCTGGTCCCAGTGAGTTTCTCCCTGATGTGATTTCATGTCTGTTTGTAGTCTTAGTGGAAGCTCTGTTCACCACACTGAGGTCAGAAATCTCTTAAAGAAAAACCAAACCAAGGATAGAAGCAACAAATAAGTTCTAAACCACTCAAAGCCCAGGGTTCCCAAACTTCCAGCACACTCTCCCATTGGACAAGGATAACCCCCCAAAAAAAAGCTGCGCAAGGAACTGGACTCCAAAAATAGTAAGGCTAGAAACAGGTAAACCCATGAATAGTGGCGCCAGAAACTGATAATCCCTGAAATGACGGTGCCAGGACCTGGACTCCAAAATAGTGATGCTAGAAACAGGCAAACCAGTAAATACTGGTGCCAGAAACTGGCCACGCCAGAAAGCAGTCATACAAGAAACTGGCAGTGCCCCAAATAACAGTGCCAAAAACTGGTGGTGAGCCCCAAAATGATAATGCCAGAAACAGGCCCCACAAATTAGAGGTGCCAGAGAGTGGTGACCCTAGAAACTAAGGAACCCCAAAGATTGGGGCTCCAAAGACTTGGGACCCTCATAATAGCGTTGCCAGAAACTGGCAATCCCCAAAGTAGCCAGAGACTGGTTGCTCCGCAAAAATATTGATGCCAGAAACGCGTGATTCTTGTAAACTGTTAACCCCGAAAGAAGCAGTGACTTAAACTTCTGACCTGGGGACTTCCAAAGATAGGGGTTTCAGCTACCCCCAAATAGTGGTGTTAGAAACTGGGAACCCCTAAAATAACGATGCCAGAAATTGCCCCCCCCCCCAGACTTTCATCAGTCATCTTGGAGCCACGTTGAGTTGGTATCACCTTTTCTAGTTGACAGTTATTTGCCTGTTTCTGTAGCTCGACTCGTCTGGCTTCACCTGCTCCTTTATGTAGATGTATTTTTGTACCCATGTCATGTTGTTCCTCGTGTCAGACCTCATGTCCTCTCTGACTCCTCCTGCTGGTGTTTTGGTTAGCGGTTTGGATGACAGCCTCTCTGAAGACTTCCACAGAGTCAGGCGCCCTCTGAGCTCACACCCAGGCTTGGATGTGTGCATCAAAGGTCTCCCTCCTCACTTTCACACCAGCTCCAGTGATGGAAAGGTTCAAACGTAGTCAGGAGTGAAAGTTGTCGACAGCCTAATTAATGAGCAGGAAGTGGCTCTCAGGTCTGCACCTGTCAGCACGGAAACTTCTTCCATTTTTGCTGAAGTGTTTCTTTGAAGGCTCACCAGCTCCTCTCACAGCACCTGTTTGATCAATCAGCTTCTCAGCTTTGGCTGTGAGCTGCCTGTCAACCTTTCTCCTTCTTTACCTTCTTTCTAATCCTGAGGCCTCTCCAGCTGGATCAGGAGGAGACTTTGAAAGGCTCAGCAGCAGTTTGAGGAGCTGACATGCGTTAAACCCTCTCCACTGGTCCTGTTAACTCCAATCACAGAGGTTCAGATCCTCTCCAGGAAGCGTCTCGGCCCATTTGAGGCCCTGGTCTTTGAAGGGGAACAGAAGTGGGAACAAAAGTTTGGATTTGTTGGCCTCTTCATCCCATTAGAAAACTCAGTGGAAAGGACATTTTTACAACCTGGACTGAGAGCAGAGAGCTCGGCTGGGTTTCACTCTCTGAGGACTTCTCTGCTGGTTTACTGGAAACAAAGAGTGCTGCAGGAAACTGAGAGCAGAGCAGGTCCACATCATGAGCCAGTTTAAGCTCTTATATATGTCCTCTGCTCTGTCTTTAGTCATCTTAATTTGGTTTACAGCAAATATGAAGAGAGAAGTGAAATAAACTTATTAACAACAGAGAATTTGAGCTGATTAACAGTGAAACTCTTTGTCAAGCTCTCGTTTGTCCTGGTATCATGTTTTTCATCATGTGACAGCAAATTTATCTGGACTCTGACACTAAAACTCATAATTTCTAATCTCCATCCTGAGTTATCCAGTAAAATACTGTTGGTCATGAAATACCTCAGGGAACCCAAAACTATTTACAACTGCTTATTTCATCCATTATAGTAAAAATATGAACAAAAAAAAACAAACAAAAAAAAAACAGAAAATGTTTGATCTGTTTTCCACATTTCTTTGTTGAAGAGCCCCGAGGTGATGAAACCAGGGTAACAGGATAAAGGTGGAGGCAGATTCATTCAGGAAACAAGACAATGTAAGCACAAGTGGGCTCATGCTGTACTCCAAAGACCCACTGGACAAAAACAAACAAACAAACAAACAAACAAAATCAGATAATCAGTAGGCCCGTTAGTCAGATAATCAGAAGGCCCGTTAGTCAGATAATCAGGCCTGTTAGTCAGATAATCAGAAGGCCTGTTAGTCAGATAATCAGGCCTGTTAGTCAGATAATCAGAAGGCCTGTTAGTCAGATAATCAGGCCTGTTAGTCAGATAATCAGGTCTGTTAGTCAGATAATCAGAAGGCCTGTTAGTCAGATAATCAGGCCTGTTAGTCAGATAATCAGTAGGCCTGTTAGTCAGATAATCAGGCCTGTTAGTCAGATAATCAGGTCTGTTAGTCAGATAATCAGAAGGCCTGTTAGTCAGATAATCAGGTCTGTTAGTCAGATAATCAGGTCTGTTAGTCAGATAATCAGTAGGCCTGTTAGTCAGATAATCAATAGACCCGTTAGTCAGATAATCAGTAGGTCTGTTAGTCAGATAATCAGTAGGCCCGTTAGTCAGATAAACAGGTCTATTAGTCAAATAATCAGTAGGCCCGTTAGTCGGATAATCAGTAGGCCCGTTAGTCAAACAATCAGAAGGCCAGTTAGTCAAACAATCTGAAAGCCTGTTTGGATTCAGTTCCAAATTGACTAGTGGGCTTCCTAACAGTAAGGGTGGCTCTCATTAAAGTGCATCCTGTATCACTGTGTGTGTGTGTGTGTGTGTGTGTGTTTGTTTTTATTTTGCTGTAAAATAATGTAGACGTGTGAGACGTGTTAGCAGTCCTGACTTGGTCTCCCAGCATGCATTTCTCTTTCGTATTTTCACGCTCTTCAGTCCACACACGCCTGAGGGCAGATTTTGGTGGATCCTGCAGAAATCTTGTGGTTTTTAAGAGCGTGTGTGAAGCTTTCCTTCAACCCTCTCTGCTGCACGTCTTCATCATCGCTCACTTCATCCCTCACGTCCCAGACGTCCGCTCTCTTCTCACTGACTGCCTCCATCTTTCAGTCACTCTCCTCTCCTCTGCTAATTATTCAGTCCCACTGGAGCTCTCTCTCTCTATCTCTCTCTCTCTCTCTCTCTCTCTCTCTCTCTCTCTCTCTCTCTCTCTCTCTCTCTCTCTCTCTCTCTAACCCATTTTCTGCTCCTCTGTGCTCAGCAGGGTTCTTCCCCTCGGCTGCTGTTTGCTTTCTTCCTCTTTACATCCAGAGAGTAAAGCAGCGACACACAGCTCTCTACGTGTGCTAAATATGACACTGAAAATTTAAGAGGTGTCGTCTTGATTACATGCGTGTTTGCAGCATGCTTTAGTCGTACCTGTGTGTGTGTGTGTGTGTGTTCATGTGTATTAGTGCATTTGTCGGCCTGCATTAAGTGACCCATGCATCTTCTGCTGCTGCGTCCATGAGAGATTTAATTACACGCTGTTTTAGGACAACGACGTCCAAACACACTCACACACGCACACTCCGGCGTGCTGCGGCTCGTGTTATCCACCCACTCCCCCTCTCTGTGCCTGAACACTCCCTCCATCACTTCTTTTTCTCATTTAATAAAACACCACTTCACTACACCATTACCTCTAAAACAATCTCTTCCTCATTTATCTTTCTCTGCTGCACTCCTCCCTCGCCCTCCCTCGCCCTCCCTCGCCCTCTTATCTAATCCCACCTCCAGCCCGTCCTCGCTCCCCCTCTCTGGAAAATTTTGTTATACGTCTCAGATTCTGCAATTTATTCTTCCCATTTGTCATTTCATTACTCGGCTCTTAAAGCAACCCCCCTCCTTGTCATCTCTTGTTTCTTTCTTGCTCTCTGGCTCCTTTTGTTCATAACTCTCTCTCTCTCTCTTTTTTTTTTCTCCCTGGTTGTAGAAAAATGATTTGTGTGACTTGATTTCAGAAAAAAACGATGGCAATATCTGAACAAAGGGCCTTTTTTGACCTCAGAACAGATTCTCCTCCACTTATAACCCCGGCAAAGAGGCTTCCATTTTTCTCCCTGGCTCTCGTATTCTTTGCCGTGTTGCCCGTGTTGTTAATCTATCTGTAAATCCATCTTTCAGAACTCTTGATCCGTGGGTAATTCTTAGATGGAAGCTCATGCTTTTCCCTCCGTGACCCAGATGGATCAGCCTGGGAACCTGTCAACCTCCAGCTCACAACGCCGGCGGCCCCGATGGTTCCTGATGACAGCGTGGCAGCCCTGTGCTCGCGTCAACCAGCGAACGCTAAATCTCCACAAATCCAGCCGCCGTTAAGGGCGATGTTTTTTCACAGGAGCTGCTGCTCGGTCCGTCATTAGAGCGTGCGAGCAGGGAGAGACAAAGAGAATGAGCAAGGTGTTAGAGAGGATGGAGGTGAGAGAAGCTCATCACGCCCGGCTCCTGCTCCCCGCAAAGGGCCAATCGGCGTCAATTACTGGAATAAGCAATCGAGAGACGGAGGGAGCGTGAGAAAAAGAGGTCGGAGGGATTTCTGAGCCCCTCGCTCGCTGCAATCACTGTCACACAGCGAGCGAGGTGATAAGGAGGAGAAGTGTCAGAGCCTGATAGCTGCAGGGTGAAATTGCCGTCATTAAACAGTCCCCACGTCTCAGCGGAGGGAAGGATTTCTGCCTCCAAGTCTCTGTAAAAACCTCCAACCTTCACCGCTGGATGACGTCTGTCTCAACTCTGAGAACATTTCTTCAGACGTTCTTTTCTTAGCTCTCGCTGAGCTCTTCAGCTCTTCATCCTCTTTGTTTCAGTGGGAAAAATCTGCTTTTCTCTGCAGAGATTTATGACCGTGTTATCTGTAAAAATGTTCAGACTGTCAAATATAAAAACAAGCTCGTGTCCATAAACCAGAAGGCCTCCCAAATCAAAGACCAGCACACAGAGCGCTGAGTCTGGGACCTGGGGGGGTCACGGGAGTTTAGCTCAGGAATTTTGGAAATTTTCTGGGTTTTGTTTCCGTCAACTTGAATGAATTTTCCAAAGAAATCCTGGTAAATCTTGGATTTTTTTTCTTCTGTTATCGACCTGATTTAAAAAATGATGCATTAGACACGTTTGCATGCTTATCTTGTAATAACAAAACAGAATGTTTAATATTTATTCATGTATATGACCAGGTAAAAGCAGGTAATATAAGTTCCCAGAAAATTCCTGTTAATTCCTGTTTTTTTACTTTGAAAATTCCCAGAATTTTGCAGCTTTGAGCCCAGAAAACTACGTCCAGACAGAGAACTGCTCCAAATCTATCAGAGTATTAAACAGTTTATATTTTAGGATTGATGAACTGGAACATTCTGTTTCTGTTAATCATCATTTAAACTTCCTCTTGTTATTTGATCTCCATGTTGAGTTCTGAGCGTCGTGTTTGGTCTGAACCTCCACAGAGTAAAACCTGGATTCAGAGTTTCATCAGTTAATTTGACTTGTTTACAGTCAGACCTGCTGAACTGAGGATGATACAGAAACAGGATGAGGGTCCTGAACTTGAGTCCACGATGGAGTATCGTTTCTGACAGCCGACCACTGAACAAGCCAACATTTATATTCTGCTCACAGTTTGAGTTCAGAGTCTAAAGGATGCTAACCCGTCTGAATGAATGGAGTTGAACACCAAACCGCTCCCACGTGAGGATCAGCTTTTTCTGAATGGATCCAGAAAACACAGAGACAGACAGGGACTGATCAGTTGCTAATGCTAAGCTAACAGACTGTCCCCCTGTTTGTTTGTGCCGTTCTTAGGATGCTGTAAAGCGGATGTTACTGCTGTAAAGACTCTGGTGGCTGTTGTTCACATCAGTGAACCTGGTTTCATTTTGTCATCAGCTTAATGAGGCTGAACTCAGAGCGCTCGATGTACTGACACATTTTTGGGTCACATGGGGGGGGGGGGGGGGGGGGGGGGGGTCAGTTGTTTGGAGGTTGCCAGTTTTTCTGGAACCCCTTATTAGGAGGTCACCTGTTTACTTTTGGGGTCATCAGTTCCTTGCACCACTATTTCTGAGGGGGCGTCAGTCTCACAGACAGGGTCACAAGTTTATGACACTGCTGTCATGAAGGTCCCATTATTCTGCCGTCACCTGTGGAGGATCGGTCACCACTTTCTGGCACCTTTAATTTTGGGGGGTCCCCAGTTTCTGGAACTACTATTTGAAGGCTCCCCAGCTTCTTTTATGGCTAATTTTGTGTGTTGCCAGTTTGTAGCACCACTGTTTTTGGAGTCCAGTTCCTGGTCACTATGGTCCAGCACCGCTGCTAAGTTTGGCCACCCCTGATAAAAACACACGTGTGAAGTTAAAACAAACACCTGTAACTGCTTCAGTTTACAGTATTTGTGTCTTTGCATGTCTCTGTGACTCTTTCGTTCTCCCTCCATCCTGCAGCTCTCACTCCTTCACGTGTCCTCTCTGCACACGCTCCGCTCTGAGCGTCTCTGCTGGGACACACCTGACTTCCAGCTGTGATGAGTTATGTAACCTCTGCCTCTCTCCTTTCTCTATTTAATAACTTCTCTTTATGTATCCCTGCGGCGCTCTCCGTCTTCTCTGCACACACACACACACACACACTCACACACACACACATTCAAATACACAAACAAACACTTTGTTGTCGGCTTTGGTGACTAAAGGCTCGTCTCTGAATCTCGCAGCAGCAGAAGCCTTCCTAAAAAAAAGAAACTTGGCTGCTGAAGAGAGATCAAACGCAGCAGCTCGGGCTCCGTCCTGCAGCGCTGGCGTGATGAGTCGGGGGGGGGGATTTTGGGAACATGAAACAGCAGGCGGGGGGGGGGGGGGGGGGTGTGTGGGTATGATCCAGGCGTAGGATGAGTTTGAAAGGGAGTGTGTGCCTGTGTGTGTTTGTGCTCGTGTGTTGAGTTTGAAGCCTGCGGGCAGAGAGGATAGCAGAGTGATTAGGATTGTAGTTTAAATTTAGAAATTTGGAGACGGGGAACCTGCTTCACCCAGAGGATCCTCTGCCTCTCTCTCTGCCTCTCTCCCTGAAATTAGAACAGATAACTTTCCGAGGCGTGAAGAGAAGTGTTTTTAATCGCAGCAGCAGAAATGCAGAGTCTTACTTACTTCCTCAAATGTCTTGAGGGGGGGAGAGCGGGGTGTGATTTAGCGGGATGAGGGGGAGCGATTAAGAGGAGGAAGAATACCAAGTGGAACATTTCAAAGCATGCTGTTAATTCGCTGCGGGGATGTTCAGCAGACATTTTGGGAGGTTTGGAAGCCCGAGCAGGCGGTGTCCTCGTTTTTTAAAGCGCTCAGCTTTCTTGTTGTCTTGTGAGGAAACGGCTCACAGCTCTGCCTGCAGATGAAACACTGCAGTGCTGACGTCAGGTGAGGAGTTTGTCTGAAGTAATGTGGGGGTGTCTGATTGTTGGATCCACCTACAGTCAGTTAATCTGAACCCCGTCTGTTATTATTCTTAATATTTAAACTCTGGAGCTTCGTACCAGCGTTTTCCAGCGTTTGATTTCATGAGTGTAACTTTATTTTCAATCAGCTCCTGTGGCTTCATTAATGAATGTAAGTTTACTTTTGCTCCCATCACATTAGTTAGAAGAGGTCCTGTACCCTCTGTGAACGATCCTCCACTACATGAGGTCACATGTTCAAAATGAAGCTGGTGATAAAGTTTCAGAAAGGATAAGAGTCGTGTGTTTATAGACCAAGATGCTTCAGTATCACCATAAAACACGAGACGGCAACAGTTCAAGACAAACCAGCCAGAAGGTTAAATCACCGCCATCATCAGCTGCTCTCGTTGTTCTCAGCAGGGAGGAAACATGTCTCAGTCAACATATTTTGATGTTTTTATTATTTATTTATTATGTATTTATTTATTTTAGGGGTGTTTCGAGCTGATATTGATATCCGATATCGGTCTGATAAAAGTAGTCCATTCCAGACTCCGCTCCAGCTCTTCTATCCAACGTGAAGAGCCCACGTGATCCCAACAACAGCGTGCTAAGGTGCTAACAAAGTAGCTTAGAGTAATATAGTGTGGCAGTATTTTTGGTAGTAACCGTGACCATCGGGTCAGTAGTTAGCAGTGACCATCGGGTCAGTAGTTAGCAGTGACCATCTGGTCAGTAGTTAGCAGTGACCGTCAGGTCAGTAGTTAGCAGTGACCGTCAGGTCAGTAGTTAGCAGTGACCGTCAGGTCAGTAGTTAGCAGTGACCGTCTGGTCAGTAGTTAGCAGTGACCGTCTGGTCAGTAGTTAGCAGTGACCGTCAGGTCAGTAGTTAGCAGTGACCGTCAGGTCAGTAGTTAGCAGTGACCGTCAGGTCAGTAGTTAGCAGTGACCGTCTGGTCAGTAGTTAGCAGTGACCGTCAGGTCAGTAGTTAGCAGTGACCGTCAGGTCAGTAGTTAGCAGTGACCGTCAGGTCAGTAGTTAGCAGTGATCGTCAGGTCAGTAGTTAGCAGTGACCGTCAGGTCAGTAGTTAGCAGTGATCATCTGGTCAGTAGTTAGCAGTGACCGTCAGGTCAGTAGTTAGCAGTGACCGTCAGGTCAGTAGTTAGCAGTGACCGTCAGGTCAGTAGTTAGCAGTGACCGTCAGGTCAGTAGTTAGCAGTGACCGTCAGGTCAGTAGTCCCTCTGTCTTCAGATCTGTTGACAGTGTGACATCTTCTGGACAGAAACAGTATTGAAACCTTCACCGCTGCCATGTTTGACTCTGAGTGCTGCCCCCTAGCGGACGTATCATTAATGTGCAACTCATTTATTTCTTATACTGAATTTTAAAGCTTATCATTGGCTGTCGCCATATTGGAAATGCTGAACTTTGAACACTTTTAGAGATGATACCGTTTTTTCCCTCCTGATACTGAGTACAGACCCGACACCAGAATGTTCTAAATAATCTGATGCTACGCCTGCATGGCTGTGATATCATTATCACTGTGGCCTGGTTCAGGTTAAACCCTGAAAACATGAATAAATAGAGCAGTGTCAGGCCATTTATTTTAACATGTACTTATAAATTAAACAGTATAAAAACAGTGCTGAAAATTCAATTTGACTGAATAAATCAAGAAACAATTATTTAAAAAAAGTGTAAAAATTAAAAATAAATCTGGGAATAAATCTGTTTTTAAATTAAAGTGCAGAGTTTAACAAAGCGAAACAGTAAATTAATTATTAATTTAATTATGTGGTGTCAGATCGGTGCCTGGACTCCAGTAGTCGCTGATACCAACACCAGCGTTTTCAGCTGTATCGGAGAAATTTCTGATACTGGTATCGGAATCGGAACAACTCTAAACGCTTTGCTGTGATCAGGACGAGGAAATGACTCGGGTCACTCACGCCCTCACACAGGAACAACTTACAGGTTCAATGACTCTGAAAATAATGACTGATAGGATAAAATCCCTCCCTCAAAGCTGGACGTTCTGCTTCCTGTGTGATAATCTGCAGCAGGTGATGAGTGATGCACTTCCTCCCCACCTCATCTCGCTCCTTCCTCTTCTCCTGCACGCGCTCTAATCTCACCTCTCTTATTAATCCCGTTGTTGTTATCAAAGTAATCTTCATCTCATTAACAGCCGACACCTCGTCGCACGCAGGAGGCCTGTGTCAGCGTGAAGACACGTCTGCTGGGTGGGTTTGATTCATTCCTCAGTAGAGACACAGAGTCTGCGTGAGCCGTACAGTCCACAGCACAAACCTTTCTTCAGCGTGTGCTCTGAGTCCTGAGGCCGATAGAAACACCTGCTTCATGGGAGGTGAAAGCCTGCGAGTTATTTTAACTCTCAGTCTGTGTCACTCCTGGCTGTCAGGGACGTGACGGTGCTCACATCACTCCCTCACACACTCACA
The DNA here is from genome assembly GCA_030710495.1 of Labroides dimidiatus. Taxonomy (NCBI): domain Eukaryota; kingdom Metazoa; phylum Chordata; class Actinopteri; order Labriformes; family Labridae; genus Labroides; species Labroides dimidiatus. Next base: position 779,716 of record CM061146.1, on the reverse strand, counting down.
AACACACATCACCTTAGATTAGTAATTCCCATCTGTCCGTGGCGATAGTGAGGTATTAGCGCTCGGCTAAATCTCTGAAAATCCTGGTTCATCACACTTTTGTATCCCACATGATCCTTCCCCAGACACACACACGCGCACACACACACACATATACACACACACAGATGCACATACGCAATGCACGAGCACACACAGAAGTGTTTTCATTGTCTCAGTTAAGCTTTGGTAGGAGAGAAGTGTCAGTCATCTCTGCAGCAGAGCTCTGATTGTACCTGACTCCATCACAGGTACACAAACACTCACCTGGAGGGACCAGAGAAGCTACCTGTGCCGTCCCCATCATTTCACCCCTCTGATCAGAACCAAAAACTGCTCACTCAGTGGCTGAAGCTGCAGGTGTTTGACATGCAAAGCCTTCCTGAAAGGATGGAGTCATGCATTATGAATCAGAGGACGGCTTCCTGCATTAAACATGAACAGAGTCTGTGTGAGACGCCTCCTGAAGATGAGCTGCAGATCAGGAAACGCTGAGTCATCCTTCCAGGAAAACTGCTGCATGTGGGCAGAATTCAACATTATCACAAACAGCTAACCCATGTTTCAGCCCAGGTTTCAGTCCGTGTTTCAGTCCGTGTTTCAGTCCATATTTCACTCTGTGTTTCAGCCCGTGTTTCAGCCCGTGTTTCAGCCCGTGTTTCAGTCCATGTTTCAGCCCGTGTTTCACCCCATGTTTCAGCCCGTGCTTCAGCCTGTGTTTCAGTCCGTGTTTCAGCCTGTTTCAGCCCGTGTTTCAGCCCGTGTTTCAGTCTGTGTTTCAGTCCGTGTTTCAGTCTGTGTTTCACCCCGTGTTTCAGCCTGTTTCAGCCCATGTTTCAGCCCATGTTTCAGCCCATGTTTCAGTCCATGTTTCAGCCCATGTTTCACCCCATGTTTCACCCCATGTTTCAGCCCGTGCTTCAGCCCGTGTTTCAGTCTGTGTTTCAGTCCGTGTTTCAGCCTGTTTCAGCCCGTGCTTCAGCCCGTGTTTCAGTCTGTGTTTCAGTCCGTGTTTCAGCCTGTTTCAGTCCGTGTTTCTGCCCATGTTTCAGCCCGTGTTTCAGCCCGTGTTTCAGTCCATGTTTCAGCCCGTGTTTCAGCCCGTGTTTCAGTCCATGTTTCAGCCCGTGTTTCAGTCCATGTTTCACCCCATGTTTCAGCCCGTGCTTCAGCCCGTGTTTCAGTTTGTGTTTCACCCCGTGTTTCAGCCTGTTTCAGCCCATGTTTCAGCCCATGTTTCAGCCCATGTTTCAGTCCATGTTTCAGCCCATGTTTCACCCCATGTTTCAGCCCGTGCTTCAGCCCGTGTTTCAGTCTGTGTTTCAGTCCGTGTTTCAGCCTGTTTCAGCCCGTGTTTCAGTCCGTGTTTTAGTCCATGTTTCACCCCATGTTTCAGCCCATGTTTCAGTCCGTGTTTCAGTCCATGTTTCACCTCGTTTCACCCCATGTTTCAGTCCGAGTTTCAGTCTGTGTTTCAGTCCATGTTTCAGCTTGTGTTTCACCCCATGTATCAGCCCGTGTTTCATTCTGTGTTTCAGCTCATGTGCTCATGTTTCAGCCTTTGTTTCAGCTCGTGTTTCAGCCCGTGTTTCAGCTCATGTTTCAGCCTTTGTTTCAGTCCGTGTTTCAGCTCATGTTTCAGCTCATGTTTCAGCTCATGTTTATCCTTTGTTTCAGCTCGTGTTTCAGTCCGTGCTTCAGCCCGTGTTTCAGCCCGTGTTTCAGCCCGTGTTTCAGCCCGTGCTCTCTCTCAGGTCACAAAACCTGATTCCAGTGAAGTTTGGACGTTGTGTAAAATGTAAACAAACAGAATACAATGATTTGTAAATCCTGTTTAACTTATATTCAGCTGAATTCTCTACAAAGTCATTTATTGTTCAAACTTATAAACTTTATTGTTTTCATGTCGCTGCAACAAAAGAAGAAAGTTTGTTCTGAACATATTAACAGATTTCTCACTTTAAGTGTTTCCTCTGTCCTACAGCCTCCAAGACAATTACATGCAAATTATGCAAATTAGGTAACACTATCATTAGGTGACCCCTGGGAGAGCCAATAGTTGGTTTCCTTACTGAGGGAAAGGTAAGAATGATTTTCTGAGGAAGAAATCAAGTGAAAGAGGCAGACAACAAAAAACTGTCTGAAAATAAACAGATACACTGAATTATGGCTGAATACACAGATGAAAAAGTAATTTACTGTTTGGGTGGAAAATGTTTCATTTGGTCTCTTAAATAAATGTTTTTAGAGTTTTTTTCCCTGCAAACAAAAGTGATGATCTGTATAATCATCAAACATTTCAGAAACAGTTAATCAGAGGGTTTGAAATGAGCACTGATGGATAAAAATACACTGTGGAGTATTTTTGAGTTTCTAAACTCTGGCAGTCTTGAGTCTGGACTGTAATGAAGCACAGAGACCTGGTGTGGACTCGTCCCTCCTCCCCTCAGTGTCCCCTCTCCTCCCCTCCATCAGCCCGGCCCGCTGCGGCTGCTGTTTAATTGGATCAATGATTGGATTGTTGAACGGAGGATCTATTTATAGAGCTGCTGATGCAGGCCGCAGGCTGACGCTGCATCACTGCTACATATCCCACAATCCCACTCTGTCTGGGTTCATTAATCCCTGTGCATAATTTAATCTGAGCGTGGGGTGCAGCAGTCTGTTTGAAGGGTTTGTCTTCAGGGTTTATGACATGAAGCCTTTGGTGAAGCGTCTGAAACAGAGCTGCAGTGAGCTCCTGCGTGCTTTACACGACTTTGAGAAGACATCCGCTGTTTTCCAGGGATGACCCCAAAACTTTCAGCTGAAAATGGGCCAAAAAAACATTTTCGTTTTTTTCGGTGATCACTGAAACAACATGGCTGAAACAACATGTTGTGATGACGCAAGCAAAAACCGCAGCCGGCACGCTCATGTCTGGATAAGGGCCGATATATTTCAATAAATCAGAGAAAGACCCACGGATAACGATTTGTAAGACGTGATGCGCCCACAAAAAATGATCCAGACTGCGATGGATCCAGAGAACCTGCCTGGAGAAGGAGACGCGCGGAGCGCAGGAGAAGGAGAGAGTGCAGAAAAAAGGACTCGTTGCTCTGAACCTGATGAGGAGCATTCCTCTAGACCTGGTCTAAACCTTCCTCTTTTATCTAAAAGACTAAACAGCCTCATGTTATTTATCCTTTTAACATGACGGGATGGTTAAGCAATCACAACTCTCCTCTCCCACCTGTGATTGGCTGGAACGGGGTTCCGGGTTGCAGGACAGTGTTGCCAACTCAGTTGCTATATTTAGACCCCTCTAGCAGCGACAAATCTAGAGATTTTTCTGGAGTTTGAAGTGAAAAGAAGTTTTGATCTTCAGCCGCTTCTTCTCAATGAGCAGCGGGCTCTAAGCCCCTCCCCTCTCCAAAACACAGACTCCTCCCTCCAACCTGCAGCCAGAGCAGACGACTGCATGCTAATGAAACATGCTAATGTTTGTCTCTTTGGGTCAGTTTAGCCGGTCAAAGGCTGATAAAGGAGGAGGTTTTTTTTTATTTAACATAAAAAACAAGAATCAACAGAAGAAAGTTCATTTATCGTCATAAACACATTTACTGTGGACTCAGTGTCTGACCCCTCAGCTGTTTGAAAGTCTTCTCTTGCTCTGGACTTTATTTATTTATTTATTTTCCAATCTAAGAAAACTGCCCAGAGTAGTTAAATCAGATGTAGATGAAAAATAAAGATTTGTGCCAAAACGTGATGAATTTTTCTTTGGTTAGAATTTATAAATGAAAGTTCAGGAACTGGTATAGGTGAAGGTATCGGTACCTGACACCCAGCCCTAACTACCGTAGGCCTACCACCTACAACATATGAATGAAGTAGGCACTGCATACTGCCTGATGCTTTTGAATGTAATCCATAAATACTTTATGGTCTTTAAAGTGTCTGTAAAGTCATCAGACACCATCCTAACACACGTGTGTCCTGTCAGTTGAGGTTGTCCTGAAACATTTAACAGGTTTAACTTGGTTATAGTTGAGCTTTAACACAACAACACCAGGCGCACCAAACAAAGGAAAAACATGGAGCTGAGTCTGCACGTCGGCTGGTTCAGATAACACACGTTAGTGGTTAATGAACTACGTGTCTGTTTTAAGGTTATTTTTCCAGGTTGTGTTTCTGTTGCGTCTGAGGCAGCAGGACCTGAGGCCGTCTCAACCTGCTTTCATTATTAGCATTCAGCACTGAGACAACACTGACCTGCATCTTCACTTTCTTCTCATGTGATTTCCTGACATGAATGAGATGTGATGGGCTCAGTAAAACTTATCAATATGCAAAGTGCTGATGTGTTTCCTCCTTTTAATTTCAGACTGACGGCGGCGGCGGCGGCGGCGCCCGGGAGCTTTATCAGTCCGTCAGCACGTGTCATGTGTTTGTGTCATTTGCATTCGGAGCATTTCTAAACAGATAAGCAATGAAGTCAGAGTTATTATGGGTTTACCTCCGGCAGGGACAGCTGTCTCACACACACACACACACACACACACACACACACACACACACACACACACACACACACACTGTGAATGTTTAAACAGAGTGTGGAGCATGAATGTCAAACTCACGTTAAGCGTTCAGTGAAAAATGCCTCCTGAAAAAGTGTGTTTGAGCTGCCGCCTATATTCGACGTACACGTGTTTGTGTGTGTGTGTGTGTGTGTGTGTTTCTATGTATATTTGTAATATGTATGTAAATAAGGTACAGCACCGGCCATGGACACACACATTAATCGCCAAGACGTCTGCTAGCGTGTAAAGTCCCTGTGGGTTTGATGTCAAGGAAGGTGACATGCCTGTGACTGTGTGTGTGTGTGTGTGTGTGTGTGTGTGTGTGTGTGTGTGTGTGTGTGTGTGTGTGTGTGTGTGTGTGTGTGTGTGTGTGTGTGTGTGTGTGTGTGTGTATGTGTGAACTATCACACCAGACCCTTCCATATATAAATGACTCTTCCCTCCGCCCCGTCCTTTTCTCTCCTCCTCTTCCTCACGTCTCTAGTTTCTTTTTTCCTCCTCCTCCTTCTTGCTCGTCTCTCGCCTCGTCCTGTTCCCCCTCTTCTTCTTCTTCTTCTTCTTCTTCTTCTTCTTCTTCTTCTTCTTCTTCTGCTCTGAGCTTCTTGATCATATCTGCTTCCTGAAATCTGCTTTCGCTCACCTCATCTCCTCTTCTTCCTCTCCTTGCAGCTTGTTTTGACTCCTCTTTCCACAGAGTGCTGATTTATGGATCAGCAGATGAACTCCCCTCAGTGTTTCTCTCTCTGTGTCTCCGGGCACATTAACTGCACTCTGGCTTTAATAACTTTAATCACAGCTTGGACTCTGTATACAGGAGGAGTAATAATGCTAATAAGACGTGTTGAACCTTTGAGGTTTCGCTCGTTAGAGACAAAACAAATACAGTGAGATGGCCTCTGGCTGGAGGGAAGGAGGGAGGAAGCCTTTCTTTGGCCCGGAGCAGGATTTCATTACGGCTCAGCTCTGATTTAATAAAGAACTGAACACACGGCTCAGCACAGCTCTCAAATAACATCATAGTTAGATTTGAACAACCCACAACGCAGCTGTGTACATGCACCAGATTTCAAAGGCCGATGAAGAAGAAAATCTGAGTGCATGCAGACATTTTTAATCCTTTTCTTTTTTTTGGCATGCAGCGTTTCCACCAAGTGGTCCGGTCTGGATCAGCACAGTTTGGTCTGGATCAGCACAGTTTGGTCTGGATCGGTACAGTTTGGTCTAGATCGATACAGTTTGGTCTGGATCGGTACAGTTTGGTCTGGATCTGTATAGTTTGGTCTGGATCGGTACAGTTCGGTCTGGATCGGTACAGTTCGGTCTGGATCGGTACAGTTCGGTCTAGATCGATACAGTTTGGTCTGGATCGGTACAGTTTGGTCTGGATCGGTACAGTTTGGTTTGGATCGGTACAGTTTGGTCTGGATCGGTATAGTTTGGTCTGGATCGGTACAGTTTGGTCTGGATCGGTACAGTTTGATCTGGATCGGTACAGTTTGGTCTGGATCGGTACATTTTGGTCTGGATCGGTACAGTTTGGTTTGGATCGGTACATTTTGGTCTGGATCGGTACAGTTTGGTTTGGATCGGTACAGTTTGGTCTGGATCGGTACAGTTTGGTTTGGATCGGTACAGTTTGGTCTGGATCGATACAGTTTGGTCTGGATCGGTACAGTTTGGTCTGGATCGGTACAGTTTGGTCTGGATCGGTACAGTTTGGTCTGGATCGGTACAGTTTGGTCTGGATCGGTACAGTTTGGTCTGGATCGCTACAGTTTGGTCTGGATCGGTACAGTTTGGTCTGGATCAGTACAGTTTGGTCTGGATCAGTTCAGTTTGGTTTGGATCAGTACAGTTTGGTCTGGATCGGTACAGTTTGGTTTGGATCGGTACAGTTTGGTCTGGAGCAGTACAGTTTGGTCTTAGAATAATTTTGTCCTCACAGTCTCCACCCACAGCTGGTGACCACAGGTGAGGGCTGGAACATAGACCGGTATAAGTGTCCACATCACCGCTGATGCCGCCCCCGATCCGTCTGTCAATCTCTCGCTCCATTATTCCCTCACTCGTGAACAAAACCCCGCCATACTTAAACTCCTCCACTTGGGGAAAGTCTCCCTCCCAGCATCAAAACCAGCTTCACAGAAACACAGAGTCCTCTCTCTGATGGTCTGATCTGGTTTCTCAGGGCACAGAGCAAAGAACCCATAAACACAAATATTACCCATGGTACATCGCTGTGTCTGCTGTTTCCCAGGCGACAGAAGGGAATGTGAGAATCTGTAAGCAGAGTGTGTTGAAGAGGATTTCAGCCAACACAGGTGGAGGGAAAGGTAAAGAGACGGCAGGTGAGGAGGAAGAGGAGGAGGAGGATTTGATGGGGAATAAAATCGGGATTAGAGCGAGAGAGTTCAGCTCACAGGCAGAAATAAGAAATTAGTAACAGAGGAGTGATCACCTGAGCTGTCAACTGCAACTGGTGTGTGTGCGTGCTGTGTGCGTGCGTGTGCGTGTGTGTGTGTGGGAAAGCGGCTGAGTTGGAGGACAGGGTGAGAGAGGGTGTGTTTGTGTGAGCTGGGTGTAATTAGTGTTATCAGGTATGCAGCGCAGGCACAACAAAAGCAGCTGTTTGGAATATTTAACAGGCTGCTTGAGTGACAGCGTCAGGTGGAGCGAGGGGGGGGGGGGGGGGGGTGGAGTTAGTTTCACTTCCTGTCTGAAATCATCTCATGTTTAGCACATTACACTCATTATTTATGTTAGCTGCCCTTACATTGTGCTGCTGCTGCTGCTGCTGCTGCTGTGAGGGTTTTCTGATTTGAGGATAATGACTTCAGACGTGATCTGAACCTGGAGGACGGAGACAAAGAGCGAAGTTAACGTGGAGCATCTCATTAAAGTCCTATTTTTCATGCAGTGACAGATTATTTTATGTCTGTTAGTTTTAGATAAATAAAAGATAATCTAAATAAACGGCTTGTCTTTGTTCAATAATAATATGAATAGCTACCAAAAAAAATATATAAACAGTGTTTCTCAACCTTGGGTTCACAACCCCACATGGGGTCACCTGGAATTCAAATGGGGTCGCCTGAAATGTTTAGTAATTAAAAAAAAAAAAAAAAGATAAAAGTGTTTTTTTTAATAATTGTTCTTCTTTTCATAATGAAAACACCACCCACAGTCTTATACTTTCACTTTCTCTAATATGAATCTAGTTCAAATAAAATGCAGCATATAAAAATATCTGAGCTGGTACATCTTGATTGACAGCCGTGATCACATGACTGCATGGATGCCACTGCTTGAGTTCCCTCACTTCAACCTGTTTAAACAAACATGCAGTCAGTCGGAAAAAACAGAAAACAAAACAGAAAGATTTCTTCACTCGCCTGGTCCCTAGTGTCTGGCCCCTGGTCCCTGGCCCCTGGTCTCTGGCCCCTGGTCTTTGGACCCTGGCCCCTGGTCCCTGGTCTCTGGCCTCTGGTCGTTGGACCCTGGTCCCTGGTCTTTGGCCCCTGGTCCCTGGCCTTTGGTCGCTGGTCTTTGGTCCCTGGGCCCCTGGTCCCTGGTCTTTGGACCCTGGTCTCTGGCCTCTGGTGGTTGGACCCTGGTCTTTGGCCCCTGAACCCTGGTCTTTGGACCCTGGTCTTTGGTCCCTGGCCCCTGGTCCTTGGACCCTGGTCCCTAGTCTCTGGCCCCTGGTCTTTGGTCCCTGGTCCCTGGTCTCTGGTCCCTAGTCTCTGGCCCCTGGTCTTTGGTCCCTGGTCCCTGGTCTCTGGCCCCTGGCCCCTGGCTGAGACGTTAAATATTTCCATCGATCATGGAAATGGTAAACAATGTGTGAGGAGGAAGAAGATTAAAAACTAGAGACTCTAAAATCCTGATCAGAAACTTACTCATTGGGTAAATTAGTGATGTCAGATTTGGGTCATGACCCCAAAGCTAAAAGGTACAAAACCTGGACTTTAATTAAACCCGAAGTCCATGTTTTCCTGTTTCAGTCGACCTGGTATTACAGTATAAAAACACATCAAGGTAAACAATCTGAGCTAACATAATAACGTATGCTAAAGTGTTGTCTGATGAATATAAATATTTTACAACAATATGGAAATTTAAACTCACAGGTTTTTTGTCCTTTACGTTATCCCGTTTCAATCAATCAATCAATCAGTCTTTATTTATATAGCGCCAATTCATAACAAACGTTATCTCAAGACGCTTTCCAAGCGTTAACAGGTCTAGACCTGTAAATGGTAATAAAATTTTATTAACAGAAACCCAACATCAAGACAAGATAAGAAGCCTTATCTCATCTTAACCCACCATGAGTACAGCACTTTGCAATATTTAGCAAGTTACAATGGCAAGGAAAAACTTCCCTTTAACGGGCAGAAACCTCGGACAGAACCAGACTCATGTTAGACAGACATCTGCCTCGACTGTGTTGGGATTAGAGAGAGAGAAGGGGGGGAGGGGGGAGGGGCAGAGAGACAAAGACACACGGAGACATAAACACAGAGTCCATATTTCTGTGTTGTAGAGATGATCACGGAGAAACTGTAACTGTAGGTAGCCGTAGCAGCTGGAGTCTGTCAGGTCCATGGCAGCAGGCCGTCCACAGCAACAATTCGAAGGAACCTAACAGACAAACTCAGAGACTCCCAGAGAGATCCATGGTTAATAACTTTAATGGGACATTAAGGTTAGAAGTTAGACTGACAGATAGAGAAGAGAGGGAAGCAGGAGCCTTGTGTGTCAGTTCCCCCCGGACAGTCTAAACCTTTAGCAGCATAACTAAGAGCTGGTTCAGACCTGATCCAGCTCTAACTATAAGCTTTATCATAAAGGAAAGTTTGAAGTCTACTCCTAAAAGTAGAGAGGGTGTCTGCTCCCCGAACTTCAGCCGGTAGATGATTCCAGAGAAGAGGAGCCTGATAACTAAAGGCTCGACCTCCCAGACTACTTTTAGAGACCCTGGGTACAACGAGCAGGCCTGCATGCTGGGAACGCAGCGATCTAGACGGATAATATGGCACGATAAGCTCTTTAAGATAGGATGGCCCAATGCCATTAAGAGCTTTGAAAGTCAGAAGAAGAATTTTATATTCTATTCTAAACTTTATGGGTAGCCAGTGCAGAGACGCTAACACCGTTTAAAGTTGCTGTGAGGAACTTTTGGTCGGTGTTGTTTCGGCACCCCGTGTGGACGGCGCCGTGCATCCTTCCTCGACATTCATGTCACATGTGTCACAAAAACAACATTTCTGCAGCCTTCTGTCTGTTTTATTTTATTTTTTTACAAACACTCTTTAACGTTGACGTCTCCGCGGACACTCTGAGCTTTCCTGTATGTTTATCTAAAGGATGAATGCAAATGTTAGTCTACACATTAAAGCTTTTTGCATGAGCGAAGTAAGAGTGTGTGCATGTATGCACGTGTGTATATGATCATGTGTGAGCTTGTAGAGTTAAATATCTGCAGGCTA
>CM061146.1:742120-764620 GCA_030710495.1 Labroides dimidiatus | reverse complement strand
TTACAGGCCGCAGATGTCAGATATGATTTTTTCCTGCAGTTGAAAACAGATTTCCAAGACTAGATTTGTATTTTTTTGGATGTGATTTGTGGCCGACTTTGTCATCCGTCATTTCACCACAGTCCCATGAGGAGCGTGGCCACTTTGAGCAACAAGACGATAACAAACATGAACATTCACAAAGTTCAAATCTCACACTGACTCATACGTTAGTGAGCTCTGTGAACTGAACACGGTAACTGTTGTGTTTTGGTGCCTAAGTTGGAGGAACCTCCAGACAGCTGGAGTCCCAGACCAAGGAGTTCCCTGGATCCCACCCCAGTGTTGATCCTAAAACCTCAAACCTGTTGACTCCAGACCACAGCAGAGTGGATCCAGTGTGAGTTGACACACTGACTTGAATAAAAACCAGTCTGACCTGCTGCTGGACCAGAGACTCATCTGGTGTATTTTAGCAGTTAGTTCCTGTACCTGGGTTTTGGTATCAGCAGATACTGGTCCCATTATTTATTTAGCATTCTCTGTTCTTTAAAGTCTCTGTGAGGACTCTGTCTGAAGTGGATCACAGCGCCATCTTCTGGCTGGAATCGTGCACACACTGTGGTGATGTCATGACTCTTAACAAGGCGTGTGTTTGTTTTGGAAATGAATGGAGATCAGATCTTCTTTTTAACACTACTTTTCTTTGTTCAGGATGACTTTTTACTGGATACTTTGTCAGTTTGTTCTGGAGTTTAGTAGACGCTGCTCTGAGACGTATCTGTAGGCTAACGTGTAACGTTACTGAATCATTATGTCCTGCTCATCGACCAATCAGAGCTAACGTAACCTCACTCTTCATTTTATTGACAGACTCTCAAGTTTGATCAGATCACTGCAGAATAACTGCTGCATGTGGGCTGGAATGAACATCATCACAAACAGGTTAGCTTGTGTGTTAGCCTTTAGCTCCTGTTTTAGCCTTTAGCTCGAGTTTTAGCCTTTAGCTTATGTTTTAGCTTTTAGCTTATGTTTTAGCCTTTAGCTTGTGTTTTAGCCTTTAGCTCATGTTCTAGCCTTTAGCTTGTGTTTCAGTCTTTAGCTCGTGTTTTAGCCTTTAGCTCATGTTTTAGCCTTTAGCATGTGTTTTAGCCTTTAGCTCATGTTTTAGCCTTTAGCTCGTGTTTTAGCCTTAAGCTCATGTTCCAGCCTTTAGCTCGTGTTTTAGCCTTTAGCTTGTGGTTTAGCTTTTAGCTAATGTTTTAGCCTTTAGCTTGTGTTTTAGCCTTTAGCTCATGTTTTAGCCTTTAGCTCGTGTTTTAGCTTTTAGCTTGTGTTTTAGCCTTTAGCTCATGTTTTAGCCTTTAGCTCGTGTTTTAGCCTTTAGCTTGTGTTTTAGCCTTTAGCTCATGTTCTAGCCTTTAGCTCGTGTTTTAGCCTTTAGCTCATGTTTTAGCCTTTAGCTCATGTTTTAACCTTTAGCTCGTGTTTTAGCCTTTATCTCGTGTTTTAGCCTTTAGCTCGTGTTGAGCAGCATTTTATTGGAATAATAAACATAAGTCAACCTCTTACAGCACATTTGATAACATTTGTTTGATTTTGAAATTAACTTGAAATTAGATTTGATTTTTATCCTTTGTCTGGATTCAAAGATTGTTTTCAAATGTAAAATTATGGAAATAATAATAATAATAAATGTTATTTGTGGGCGCCTTTCATGTCAGTCAGCGTCCGTAAGGAGATCAGCTTGATAAAACCTCAAACAGCAGAGGTGAGGAGGATGCGGTCAGTGGAAACCAGCGAGTTTTTGAGGTGTGATCTGAAGGTGCAGAGAGGTGACGTCTTGATTGGTTTGTAATTAAACAGCTGCAGCTGCACTCAGGTCTGCAGGATTTGAGCACAGCAGTGTGTGACTCCCTGCTGCATTGTTCATCCTGAGTTTTCTCCCAGGCGGGTCTTGCTCAGAGCTGCTGCAGGCAGAGATTGTCCCACAATCTGCATCCGATTCTCAGCGGGTTCAACAGTTCAAGCGAACAATTTCCCTCCACGCTGTCGTTTTATTTCTATTTCAATATCAAAAATGTTGATTTATTCAGGTTTAAGTGCCGTCACCGACTCTTCCTGCAGGATTTCAGAGTCCGGCTCTTCCTCTGAGCAATTCAAGGACACCATTAAGATTACCATTTAGATATAACACGCGCTGGGATCCCATCTCCCTCAGTTCAGGATGGTGAACCAGCGCCTCAAATGCCAGAATGGCGCTGCCTGCAGAGCTGCTCATATTCCCTCCATCCTTAGTTCTTATGGTCTCCTAGACGACGCTGATATCAGCGCACCTCTGCTGGTAACCTGCAGGACTCTGGAGCTGCAGGTTCCCCTTTCTTTTGTTTTTCCTTCTTTCGTTGAGGACACTTTGATTTCTAACGTGTTTCTTTCCTTTTCTGTCTTCAGTGTAAACTGATGCATGTCAGAAGCTTTTTCTGTGGTGTGTAAGTTTTCTCCCAGGTTTACAGGCTCTAACTATGGTGAGGTAACCTGTAACTAGTCCCTCAGCATCCCTCCTGGACTGGGAACAAAGTCAGGAGATCTGGGAGAGGAAGACAGTCCTGAGAAATGGTAAAAATGGGAGGGAAGGCAGACGGAGGGGAAGGAGCAGACAAAGAGAGGAGGAGGAGGAGGAGGAGGGGGGTGGAGGGGGGGTGGGGGTGGAGGATGGAAATTAAAGAGGAGCGATAGCAGCAGCCTCTTAGTCTTATCTTAATTATAAACACGATGACCCAGCTGTGCTGCCCGCCGCGCTGCAGCCGTCTGACAGTGACCACTGACAGACACACACATTCAAACACACAGACCTAATAAACCTGTCTGACACCCCTAATCAGCTCATTCTCCCCAGGGTGGACCATGTGTGTGTGTGTGTGTGTGTGTGTGTGTGTGTGTGTGTGTGTGTGTGTGTGCCATCTCCTTCCCCTGAGACCAGGTGAGCAGCAAGGATGAGAAAAGATGCTTTAATTGCTTTTTCCTCCACTTTCCTCCAGCTCTGCCTCATCCTGTCCCTGAGTGTTGGCTGCTGCACACACACACACACACACACACACACACACACACACACACACACACACACACACACACACACACACACACAGGGGCACTTATTTCACTCATGTTATGGTCAACTCATTTCCAGCTGCACTGTATCAACACAGTCCAAATCAATGAATAGTGTGTGTGTATGTGTGTGTGTGTGTGTGTGTGTGTGTGTGTGTGTGTGTGTGTGTGTGTGTCAGAGGGAGCTGGGCTCTATTTTCAGCCTCATCACCACCCTCTGAGCCGTGTCCCTCCACTTATTTCACATCCTGTGAGGAGCGTTAAGTTTATGACGTATCGTTTGGGTTCAGTTTGGAGGACTGTGAGCTGGTTCAGTTTGGAGGACTGTGAGCTGGTTCAGTTTGGAGGACTGTGAGCTGGTTCAGTTTGGAGGACTGTGAGCTGGTTCAGTTTGGAGGACTGTGAGCTGGTTCAGTTTGGAGGACTGTGAGCTGGTTCAGTTTGGAGGACTGTGAGCTGGTTCAGTTTGGAGGACTGTGAGCTGGTTCAGTTTGGAGGACTGTGAGCTGGTTCAGTTTGGAGGACTGTGAGCTGGTTCAGTTTGGAGGACTGTGAGCTGGTTCAGTTCTGGGTCTGGATTCTGACCCAGCAGAGACACTGAAAACACCTCAGTCAGGACCAAAAACCTTTCTGCTGTCATCCATACCTCCTTAAATCTGTTGAGCTGAACCTTTTACCACAGTGTCAACAGGCAGAGCTTCTGTCCTTCTTTTTTCTTCCTTCTCGTCTGTTTTATTCTCTTTCATTGATTTTTCGCTTTTTTTTCTTTCTTGTTTCTTTTTAGTTGTTTTTACATCTTTTTCACTTTATTTCTTTTTCTTTCATCTATTTTTTGTGTTCTCTTTCTCTCTCGTTGTCTTTTTTCTTTTCTGTTTTTTTTTTGTCTTTTTTTCCATCAGCCTTTATTTCTAGACATTTTCATTATTAACTCCTTTTTTATGTTATTTCTTACTTCTTTCTAACATTTTCTTTTCCCCCTTCCTTTGTTTCTTTGGTCTTTTTATCTGTTATTCTTTTTTTTCTTACTTTCATATTTTTCTCTCTTATTTCATCACTCTTTATTTATTTACTTTATAGCTTTTATAGCTTATTTTCTTTCTTTTTCCAACTTCCGTCTCCTTTTTAATTTCTTTTTTCTTTCCTGTGCCTTTTTAGTCTTTCCTTCTTTCCCCTTTTCCTACTTTCTTTCTTTCTTTTTCTTTCTTTCTTTCTTTCTTTCTTTCTTTCTTTTTTTCTTTCTTTCTTTCTTTCTTTTTCTTTTTCTTTCTTACTTTCTTTCATTTCCTTCCTTCTGTTCTGTCTTTCTTTTCTTTCATCACTACTTTTATTTTTCACTTCTTTTGTTCTTCTTTCTTTTTCTTCAAACTTTGTCATTTTTTTTTCTTATTATTTCTTTTTTCCAATTTTCTGTTTTAATTTTTTTCCTTTAGTCTCCAGCCACCCGCGACCCCCAACAGGATAATGGGTATTGAAAATGAATGAATGAATGAATGAATGAATGACAGATTTTTTCCCTTTTCCTTCTTGTCATCTGTCTTTAATTCCTCAAACTGACGCTGAGCTTTTCACAGAGTCAACAGGCAGCAGGAATGAGGGACTACTTTCTGTGGATTGATTTGATAGGTGTGATCTGGTTCTTCCTGGTGTTGTTTTAACCGCGTGTTCTGTGTTTGACTCTTTGTTTTCTGTTTCTCCACCAGAGGAACAAACTGAGGTATCAGGATCCAGGAACCTTTAGTCTGGATGTTGGTCTGTAGGTTTAGATGTTCCAGCCTGGCCTCGTCTCTCCAGCTGTGATAAAACTCATGAACAGCTGTTTGGTTGTTCAACATTTAAAATGCTTGTAAACAAGTTTAAAGTTCATATTGTTCTATATTCAATAAATAATTCAGGATTTAAAGGTGACGGATCCTCCACAGAGGATTCCTCTGGCGTTGTGTGCTGTGTTGAAGTTCACTATCTCCTCTCTGAACGGTCTCTAAGCCCAGAAAGACGGGATTAGGCTCTGGCTTTATCCCTTTATAAGAAGTGTGAATGTCATCGGCTGCATCTGAAATGCGTTTCCAGAGAATCCTTTCATTTTTACGCTCGGCTTGGTTCCTTCGAAGGACGGTCTCTGCCTCCCAAATCACTTCTAAACGACTCCCTCGTTAAGCCGACATATTGCTCCCATTCCCTGCCTGAGCCGTTTCAATTAGTTAATGAGAGACGAGGAGCCGGGAGGGAGGACGCCTGACGCTCCTCTGATCCTCAAGGTTAGAGCTGGACGGAGGGAGAGAGAGCACCCGGTCTGATCTCTGCTGCGAGGGTAATTACAGCCAGTGGACAGGAGAGAAATGAACCACTGAGACTACGAGAGGAGGAGAGGAGGAGAGGGAGGAGAGGAGAGGAGGGAGGAGAGGAGAGAGGAGAGGAGAGGAGGACAGCAGGGAGGAGAGAGGAGGAGGGGAGGGAGGAGAGGAGGGAGGAGAGGAGGGAGGACAGCAGGGAGGAGAGAGGAGAGGAGGGAGGAGAGGAGAGAGGAGGGAGGAGAGGAGAGGAGAGAGGAGGGAGGAGAGGAGAGGAGGACAGCAGGGAGGGGAGGAGAGAGGAGCGGAGGGAGGAGAGGAGAGAGGAGAGGAGGGAGGAGAGGAGAGGAGGGAGGAGAGGAGAGGAGAGGAGGGAGGAGAGGAGAGGAGAGGAGGGAGGAGAGGAGAGAAGAGGAGAGGAGAGGAGGGAGGAGAGGAGAGAAGAGGAGAGGAGAGGAGGGAGGAGAGGAGAGAGGAGAGGAGAGAGGACAGCAGGGAGGAGAGGAGAGAGGAGGGAGGAGAGGAGAGGAGAGAGGAGGGAGGAGAGGAGAGAGGAGGGAGGAGAGGAGAGGAGAGAGGAGGGAGGAGAGGAGAGGAGGACAGCAGGGAGGAGAGGAGAGGAGGGAGGAGAGGAGAGGAGAGAGGAGGGAGGAGAGGAGAGGAGGACAGCAGGGAGGAGAGGAGAGAGGAGAGGAGGGAGGAGAGGAGGGAGGAGAGGAGAGAGGAGAGGAGGGAGGAGAGGAGAGGAGAGAGGAGGGAGGAGAGTAGAGAGGAGAGGAGAGAGGACAGCAGGGAGGAGAGGAGAGAGGAGGGAGGAGAGGAGAGGAGAGAGGAGGGAGGAGAGGAGAGGAGGACAGCAGGGAGGGGAGGAGAGAGAAGAGGAGAGAGGAGAGGAGGGAGGAGAGAGGAGAAGAGGTCATCAAGCTTCAGGAGCGTTTTAAATCTCAGATTTTGCTGTTTTTCGATGAAAAACTGAAAGTTTTAAAAATCTCTGAATCTGTTTGGAATTTGATCAAAATGTTTCAAAAATAGCACAAGAACTGGAGGGGTGGGGCCTCTAACACCAAGGTGCTGCCTTGAGACAGCAGCTAAAACAAAGTGTTCCAGACAGAGGCTGAAATAAGAGTTTATGAAACACCAGAGAGAGAAAAATACAGATAAATATGAGCCGTGAGTCATGGACAGATGGGTCTTTATGGTCTGGTTTTTGGTTCTGGTTTGGTTCTGGTTTTGGTTCTGCTTGGTGTCTGACTCCTCTCCCACTCTGCAGCTGAATGGATGGCTCCACAGACTGGCAGTCTTGGATGATGTATTAACTCTGAGTGCTCGCTCGTTGTGCTCTACATGTTCCGCGTGTGCATTTATGAATGTCTAATATGAGTAAATAATAAAATAAAAGCTAAGCCCAGATGACTCCATCTGTTGGTGCGGCCTCCCCGCTGAGAGCACAATGAAGCTCTTCCTTTCCTCTACATCCTTCTATTTATCTCACTCTCAATTTAATGGGCCATTGGCCAGCTCCAGAAGGCCACTGCAAAGATTAATCCACCGCTCGGCCTGCTGGGGCTTTTTTACCGTGTCGAGCTCAGAGAGAGAGAGAGGGAGAGGGAGCATGTAAATGAAGTGAAGCGATGAGGAGCAGGTGAGTGGTTCAGTTTGGTGCTCAGTGATGCACCTCAGCAGGTAAACAGACGGAAGAGGAGGGTGTACGGAGCTAATATTGAAACAAAGCTACAACCACGATTCCAACGTAAATAAATACAGAAAACAATGATTTACAAACACTGTTTAACATTTGTTCCACTGAACACACCACAGAGACGAGCAGACGGCCTCCAGATGACTGAAAATGATTTTCCTTCTGGGCTCAGTGAGGAATCACGTTCTAGCTCTGATAGAGCTGCTTGATCTTGGGAGCAGCTTCAGCCTCCTGATGCTTTCTGTGAAAATGTGTCCGAGCCCTGAATAAGTCTGAAGATGCAGGTTGCTCCACTGCACCCCTGGGTGACATGCGATACGACTGGGTGGTGTTTTCAGACTTCACACTCCTCACAGCTCACTTCTTATGAATGCACGGTGTGTATGCATGAATATTCATGCCTGCATTTTCCAGGAAGCAGCGACACAAACGTCCTGCACATGTGGAGCGTCTTCGTCTGCTGTTCATACAACAGATTCTCATCACAGTCAGCGATGAACGAAGAGCCTTTCCCTTTCGCTCTTACTCCAACCTCTTCACAGATCTCTCCATTTATTAACTAAACTCCTCTGAGTGGAGAATTAAACTGGATTTTGTAGGTTTGGTCCAACAAAAAGCTGCTCATGAGTTTCAGTTTAAAACCAGGCAGGTCCTCCTGAAAGCTTTCGGTCATGAAACATCCTCAGTTCAAGTTAACAATGGCCGCCCACAGGTATGCAAACCTCTGTCCATGGTGCTAGTTAGCATGCTAGCATGAATCACATTAACTTCCACTGGACGTTAAATGTGCGCAGCTCCACGATGCACCTGTGCACATGCTGTTTTTCAAACATCTGAGTAAATGTCGGATCAGAATTTTGCAGTTTGTGACATTAAATTAATTTCAGGAGGATTTTTTGATAAAAGTAAAAAGTTTTACGTTCAAGCTCACTTTTTATTTCCTTTAAAGTCCTCACATCACTTCTACAAGCGCTCCTGTTTTGCCTTCATGGTTGAGGCCTGGACCTCATTTTCTGTGTTCCTTCCAGTCTGATGACTCTGCTCGGTGGTTTTTGGAGCGTAATGATGACTTGAGTTATTTCCTTTGTTTTATGGTGATTTATCGGCCAAGTCAACAAAAACAGCTGAATCCTCCCAAAGTGTTTTCATCGTTTTGGCCTCTGCTCTGCTCTGCTCCCCTGGGGTCTTTGCTGCTGCTCTGCCTGCCGTGGCTTTTCATGTATACACTTGAAAGAGAGCCCACCTTAGGCTTTGGCATTCCACGTAGGCTGGTGGAAGGGCAGGGATCTCCGAAAATACAGAACCATACCACACAAACAGTAAACTCTTCTGACGAGAGTGTTTGTTTTTTAAGTTCTTTATAAATAAAGTTGAGTTTAGTTGACTGAACTTTTATAATAATATCGGACGTGCCTCACGTGTTGATGATTAATTCAAGCAGAAACCTGCAGACAGAGGTTAAGGTGCTTCAGTTTCAGGCTCTTAAAAGTCGTGGTCGTAGGAGAACACAGTCATGTTTATTTCATGCATCCTTTGTCTCATGTTTTCTATTTTTAATGAGGTTTTGTTGGGAGATTTTCTCTCATCTTGAACTCTGTTTTCTAGTTTCTGTGTTGGAATAAATCTGAAGCTGGTTTTCTTTGTGTGTGAGGAAGCAGAAGGTGATGTCTCTGAGCTCCAGTTTTCCTCTCAGCCGGTCGTTACAGGTGGAGCAGAGCGTCTTCGCTGAAGGCCGGAATAAAACACGTACTGAACTGTGCAGAGAGGTTAACTGTAACCAAAACTATTTAATTTCCAATCTCCTGCGAACAAAAGAGGTGAAAGTGTGTGTGTGTGTGTGTGTGTGTGTGTGTGTGTGTGAGAGAGAGAGAGAGTCCAAACAGTGACACACATCAGCTGACCGCTGTAGTGTGGAGGATTGTTCTCTAACTGTAACCTCGTTTCACTGCGACTCATTCATATAATGACCATTGATTTCCAGTCTGCTGTGTGTGTGTGTGTGTGTGTGTGTGTGTGTGTGTGTGTGTGTGTGTGTGTGTGTGTGTGTGTGTTTGTTTGTGCTGCAGATACTTCACTCCCTCTCTTTAGACTTTCAGACTTATTTATTGTGATATCGACCTCTGCTCACTGAAGAATCCACTTTACTCTCTGTTTGCACGTGGAGACTGACCCTCGCCCTCGCCCTCCTCCTCCTCCTCCTCCTCGTCGTGGTCGTCGTCGCCATGGTGGTTGTCCTTGGTAACGTCCTGATCAGACCTGCCGTTCATGCAAACAGACTCATGGTTTCAGCTTCACAGTTGTTTGAATGAATTATTAAAACTCTGGCAGAGGGAGCTGAGCTCAGGCTGCTGAGCTCACTGTGATGAATGTCGAACGCCGTGTTAGAAAAAGAAACCGGCTGCAAACGATGGAGAACCGTTCAACATTTCACACACTCAACATGCCTCAGAGCGCTCTCTCACTGCAGAGAGAGGTTTGTAAAAATACACAATAATAACAGAAATCTTCATGAAGGAGGGCGCAGGTATCAGCAGCACTTATGTTGGATTAAATCTCATCATGTTGTGAAATCTGTGTTCCTCTAACCTGAAGTTTCAGTAGAATCAGTTTCTTTTATTTTCAAATGAACTTTTTTTGGATGAACATGGTTTTAAAATGTGTGTATTCAGAAGAACTTTCACTACACTCTCGTAAAAACTTTGTTTTGATGTCTCTTTGCTGATTTTGCGCTTTGATTCTGTTACGCCCCAATTAAAGGTGGCCCATGTGGGGCGAACAAAGAACCACAAATGACCCAGAACAAAAATATTAAAAACACCTCAAACAATTACAAAAAAACTGGGATTTACTGATAAACAAGGAATTAAAGTGCAGAAACGAAAACACCATAACAAACTCCAGCAGAGGCCTGTAGCACGAAGCAGGATTAATGTCTTAGCAAGGTAACTTCAGGGTTAACCCTGGTTTACTGATAGCACAAAGCCAGTTCAATTCTTATCTAGGTAGATCACCATGGTAACCTATTCTGAACGGCTAACCTGCTCCAAAGCAGGATAAGTTTGAGGTTGAATCTGATTCTATAAAATGTCCCACCTACTGGCCAATCAGCTTCTCAGAAACAGGTGAGAAACAGACTCCCCTAATCAAATTTAACCAGTTAGAGTTAATATACCAGGGAGGGATACTCAAAGCGATCAAACTTTATTTATAAAGCTCCTTTCATACATTCAAAGACAACACAAAGTGTTTGACAAATAAAAGGATGTAATGCTTGATGTGAAACAGATCATTATTCTATCATGTCATTCCTACACTTCATTCACTGTTTGAAGTCTTTCTTTATCAAAGAGGGAGAGTGTATACGAGTCCAGCTGCTGATCTGTAAACTGTTCATTTGGGTCAGACATTAACTCTGTATTGTGGTGACAACTTTAATCTTAATTTAAACATGATGATACGACATGAAACAAACCACTTTACCAGACGCAGTGATGTTTTTGTACTTATTTTTCATTTGCCCCCACGTCTTTTTCACTCCAGAGGGATGAAACTGGAATGAGATAATAACCGCAGTACACAATTCATTTTCCCAGTATATTGTTTGGTGAGATACACGAGTGTGATCAGTGTCAGAATGAGCCATTGATGAATAACTTACTTATTTACACAGTCTGTTATATGCTGCCATGCATTCGGTCTGTGATTGGCAGCTGTCACAGTGTTTCCCCTCTCTGTTATTCAGGCTTTTTCCTCCTCATATTTCATTAATATTAAACGTTGTTCTTCACAAGTGACGCACGGAGCACGGAGCTCTGTCACTCTGTTCTGTGTGTTCAGCGTTTATGACTGTGATTGGTCAGCTGCCTCTGAGCCCTCCCCTTATACGTGCGCGTTCATGGCTCTTGATGAGACAAACCTGGGTTGAGTTATTGTGTTGATAACCTGCGTCGTGCTGTCGATTATCCTGATTGTCACTGTTGCACTTAGTCAACCCTGGATTGATGCGAGTTATCCAGGATACGCTGACCGCGCTTCGTGCTACAGGCCCCAGGTCAGCAGTCCCCAAACCAAACATGCGTCTCTCTGCTGCAGGCAGCAATGAGCTTTTAAAGACTGACACCAGGTGAGCCTCGTTGGTAATCAGCTGACTC
Source organism: Labroides dimidiatus (assembly GCA_030710495.1). Taxonomy (NCBI): domain Eukaryota; kingdom Metazoa; phylum Chordata; class Actinopteri; order Labriformes; family Labridae; genus Labroides; species Labroides dimidiatus. Next base: position 753,395 of record CM061146.1, on the reverse strand, counting down.
ACCTGGTAACAAGCAAAAGGGGAGAAACAGGGAACAAATGCAGCCGTTATATTTTTTAACAGGTTACAAAATCGACTCTATCTCTAAAAACAAGTTATTTACTGACTCTGGATCAGCTTCCTGTGGCTCCAAAAGATATTCTGCAACTTTTTTACATTTACATGTTTGAGGCTACAGCTCTGCAATTTCTGTATTTTGAAATAAATGTGGAAAAAAACAAAACGGATTTTCTTTTTTTTTAAAAGTTTACTTCATATTTTAGTGATTTATTGTCATAGTTAAGACATAAGATAAGATAAGAGAAGATACTTTATTTGTCCCAAGCTGGGAAATTCTTTTGTAGCAGCAGCAAACAGAATATAAAATATAAAAAATATAAAATCACTGTACAATATAATATGAAGAAAATACAAAAACTTTATACAATAACTACAACAGAAGGTGCAAAAAGATGTGGTTTTGTTTTGGACTGAAAAATGAAAATGCAAAATGCAAAGTACAGAAATAAATCAAAACATGTTATTAAAAGTCTTGGTTTAAGTGTTTTATGGATGTAAATATAAGTAATAAATACTCATTGAAATTGTGCTACGATATGTAAAAATGTGAGAATATGTTACGGTTCAGTATTAGATCATGTTTACCTCACAGATCCTTCAACATTCATCAAACTGAGGATGTTTCAGATCTCTGGATGTGATCAGATCTCATTTAGTCCATGAAACAGACCCTGACAACACAGGAAACAATGTCTGTGGAATAAATCTAACTTTATATTGTTTATTTTGTTATAAGTCAGTTTTCATTTCTGCACTTTGAAGTGGAAACAACGGCTCCCAAACCCTCCACTCCCGACTGAAACGAGATACGAACAGTTCCTCAGATATCCCGCTTTAAAGCCCGACACACAGACAGATTCTCTCAGATCAGCTGCCTCTGCCTCACCTTCTCTCTCTGTCTCCTCGCTCTGCTTTTGGAGAAACCGGTCGGGGTCAGAGAGCCGTGATGGGGTCAACAGCAATCTGTCAGCGTGCCGTCCTGCAGAGGGTGAGAGCAACAGGAGTCTGCTGGAAGAAACGGCGGGAAGGGAAATAGAGACATCCTGGAAAAGAGAGGGATACTGTGATGTTTATGTAAATACATGAGAGTGTGTGTGTGTGTGTGTGTGTGTGTCACTCTGGGTGTGTGTAACTGTGTTCAATTATCTGAGGAGGAGATCTGTCCTGTTTCTGTGTCCATCAGTGAGCTTTGTTCCAACATAAACAACCACAGATTGCCTGCAGTGATGAAGAGCCAACGCTCTCTGTATATACACTGTGTGTGTAAGTGTGTGTGTGTGTGTGTGTGTGTGTGTGACCAGTCCAGGCGCCTGAAGCATGTCAACACTCATAGTCAAATATTCATGTGAGTCGGTGCCCACAGCTTTCCTCATCCTGTTTTATACGAGCCTGCAGAGCCGAGCGAGCCGCCGCTGTTTACCGCTCTGCAATTACTGTGACAGTGTTCGAGCTCAGCCCGCTATAGGGGATCAAACACACTTCAATAGGCACTGACACTCTGCAGACTTCCACTCCACGTACGTGTGTGTGTGTGTGTGAGAGAGAGAGACTAGGACATCTGCTGTGTAGTCGTCGCTGAGCGTGTTGTGTTGTTTGCGTGTTTGTTTTGTGTGTGAAGTTTGCTTCTCTGTGTTTGTGTTTCATCATATTTCATATATTAAACAGGTTGTTTGATTACGTGTCAGGGATGTTATTATAGGACTGAGATGTGGTTACACGCCTACTGAGGAACCAAAATGTGGTTTTGAATTGAATTAAAAACTGTCCCTCTGGTGCCCCCGTAGTCTCTGTCCATGACTCTCAGCTCATATTAATCTGTATTTTTCTCTCTCTGGTGTTTTGTTAAACTTTTATTTCCTCCTTCAAACTCTGCTCTGGCTCCTGTTTCTTTAAGAGTTGATGTTAAAGTCCTTCTTCTGGTTTTTAAAGCTCTACACGGACTTTATGTTGCGTTGTTGTGATGTTGTGTTTTTCCATTTTGTGTCGTTGCGTGTCGTTGCGTGTCGTTGTGTGTCGTTGCGTGTCATGTGTCGTTGCGTGTCGTTGTGTGTCGTTGCATGTCGTTGCGTGAGGTTGCGTGTCGTTGCGTGTCGTTGTGTGTCGTTGTGTGTCATGTGTCGTTGCGTGTCATTGCGTGTCGTTGCGTGTCGTGTCGTTGCGTGTCCTTGCGTGTAGTTGTGTGTTGTTGCGTGTCATGTGTCGTTGCGTGTCTTGCGTGTCGTTGTGTGTCGTTGCATGTCGTTGCGTGAGGTTGCGTGTCGTTGCGTGTCGTTGTGTGTCATGTGTCGTTGGGTGTCATTGCATGTCGTTGCGTGTCGTGTCGTTGCGTGTCCTTGCATGTAGTTGTGTGTTGTTGCGTGTCATGTGGCGTTGTGTGTCGTTGCGTGTTGTTGCGGGTCGTTTCGTGTCGTTGTGTGTCATTGCATGTCATGTGTCGTTGTGTGTCGTTGCGTGTTGTTGCGTGTCGTGTCGTTGCGTGTCGTGTCATTGCGTGTAGTTGTGTTGTTGAGTGTCATGTGTCGTGTGTCGTTGCGTGTCGTTGCGTGTCGTTGCGTGTCGTTGCGTGTCGTTGCGTGTCGTTGCCTGTCATGTGTCGTTGTGTGTCGTTGCATGTCGTTGCGTGTAATTGCGTGAGGTTGCGTGTCATTGCGTGAGGTTGCGTGTCGTTGCGTGTCATTGTGTGTCATGGGTTGTTGAGTGTCGTTGCGTGTCATTGTGTGTCGTGTCGTTGCGTGTCGTTGCGTGTAGTTGCGTGTCGTGTCGTTGCGTGTAGTTGCGTGTCGTGTCGTTGCGTGTAGTTGCGTGTCGTGTCGTTGCGTGTAGTTGCGTGTCGTGTCGTTGCGTGTAGTTGCGTGTCGTGTGGTTGCGTGTCGTTGCGTGTAGTTGCGTGTCGTGTCGTTGCGTGTAGTTGCGTGTCGTGTCGTTGCGTGTAGTTGCGTGTCGTGTGGTTGCGTGTCGTTGCGTGTCATGTCGTTGCGTGTCGTTGCGTGTAGTTGCGAGTCGTGTCGTTGCGTGTAGTTGCGTGTCGTGTCGTTGCGTGTCGTTGCGTGTAGTTGCGTGTCGTGTCGTTGCGTGTCGTTGCGTGTCGTCGCGTGTCGTTGCGTGACAACTGTCAGCACCTTGTTAGATTTTGCCTGAGTGAACAGAATCTGAAGCCCAGTTTTCACAAAGACCTGAACACTGAGTCTTCAGGGCTGCAGGTCATCAGGCCCTCTGCTGTGATTCTCTCCTCCTCTCTCCTCCATGCCTCCTCTCTCCTCCATACCTCCTCTCTCCTCCATGCCTCCTCTCTCCTCCATGCCTCCTCTCTCCTCCATGCCTCCTCTCTCCTCCATACCTCCTCTCTCCTCCATGCCTCCTCTCTCCTCCATGCCTCCTCTCTCCTCCATGCCTCCTCTCTCCTCCATGCCTCCTCTCTCCTCCATGCCTCCTCTCTCCTCTATGCCTCCTCCATGCCTACTCTCTCCTCCATGCCTCCTCTCTTTGTTCCCTTCGGCTTCGGCTGAACATCATGTTGGGTTCAGAGCGATCAGCTCTGGAGGATCAGCTCTGTACAGCTGCTCATTTGTCCTTCAAGGCAAACCTGTGTGCTGCAGATGAAAACAGCTCTGTGCTGTTTGGGAGTCTCTGTGAGCCTGACTGTGTCTCTGCAGAACATGAGGGGGTTGGTTAGAGGTTAGAACCCAGGCAGCGCTTTGTATTCATGAAAACAACAGAATGTGCTGATGAGTATTTTCCTGAGCGGGAAAGTGTTGAGATATGGTTTTACTGTGTTTAGTTGTGAACCTACAGCAGCTCTCATTAATGAGTAACAGATGAATGCTGCAGCAGCTGGACTGTGTTCTGTGTGCAGGGGCAGAATGTTTTAAAGGAAGGTCTCTGCACCCCAGTGTCCAGCTGATGGGTGCACAGATTCTGCTCTCTACACTTGATGCAGGTATTCAGACCCCTCCCTTCTTCACCATGCTGGCCTCACTGGTCTTGATGGCACCGCCCCAGCACACCACAGCAAAGAACAGTGCACTGGCCATCCACTACAGACAGTCAGTCCACTGACTGTCTGCCCACAGATGTTTTATTGTACAAATCCAGCGTGTAACACAGAGAGGAGTTTAAACACAAGTCACTCCATGCTTATGACCGCATCATGTGTTAACACTGAGCAGACTGAAATATAAAGACATGAACTGTGTCAATGAAGCAGAAACCCTCCCAAAGCAAAAAGAGCTCACAGAGAGCTGAGTCTGAGACCTGGGTCAGAATAAAGGATCCAGAAAACCAGGTCCAGACAGAGACCTGCTCCAAATCCATCAGAATATAAATGCTTTGATATTTTCAGATTACTAATCTGACTGCTTCATAGTTTGATAATCTACCGTAGTTTAACGTTGAGCTTCAGATCTGTTTGTGTTCATCATCATTTATAGCTTCACTTCTTATTTCCTCTCCATAGTGAGTCCATATTTGGTCAGAACCTCGACTCCAAACCAACTTTTTCATCAAACACTCAAAGTAAAAACTGGATTTAGAACATCAGCAGTTAATATTGATTATTGGAGCTCAAACCTGCTTCACTGAGGTTGGAGGAAGAAGACACATTTAATAACACAGCTGCAGACGGAGCTGGTGTTTCAGTGGAAAGTGTGACCCTGTTAACTGGAGACTGGAGAAGAGTGCAGACACACAGGTCCTGTGTAATACTCACCTGGAGATGTGTTTGTGTGACCAGCTCAGTGCTGACATTTCCTGATGGTTCAGGAGCGACCTTTGGAGATTCCTGAATCCTGCAGATTTATCAAAGTGTGCAGAAAAGTAGAAGTTCTAGATTTTAACATGGATGTGAATGAACATTTGGACTCAGCTCCTGGAGGACACTCGTGGTACTGCAGTTTCTTTCACTCACACTTGATGAATTTCCTGGATGAACCTGCCATCTGACTGCTACCTCAGTCACTGACGTTGTCCTCCTGGCAGTGTTGATGATGTTGGTGCTTTATGTGAATACTGCTTATAAACAATTTAGCTATACTTGTAGGACCCCTCCCCCCCCTCCCTCCCTCAGCACACACCCTCTGCCCCGTCTTTCACCTTCACTCTGGGCTCGGCCTCTCCTCTTCCTCTCTACTTGGCTGTGACACTTTGTTCCAGTTTGTTCTCTATGCTGGCGGCCAATAAAGAAAGAGGCATGATGGGAGTTTACCGAGTGAGAGGAGTTCAGCCAAAGGCAAAGACCTCGAGCAGCACGAACCAGATTCTGGGCCAAAGAACGGAGCTGGTTCGGTCCTGAAAGGCTGCAGCAGGTTTCCAGAAACAGTCAGACTTTGAAAATGTCACAGTGAGAAATTCCACTGGCAGCTGCTGCATGAATACATGTATGCATAAAGTCAAGAGTGAAGTGTGACAAACACATCATGCATGCGCAAACGCTCAGGGACAGGCAGAGGTCAGTGTGACAGTCAGCTTCATGCTTTATGCAACACACACGGGATTCGAATCCACATAGCGCTGCGTCTTTCCTTTGTTCTGTTTCCTGCTGCTGCTCATCGCTCTTTAACCCTTTCACGTCTTCGCAGAGAGAAAAGCTCATCGTGAAGTAAAACGGCTTCAAAGTCAGAGGAGTTCTGAGTTCAGAGAGGAAATCTCTCAGGTCAGGCAGGCTGAATCTGTTCTCACAGCCTGAGTTACACGCATGACGCACTTTCTCATGTTACAAACATGTTTATTCAGTCGCTGTGCTGCATGTTCAGACTGAGCGTGTGCAGACTTTCATGTTGTATAAATCCCTGAATCCGTCTGTAAACTGATCAAACTCTGTTCTAAAAATAACACCTGATCCTCAGCAGACCTGCTGAAATGATGAGGTCATCAGAGCGCAGACGAGCGCAGTGGTTAAGCTCCGGGTTCAAGTCTCACCCTGTTTCCTGCTCTATCCACTGTGCTGTCCTTTCAAAATAAAAGCATAAAAAGCCCAAAATCATAACTTAGATAAACAATGAGGTCCTCTCGTAAGGATCCTCTGATTGGTTCATGACATGTTGGAGGGGCGGGGCCTAAGCACCCAACGTGCACCTGGTCCTTTTGATTGACAAGTGGTTTCTGAGAGTTCCTGAATGTTGTGACATCATCAAGAGCATGAACATTCTAGAAGCTGATTGGTGGAGCTGCAACATAAAGTCCGTGTAGAGCTTTAAAAACAAGAAGAAGGACTTTAACATCAACTCTTAAAGAGACAGGAGCCAGAGCAGAGTTTGAAGAGTCCAACTGGTAGAAATGAAGACAGGAAGTGTTACAGGACGTGTTCAGGGTTTTCCTGTCTCTTCCTGACCCCGTGTCTCCGTGTGTCCCTCGTGGCTGTAAAGTCAAACCTAACATGAGTCCCCCCCCCCCCCCCCCCCCCCCTCTGCGTCTGCTCTCAGCTTGTCCTGTGATTTGCTGCTCAAACATCATCTCTCTCAGGATTTGACGGCTCTATTTTTCCATCTCTGCAGCCACAGTTTTACCTCCACTGCCTCTAAATGAACTGCAGGTGTGGACAGACAGACAGACAGATAGACAGACAGATAGACAGGTAGACAGGTAGACAGGTAGACAGGTAGAGAGGGAAAAATATGAGAGGAGGAGATGAGGTGACCTGCAGGCTGCTGGAGCGTGACAGTCGTATCCAGTTACCAATATGAAGGCTTGAAATGACAATCTCCTCTGCTGCTGCCACTTTAATTCCTCTTCCTCCTCCTCCTCCTCCTCCTCCTCCTCCTCTGGCTGCTGGTCGCTCAGGTTTACCCGTTTCTGACACGTCTTGAGCTCTTTGTTCTCCAACCTCGAGTATTTTCAGGATCAGAAGTTCCTTTATTTGCCGAGTCTCTCCCAAAGAAGAGGTGGAGTTTGACTCCAGCCTTTAACAGAACGTTTCAAGACAACAGCTCAGTGTTTTGTTCTCAGTTTAAAGACAAAACAAAGACGACGAGCAATGTGCAGCTGATTCTGCAGCGTATGGTGAACTTTAATGACCTAAGTCCTTTTGAAGTCAGCTCAGTTTGACTCCTAACACGTCCAGATTAACTGATCTCGGATGAGAGGATGAAAATGGATGAATGGAAGGATGGGAGTTTGATCTTCTCTTCGTAAAATACGGGGCACTGAAGTCCACTTTAGGTTCTAGTCAGGGCTGATGGATGGGTGGAATAAATGCTGCCAACTCCATCCTGGAGATCAAAAACAAACCGTCAGATGTTCAGAACTCTTGTCCCGCCTGCTGCATCATGGGTGGAAACTTTCTGTGGGACGTTCATCTTTGGAAATCTGGAAATATTCTGGATGAACCTCGTAAATCAAGGCACCTGCTGTAGATTATTTGTAAATCTGTCAGTGGTTCCCAGCCAATCCTAGTCCACTGGAGCGTTCGAGAAGCACAGAGCCGAGGAGAAGAATTTGACCTTTAACCTTACCATGGATGTTTAACCTGTAGATTCACCAAACATTTTGCAAACAAACAAAAAAAAAGTTATAAAGTCTCAGAGCTGTAAGGGCTTTAACAAGTAAGAGTAAGAGGTGAAAAAGTCTTCTTTAACGTCCATCCATCTTTCATCGCTAATCCAGGTCCAGGTCACGGGGGCAGCGATGTCATCAGTGAAGACCACTGAACACCTGTCCCCGGACACTTCCACCAGCTCCTCTTTGGGGGATACCCAGACCAGTCTGGTTCTCCATCATGTCCTGGGTCTACCCAGGTCTGCCCCAGCTGGGCATGCCCGAAACACCTCCCAAGGGAGTTACCAGGAGGCACCCTCACCTCATCTGGCTCCTCTTGATGCGAAGGAGCAGTCCTTTCAGTCATGACCCACAGCTCATGGCCGTAGGTGAGGGTTGGAACGTAGATTGACCGGTACATCGAGCGCCTTACCTTCTGGTTCCGCTCTGTCAATCCCTCCCTCACTCAAACAGGAACAGGACCCTGAGATACTTCAACTCCTCCACTTGGGGCAGAGACTCTCCTGATCCGAACTCAGCAGTCCACCCTTTAACTGCTGAGAACCACGGCCTCAGACTTGGAGGAGCTGATCTTCATCCCGGCTGCAAACTGCCTCATTGCCGGCTGGAGGTCAGCGTTTGATGAGGCGAATAGGACCACATCATCTGCAAAAAGCAGAGATGGGCTCCTAAGACCCCCAAACCTGACCCCTAAACCTGACCCCCAAACCTGACCCCCAAACCTGACCCCCAAACCTGACCCCTAAACCTGACCCCCAAACCTGACCCCTAAACCTGACCCCCAAACCTGACCCCCAAACCTGACCCCCTCCACCACCGAGCTGCACCTCCAAATCCTGTCCTTAAAAGTAATGAACTGGATCGTTCTTTCAACGCGGTATGTTTCAAGAATTTATCTAACGCATCTGGATTAAAGTGAAAAGAAAGAGGAAGAAAAATGGACGCCAACGATCCAGATTAAAATCATAAAGACTTCAATCATCGTTTCTTTAGAAGAAAACAGCTCAGAGCAGTTTTAGTATCAAAGAGTCAGCCTTCAGAGTCTCATAAAACGAATCCAAACCATCGACTGTTGAAAAGAAAAAAAAAACATGAGGTACATGAACCAAAAAATTTGATGTCAACCCTGACGTATGGGCTCCCATTTGTGCCAAAAATGAGTAAACAGTTTCTGTTTCCAGACCTTATGAGCTCCGCTCCTTCTTTCCTTTTGTGTCACACACATCAGCTCCCATCTGACACCTCCAGCGTTTAATGTGGAGTAATGTTTCTGTTGGTCCACATCTTTGAGCACAGACAGACAACAGGAGTCATTTCTAAAGTCGAGGCGACGGAGAATGAAATAAATAAACGTGTGGACATATTTTGAGCACGGATGGAACCTCGTTAAAGTGGAAATGGAGCCTGGAAGACGGATATAATGTGCATTTAAGATGTATATTGAGTATGGGCGCGTTAACGCGGCGCTATATGTGGTCACAAAGCAAGACAAATGACTTGTGTTTGTTTGTGTGAGAGACGCCATCCATAGCGTTTAGCTGGTGTCTGCCTGTTTGTGTTTCATGAATGTAAATCAGCGTTTCCTCCATCACACACTTTCAAACCAGAAGTTGAATTTCCAGACAAAGGTAGAACCCCTGTTTGCATGCACCTAAATGTATGCATGTATGCTAATATATGCGTGTATGTGTGTGTCCATGTCTGTGCATGTACAGTAAACCTGCGTGTGTGTGTGTGTGTGTGTGTTGGCCTCGTGGCCCCGCTTGTCTGTCGGGGTCCCTGGGGAGCAGAGAGGCGGGGTTTCATCCAAGCAGGAGGCTGTCATGGGAGATTGCTCAGGAGGAGATGGAGGATCAAGGTTTCTTTGGGCTTTTTATGGAGGCTTAGCTGCTAATATCAGCCGCAGAGGGTCGTTTCCTGTGTGCTGTTTAACATTCAACACGTATGAGGAGGAAACCAGGGCTCAGAACTGGAGAGGACGAGTGGAATTGGTTCAGAATGTGAGAGCGGGATGGGAGCGTGTTGTATGTTTCAGTTTCAGAGCATGTTTGGCAAATATGAGTGAACCAGGCATCAATATATGCATCCTTTATGAGTTTGAATGTTTAAAAGACTTACAGAGAAGTAAACTTTACCTGGCTCTCATTTGATTATTAAAACAACACGAATGGATGAATGGATGGATGGATGGATGGATGAATGGATGAATGGATGGATGAATGGATGAATGAATGGATGGATGGATGGATGAATGGATGGATGAATGGATGGATGGATGGATGAATGGATGAATGAATGGATGGATGGATGAATGGATGGATGGATGAATGAATGGATGGATGGATGAATGAATGGATGAATGGATGGATGGATGAATGGATGGATGAATGGATGGATGGATGAATGAATGGATGGATGAATGGATGGATGGATGAATGGATGAATGGATGGATGGATGAATGGATGGATGGATGGATGGATGAATGGATGGATGGATGGATGGATGGATGGATGGATGGATGAATGGATGGATGGATGGATGAATGGATGAATGGATGGATGAATGGATGGATGAATGGATGAATGGATGAATGGATGGATGGATGGATGGATGGATTAATGAATGGATGAATGGATGGATGTACAGCAGCTTTTTAAAGAACTCTTCCCTCCTCCTAACTCGTCCAATCCTCTCAGTGATTTTTAGCTTCAAACTTTTTTTAGACAAAAACCTGGAACCAAAAACAAAAGTTAAAAATGTTTCGTTTGTCTGAAGAGAAGAGGTTTGAATCATCAGCGTAAAGGATAACCTCAGCGTCTGCTTTCAGCTTTGTTCCAAATGATTCTGACACTAAACTTGAGAGAAACGTTGGTGGCAGGAGAGAAAATATGTTTCCCGTCATGAAGGCAGCAGAAAACGAGCTGTTTCTGTTCTCCGTGTTTGGAAACCTCATGAGCTGAAGTCTGAATAACTTCCACAGCTGCTCCTCTGACCTCACCGGGCTCAGTTTCATTAAAGGTGTTTTCAGTCTGAGTTTGGGTCGTGAAACTGAAAGTGAGAAGTTGAGCAGAGTGACTCGGTGGCTCTGAGAGCTGAGGTGTGATTTAAATTACTCTCCGAATCGTTCAGAAAGTTTTAAATGAATTTCTTTCCAGCAGGCAGCGTTCTCCGATCACTTCAGCCTGCGAGCAAAATTTAATTTCTGCAGAGGAGTAATCCATCACGGAGAACATGTTTGTCACGTTTATGGGGTTTTTTGTGTGTGTGGTGGCGGGGGGGGGGGGGGGGGGGGGGGCTGCAGCACGGATTGAATTAAAAAGTCTTTCTGAAAGTGAAGCAGAGACTTTATGACCACCAACGAGGCTGAAAGTTAATACACGACATAATGAAAGCCTCTCGTTCTCTCCATCCTCTCCATCCTCTGCATCCTCTGCATCCTCTCCATCCTCTCCATCCTCTGCATCCTCTCCATCCTCTCCATCCTCTGCATCCTCTGCATCCTCTCCATCCTCTCCATCCTCTGCATCCTCTCCATCCTCTCCATCCTCTCCATCCTCCCTCTTAAATTTGAAGTCCAGGTGACCTTTGGGAGCTTTTTTAGCAGCTGATAACACACACAGATCACCACCATGCACAGCACGTAGCATCAGAACCAGGAAGTAAAGTTTCAGTTGGAGTTCATGTTTGTTTAAACCAAAACTTGAGCAGCACATCCAGCCCAGCCCTC
>CM061146.1:684620-732120 GCA_030710495.1 Labroides dimidiatus | reverse complement strand
AATGAACAAGTTGTGATTTATTTTGTGTACATGCATTACCTTTAATGGGATCGTTGCCCCCACCAAGATGGCCGCCACATAGGCAGGCTGCTTAGCAGGCTGCTACAGTACGCTGATGAATCTAGCCTTCTGTATATGTCTGTGCCTTAACCTGTAAGAGGCTAGCACTGAGGGCTGCAGCTAACGACTGTTTTGATGATCGATGAATCAGTTAACAGCAGGACAGGACGAGTGAAGATGACTCACAGTTTGCTTTTAGCAGCTTTTCAGCTTCACATGATGTGAAACACACACACGCTGAAGACGTTTCTTCACTATATTACACCTGTGTCACGTTTACAGGCTACAGGTTAACTCAGTGAGGGGACACAATGCATTGTTGATGCTTTTAATAATCGATTTTATCGTTCAGTCGTTGCAGCCCTGCTAGCAACAACAAGCTGGTCTGTCTCACCTTCTGAAGAGAGAGACGAACCTTTCATACAAACCTCGTAATCGTAAAGCAGCCGTCGTGTTTGTATTTAGCTGCCAGTAGCACTGGAATGTTTTTATTTATTTTTAACTGTGAATCTTTATTAGATACACATTAAGTGTTTTTTATATCTTTAATTCAGTGTTTTCAATTCTTGACAATATTTAAAAAACTGATCATGTGAACAAGTGTGTGTTGAGTGTGTGTTGAGTGTGTGTTGAGTGTGTGTTGTTTGTACACTCTTTGTCCAACGTGCCATCAGCCTTTAGCATGTGAAGTCCTGACCTGAGCTTGAACTCAGCTCTGACATTTGCATGATCTTCACCCCGCTGTGTGTGTGTGTGTGTGTGTGTGTGTGTGTGTGGGTGTGTGTGTGTGGGTGCGTGCTACTTATTCAAGCAGCAGTACACACTCCCTGGAGGGAGACACACACACACACACACACACACACACACACTGACACACTTATAGATACTTCTTTTGATGTGTTCAGGTGGATGAACTGCAGGAGTGTGTGTTGTGTTTTCGTTCTGGTCTAACGACGACTCTCTCAGAAACGTTTTATTTACTGGTGTTTTTATTCCGCAGCACGTTTCCCTGAGCGCGCCTGAAAACAAACGTTTGCCTTTTATTTTAACACAAATATCAAATTCACAGCGTCCTGAGTTTACTGAGACAGAACTGAGAGCGATAACTACACCAAAGTCTGAGGGTCTGGAGTTGGATTATTGGGTCATTTTTGGAGGGTAAAAGTTAAAAGAAGTCGGAGTGTTTTTGGTCGTCATGGTTACAAACTGAGATGTAAAGCAGAGAAAAGAAGGCGGCGCACTCAAAGTTTAATGTATGACATCAATAAATAAAAAGCTGGAAGTGTTGTGGAAAGAAAATTATAAAGGGAACCATGCTTGTTGTTTTTATGTGAATTATTCAGAGCATACAGATCTGACTCTCTCTCTCTCTCTCTCTCTCTCTCTCTCTCTCTCTCTCTCCCCCCTTCTCTCTCTCTCTCAGGCGTTGAGGCGGAGCTTCTCTCTGAGGCGGCTCCTGTGGTCGTCTGGAGGCTCATCGAGGCCATCGAGAAGCACGGTGAGTGTGAGGCTACGAAAACCATCGATCTAACGTCTGCTTAGTCTCAGAATCTCAAAGCAGAGTGTCGTTAGCGTAGCTTAGCATACAGTGGTGGAAAAAAAAAGTTTTTGGAAACCCTTAAAATGTTTCATAATCTCAAATCTTTCATGAAATGTTTGTCTAAATTTTTACATTTCTTTTGAACGTGATGAAAGTGACGCACGGAATCAGCATGAGAGAGGAAGTGCATGGTTTGATACTTCTCAACACTCCAAGCGGCGTCCATTGGCGTCCATTGGCGTCCATTGGCGTCCATTGGCGTCCATTGGCGTCCATTGGCGTCCATTGGCGTCCATTGGCGTCCATTGGCGTCCATTGGCGTCCATTGGCGTCCATTGGCGTCCATTCCCAACCTGCAGGGGGCGGTGTATCACAGACGCACATATATCACAGTACTAAACTAGAGTAGAAGAGGGTCTTTACACCATTTACATGTTTTTTCAGCAGTTCTTCTTCTCTGCTGAGTGTGTCTGCGATTTCATGCCAGGATTTGTTCATCAAACGGTTGTCATGGTGATGTCTGTGTGATTATTCTTATTGATGCCAGTGGTTTGTTTTTTTTACTTCAGACTCTAGGACTTCCTGTTCGTCTGCATGTCTCTGTGTGGATTTTAGAAATTTTCCTCTCTTAAAGGACCGAAGCTGCTAAAATGTCGTCATTCATCCGCACGAAACCTCGCTGACGCGTCAGGCATAAACCAAAACCAGAAACTAGCTAAACTAAATTCTTGTCAGTCTCAACATGTCTGTTCTCAATATCGTCTGTATCAACGTCAGCAGATATCAGAGGATGTGTAAACCATGACGTCATCTAATGAACATTTAGTGGTCCTGCTGTTAGCTGGAGGTCGAGCTCTAATCCTGGCTGACATGTTCCCACCAGCCTCTCCTCCATTCATGGCTCATCTTGTGCAGATCGTCTTTGTTACGGCCTTCAGGTCTTCTTCTTCTTTGGTTTATGCTCTGAAACAGACCTTTGGATGATCCACCACAGATCTTTCATGGGCTCATGTCCAGGAGTTGAGCTGGCCCCTCGAAGACCTGGATCCTGTGCTCCTTCGTTCTCTTGGCCCTGGATGTTTGGTGAGGGCCGTGATCTTGCTGAAACATCCAGTTTTAACCTGGACTGAACAGAGCATGTGCAGAAGGAGCATGTGGGTTTGGAGAATGGTTCAGTACGTGTCAGAGTTCAATGTGGCGTCACAGACAGTTAGATGAGCACTCATGGATCCCCAAACCATGGTCCTGCCTCCACCAGGCTGACAGTAGCTCCTGTACCTGCTGGAGACAAGGCTTGTCCTGGTCTTCAGCAGGGGGGAGATCAAGCTGGACCACAGGATCTTCTTCCAGTCCCTGCAGGTCCAGTTCTTGTGCGCTCCGGCCCATCGACACCGGGCTAACCTCTGTCCCTCATTGATCAGGGACTTCCTGACAGGCTTGTAGGACATTAAGCTGTGATCTAAAGTGGGCCATGTACAGTGCAGGAGGAACACCAGACACCAGTTTGGTTTGACGCCTGCTGCTGAAGCTTCTGTGATGTCATGGCGGTTTTTCCTGCACATGCAGATCAGGATGTGATCATTTCCTGCTGAAGAAACCCTTTGATGCCCAGTTCTTGGTTTGTCTTTCAAGCTGCTGAAGGACTGCATCTGCACTTCCTGTCTGAGAACATGTATCTTCAGGTGTGTTTCCTGCGTTGGGGTCCTTGTTTTAGACATTTTTGTCTGGCTCTATATGGACACGAAGCACAGGAACACAAAAAAACATCTTTTAATAAAAACCACAGCCCTCATCAGTGGATCACTGGTACCAAAATGACCCAAAACTCAAAGTTTCTGATGTATTTTTAAGGAACCAATCAGTTTGGAGTCTTTGATGGCTTTTTAGGACTTGTTTAGTATTTTGTCTGTGACTGAACTAGCGGGTTAGTCCAGGTCTGTAACCAACCTGTGGCCTGTTTCTCCCTCTCTCACCCAGTTTCTCCCTCTCTCTACTGTCTCGTCCTTTTTGAATAAAAGCAGAAAATCAACTTGAAGCACTTGAACACTCTTCATCAATAAATGAGTCCTCCTCTCCTCCATGCTAAGCTATGCTAACATCATCGTAAACTAAACTCTGCACAGAGACAGTTTTTCAGATCTGAAGTAGCGAATGAAAAACTGATCCTCCTCCTCCAGCAGGGAGCGTTAAATTAATGTCTGATATTTCCATCCTCTGAGGCCGACAGGTGACGTGTTTTATGATCCATCCGGTCTGGAAGCCGCTCACCTGGAGCCGCAGCAGCAGACTGTTCATCATTTGTTAAGCAGAATGTTCATGAATATACATCCTGGCCCGGAGTGCAGGACGTGTTTCCAGGACGATGTTTCATCCCCAGCTGACCCGTGTTGTTTCTCTCTGCAGGTTTGAGCAGTGAGACTCTGTACAGGGCTCCCCCAGCTTCCAGCGGCCCCCCGGAGCTGAGGCAGGCTCTGGACTCAGGTAAGGGCTCAGGTGGATGGCTTCTGCTGGGATTTCTTTGTGCAACTTCTTTGTAAGATGTGTCTTACTGCAAGAGTTCAAACAGGTTTTAGTGAACAGATGTGAGGACGTGACTGTGTGGTGAAAAAATAGACGTAGTTTGCAGTGACATGCTTTTTATAGTTGACCGTGTTCACCTCTATAAATAACTGCACAGAAGCAACAAGTGTCTGGTTATTGACAGCTGGAGCTCTGATCCTCACCCCCTGCTCCTCTCTGTGTGATTAAACCAGCTGAAACTCTCGCTCAGGCTGCAGACGCTCCGATCAGACAGTGGAGGCCGGCAGGAGCCGGAGTCGCTCTCACAAAAAAAAGTTGTCCAAGTTTGAGATGCTGAAGTTCAGGTTTGGCACCACCAGGGAGAGCTCTGACTCTGTACTTTATATTTTGGGGAAGCGAGGCAGGGAGCTCACAAAATCTGAGTCCTGACTCGGCTGTGAGGCAGAGAGAGAGAGAGAGAGAGAGAGAGAGAGGAGGAGGAGGAGGAGGAGGGAAAACCAAGCTGTGATACGATGCATATGATTGGACGAAGATTATTTGGTGCAGATCTTTCATTTTTTTCCCCTCCCTCTTTGGTTGGACGTGATGAGAAGCTCATCCTGTGTCGTATCAAGCTGACTCATCACATCTCATATGGATTCATATCTGAACATATTTCATGCTGAAGCTGCAGCTGCACATCGTGTCATTAATACTGAACCGCGTGTAGAAACAGAACATTTAGTTAACTGAGGCTGGATGAAGAAGACGCGTTTAATAACACAGCTGCAGACGGAGCTGGTGTTTCAGTGGAAAGTGTGACCCTGTTATCTGGAGACGCTCAGCCGACCATCACCGACACGTTCAGCTGAGAGTCACCAGTTAGCACGGTCACTCTTTACTCCAGAACACCGGTTGCTCTGTGACTCCATGGTGTCGTATCGTTTCTGATAAACGACCACAGAACAAGCGGACGTTTTTAAGCTGCTGACAGTTTGAATTTAGAGTTTAAAGAACGGAGCTAAACGCTGCTTCCTCTGACCAAACGTGTGCTCATCTTTACGACGATGCTTCATCACCATGGAAACCACACAGCTGTTTAAACTGATACGGACCTTCAGTAACACAGACGCACGTTTAAGTGTCTCATTAACCAGGATCTCAAGACCTTAAATAAGAGTCAATAACTTGTTATGAAGTCGATATTTATCTGTAGGAGTCTAATCTCAGCTACTAGCACATGTACTCCAGCCTATGTATGGATCTCTATGACACACAGATGACACAAAGACACACACTCACTCACACCAACACACACCTGGCCTGCCTGGGTAGTGTGAGAGGTCAGCACGAGGCCAAAGATATGCACACACTCAAAGACATTGACTGAAAGGGGCTGACATGTAGGCACTCAGAGGAATTTAGCATGCAGGCTTGACACGCACATCCACATATATGTAGAGACAGAAAGGGGGCTGCATGGGAGGAACCCGACGCACGTTATGGTGGAAAATGCAGAGAAATGCAGCCGCTGACATCCCGCAGTCACAGCGGCTTCGTGTACAGCGAGCAGCCTAATAGAGGAAGACAGATCCTATAGAATATATATGAAAAGAGGGAGCCTGGGTGCAGATTTGTGTTGACGTGACCATGAGGTGATGTGAACACGCACAAAAGAAAAGTTTGGTTTGCATGTCAGAGGGAGGGCGTGATGGTGTGTGAGAAAAAGCCCAGAGGACGGTCAGAGATAGGACAAATACAGGAAGACGTATGACTCTGTGTCTGATTTGTCGTAGCGTGAACACATCCGTCGTCTTTGTCAGAGGTGTGTTTGATTTGTGCAGGAAAACAAGAGAAATCAGGTGGAAGCTTCTGTAAACATGAACTGAGAGAACTGAGCTTCTCTGCTTCGTCTTCACATGACATCACCGTGACCAGGCGTGACCAAAAGGACACACAATGTTAACTCGAACACAGGAGGAGATTTTTTAAAAAGGTTCATCTCATGGTATCTACTAGGGCTGCCACATACAATTATTTTGATGATCGACTAGTCATCGATTATTTTTTGTGATTAGTCGACTATTCAGATCATACATAAATTGCAGCTTATTGCAGCAGCATACAGCTAACATCATTAGCTTCCAGCTTCAAGTGTTTAAGGTATGTGCTAACTAAAAATGAAGACAGTTAATATCATAGTTCATTCAGCTTTTAATGAACTTTGCAGCTTGTAGCAGCATTTCTGACATTTTTTTAATGTACCAATTTTCTATTCAAACATGACATCGCTATTAAGTAGGTAGCTCCCTGTTGACGTTAATGTTAGCAGCTAACTAGCCAGTTAGCTTAGCGAGATTGTCATTCTTCGTCAGAAAATAAATCAGCCACGGCGTGCTGTCTTTTCAGATGCTCGTGCATCGCCGTCGTGCTGTCATGGAAGGACATTTCTGCTTTGCAGATTTTGCATTGCACACTTTTCTCCTTTATTTTGGAAAAATGCTCCCAAACTTTCCAGCTCTGTTGCCGGCTAGCCATGATACTGTTGGGCTTAACTTCTCCAGTGACATCACAGGTTACCCCGGTTACCACTTCTGCACGTATGCGTCAAGGACAGAACGGCAGACGAGACAGGTGAAAGTACAGCGGCAGTTTGGAGGGAAAAATAAAGTTAAAAAAAATATTAAAACGACGACGTCGATTATTAAATAAGTCGCCGACGAATTTGATCGTCGACGTCATCGTGACTAGTCGACTAATCTTGGCAGCCCTAGTATCTACTATTCTAAAACATGAACACAAACAGAAGTCAAATTTAATAAGAAACCGTGCAAACAGAAAATGTTTGATCTGTTTTCCACGTCGGTTTGTTAAAGACCTCCTGAGGAGACTGAACCAGGAAACAGCAGCATGTTTTCAGCAGCTCTAAATTACGTTTCTTGTCTTTTTTTGGATTGGCCTGTTCTTGTATTCCCATGGCAGAGGGTCACCGCTTCTTTAAGGGCTGAGAAGTTTGGAAACCCGTGCATCTAAAGCCTCACTCAGTCATTCACTCCAAAATCTTTCAAGGGATTTCCAGAAGCTCTGCTACTCAGATTTTCCAAAGTCTTCACTCCTGGAACCTGGAGGCTCGCTGACCTCAGTTACTTCTCTTCATACTTCACTTCATATAGCGCTCATACAGGTGTGTGATGTTAGGCATCAAACACTTCATGTACAGATGTTTAAAGAGGGGGTGTTCTGTTTCCCCGTATGAGAAACATGGTATCATTGGCTGGCCAATCAGAGGGAAGGGGGGGCTGTAGCCTTAAAGAGACAGTAGCAAAAACTAAATGTTTCAGACAGAGGCTGACATGAAAGTTTTATATGAGCTGAAAATCCTGCAAAGAAAAGTACGGAGGCACCGGAGGGACCGAGTAAAGACTAAAAGAATCAAGACGAGTAAAAACAGAAGTGTAATAAGAAAAATGATGTGACATCATCAAAGGCAGAAAGCTCTCTGACTTTAACATCGACTCTTAAAGAAACAGGAGCCAGAGCAGAGTTTGAAGGAGGAAATAAGAGTTTAACAAAACACCAGAGAGAGAAAAATACAGATTAATATGAGCTGTGGATCATGTTACGGTACTACAGGGGCCCCAGAGGGACAAAATAATGACTAAAAAAATCCCACAATACCCCTCTTTAAAGTTTTCACTTATTACAGATAAGTAATAAGTTCACACCCTCTTCCTGATCACCTTAACAGGACTTAAAGGACTGTGTAAGATCTGAACTTGTGGACGTTTGCTCGGATCCCCTCAGGATGTTTGTGGTCAGAGGGGTTTGAAAGAAGCAGGGATCTCTTCAGGACACAGGAGCATCAGATGAGCGGTGTTAACTTCCTTTAATGTGGCTGCAGAGGTAGTTTGGTGTGCCTGATGGATTATTATTATTATTAGAGTGTGATGTAACATCAATCAGTGAGCAGGAGGAGGACCGGGCTGCTGCAGAGCTCCGGCTCTTTGTTGTGTTTGAGCTGCGTGAGTTATGGAATAATCTTATGTAACAGGGAGTTGTTGCATTCTGCAGGAGCTGTCAGGCAGTTCCACTGCCTCAGAGCTGCCTAATTGATCCGTGTGTATGTTTTTAGTGTGTGTGTGTGAATGTTTGTGTTTTGGTTTAACATATGCAGAGAATTTTCCTGTCAAACTGCGCTTGTGTGTGTTTGTGTGTATGCATGTGTGTGTGTGAGACAGAGAGAGAGAGAGAGGGTGTGACAAGCGCAGAAAGCTTTCGAGAACATTACCTCATCTAGTTGACCTCTGATTGGTACACGGCCCGGACGTTTCCATGGTGACAGCTAGCCTTTTTTAGCCGGTTGGTTCTGCCGTGCCCACACATGTGCCGGCCCAGTAACTCTTCAGTGTGTGAGCCTGTGAGTGTGTGTGCGGCTGTACTTCCACCTTTGTGAGGACCGGGTTGAGTTATACACCTCGAGGGTGACGACACTCGTGGAAAGTGAAAACACTAAGATGAGGAGTTTCTGGAGGACAGTTCGAGAAAATGAAGATGATAAAAGACGGAATATTAAATGTTATGATCCGTTATAAAGGGAAGATTTGAGGAAGAGAGAGGGGCGACAGACTAAAGGCCTGGCTCAGCACTGGTCCTGTGGCAGTTTGGACCTTTTCTCAGTAGATTAGAAACACTTTGAAAAAGAGGAACTTCTGTTTTATCAACATTTGTACAATGGCGCCTGTATGTCATCTCCATAGATTACATGAAACGTGGACATAGTCTTTGTGATGTCACTCATTTGTTTCTGATACAGAATTTTGAAGACCATCATCATCAGTTTCCACACTGGAAAAACTTCACTCAACCGAAGTTTAATCAGCCTGAGGCTAAAGGGGCGGGCCTTAAACCCCTTTGCTAACAGCTACAGGGTGCCCGCCTGTCATTCAAGTTAGCTATGCCCTTATATGGGCAAATCTCAAATTCTTCAAAAATAACTGCTCATAAGAAAGCTCATCCTCTGTTTGTACTGAGAGAGAGTTACTGGGGCACCAGAGGGACAGCATGAAGCCTTAAACAGCACAGTACCCCTCTTTAAAGTTGTTTCCACTTACCGCAGTTACTGAGGCGGCTGTAGAAGACTCGAGACTTGAGGTCTACAGCCACGCTTTAGCCCTCTAGGCTGGTGGCGTCCCAATCTCCGTTTTCTAGATCAACATACTGACAAACCATGATCATCTGTGCTTGTTTACATCCAGGTAGTAGATATTTAGAGCGTTATAGTAGTAGACATCAACTGGAGCTGGTGGTGGGTGGTAATGGGACAACTTAGACACAACATTTGACCAGTACCCCCCCCACCCCCCCACCCCAACAAATGACTGGTTATTCTGGTGCAAACTACTAAAAGGGGTCAGTGATTAATCTCTAAACGTACAGGTGCCAAACTGAGGATCTGTTTGACATTCCAGAAGGCAGCCATGACAACAACAACAACAACCCCCCCCCAAACAACACACAATTCAAGACCAAAATTAAAAATGACAACAATAAAAAATCTGCATGTTTCCTGTTTAGTCTGTTAAAGGTTAATTTGCTGCTTTTATTTGGAGGGAAGAGTTAAAAACGAGGAGATGAGATAACAGATGATTATGTATGTGTGTCCTCACAAGAATACAAAGACAGACGTGTGTGTGTGTGTGTGAGAGAGAGGGAGAAAGAGAGAGAGAGAGAACAGGTGGGCATATGGGCATCTTCATCTCGCTGGGTTTGTGTGTCACAGTCTTGTGTGTCTGTTCACTTTGACCCAGTTAGAATTTGGACGACGGTTACATGGACGTGCTAACGAGCCAACAAACACATGAACACTCACACACACACGCACACACACATGCACGCTTTGCATGAACACACATACACACAGACGGTGCCAGCTCAGGCAGAGAGTGGGCAGTGTCTGTTTTGGAAACGATGACTCATGTTGGCTCAGACTGCAGCAGAATAGACACACACACACACACACACACACACACACACACACACACACGTACGTGCGAACATACAGATTTCTGCAGCCGTGTGTGATCGGATCTTAAAGTTTAACAGAATTACTCTCATCCCTCTCTCTCTCTCTCCATCCACAGAAAGACGACGTAGATGTAATTTCGTTCTCCCATCCAATCTGCTAACTGCTCCCGGCTAACAACCCATCAACCAATTTGCAGCTCTGGAGCCATTAAATAATCTTTTATTTCACTGCACCTCCTTTATGTACTCCTCAATCTCTCCCTTCTCTCTTCCCTTCTCATCTTCTATCTCTTCCCTCCCTCTTTTTATTCACTCATTCATCACCGTCCCTTTTCTTCCCCTCCCTGCCTCGCTGACAGGAGCCGCTGAGATCAGCAAAACACAAATTAGAAGAGCTCCATCTCTCCATCCTCTTTCCCTCCGTCTCCATCCTCCCATCCCTCCATCCCTCCATCCTCCTTGTCCGTCCGTCCTTCCTTTCTTCCATGTCGTCTGTCGGTCCCCGTCCTGCTATTGGTTGGAGGTGATGTCATCATCTTCCTCTGGCGCCCGTCAATAACCTATTAGAAGCTGACGTTTTTTACAGTCAGCTGGGGAGCGAAGGAGTGAAACACACACAGACATGCAGTCACTGAGACACACACACAGCAGAAAAGGTGGAAGTGGACTCGAGCGTCTCAGTGTGTCTTCATACAGATTTTCATCATGTAAAGAGTGTTTCTTTGTTTTCAAGTTGTCGTCTTTCCTCCTCCTCCTCCTCCTCCTCCTCCTCCTCCTCGCAGCAGCAGCAGGAGCAGCAGCAGCAGCTCCTGCTGCTCTGTGTGGGAGCGTTTCACTTGTTTTCTTCCAGGAGAGAAAATAAGATGCAGAGATTTTTTTACATCAGTGTGTGTTCGCAGGTGTGTGTGTGTGTGTGTGTGTGTGTGTGTGTGTGTGTGTGTTTTCATCACTCTGGTTTACTATATTTGAAAGCACACACTTTGGCGTTGCTGAAACCTGTTAAAAAGGGAAACAACTGCAAATATATAAGATAATAAAAACAGAGCCAATAAATAAAAGAGGATTTTAAGAGAAGACGGATGAAGTTGACTTTTTTAAGAGGTCACTTTAGGTCATTTTACTGAGAGGACAGTTAATGATGACAGAAAACCTAAAGAGGAGAGACCAAACAAGATCAGATGCTCCTTTATTTATCCTACAACAGGGTAAGTTAAAAAGAAGTGTAGTGAGAATAAGAATATTTAAAATAAAATAATATAATATATAATTCATAATCATAAAAGTACTGTTTTTAGCATTTCTGTTCCTGTTTGTCTGGGGATCCTACGTGTAACCATGGTTACACATGGTAACTCATTGTTTACACATGAGACTTCAGCTGTTAGCAGCCCGTAGCATGTTGATGCTAACTGGTCCAAAGCTCCCTGTGAGCCGAGGAGAAGGAGGTGAGAACACGTGCAGGTACGACATCCTCCCATCCATCGTTTTGGAGAATGTAAGATCTATCTACAATGAGATGGACGAGCTAGCTATGCTAACGCAGCACCAGTGGCTCTTGATGGACATTTTTTTTTCTAGCTGACATCTATTATATCATAATTTTTATATATTCTTTGAATTTTTGCACTTTACACTTTGTTTGCTGCTGTGACTCCTGAATTTCCCTTCAGGGATCAATAAAGTATGTTCTATTCTATTCTATTCTATTCTATTCTATTCTATTCTAATAAGTCTTACATGGAAGAGACTCTGTAGAGGACTCTCCTTGAAGATGAAATCCCTCCAATGTGGTGTTTGATATCCGGTCTTAGCTCTGTTAGCCATGTCTCTTTGTTTAGCATGATGCTACTCTGCCCTCTGGTGCTGGGTTAGCACCACTAGCTCGTCCATCTCATTGGGGGTAGATCTTACGTTCCCCGTAATGATGGACGGGAGGACAGGTCCGTGGACAGGTCCGTGTTATCTCCTCTTAGCTTGCACTAGTTAGCATTGGCATGCTACAGGCTGCTAACAGCTGATCTGGTCTGTAAACAGTGTAACCATGGTTACTTGTAGGATCCACAGACACACACAGCAACAAGTAAAAACACCACTGCAGATGTGACCAGCCTGGTGCCCATGGACAACAAATGAGACATGAAAAGTAATGACAGGCTCCAAAGACAAAGATGGCCGAAAAAAAACAGGTCAAGGAGGTCATTTTCACAAGGAGAACAGAACAAGTAGAGAATGAAGATGTCTGCTTGTTTCTTGACATTGAATTCAGCTCCTGTGTGGAGGATAGAATCTCCTCAGTCTTTGTCTCTTACGCTGAACTGTCCAGAGTGCTGCTGGTAGAGTTTGTTAAAAAAGGCTTATAGTGCCTTTACGGACATTTGGCCTCTTGTCTCAACATGAAGTTTGCTACAAAGACCACCAGTTTGTGGACTGAACTCAGAGAGACAAATCACAGCTACAGCAGAAATCCTCCTCCTGCAGCTCTCTGAACACTGAGTGTTGTATAGCATGATGTCATCGCTCACACTGCGCCGGTGTGTCGCCCCAGATACTCTGAGCGTGTTGTAAACTGCCTGTTTCAGCCTTGATAACCTGCATCCACACCGTCAGTCCGTACATATTCTCCTCTCTCCTCTTCTCCTTCTCTCCGTGTGCTCACATCCTGTCTCAGATTTTATCTCTGCCATATGTCGCGCTGCAACACGAGCGACTGAAGTGATACCTGTGGCTTCCCCGTCTGTTACACCCGCTCTCACACTCTTCTGCTTTTTGACGTCTCCTGCTCTCTTTTCCTCTCGCTCTGCAGCTGCAAGAAAACATTTCGTTCAGTCGTATTTTACTCACAGACACAAAGATGCCCCCCCCCCCAAAAAAAAAGATTATTTTCATTGTAGCATTTCGACATGAACCAGTCTGTTCAGTCTCGTTCTCCTGTATCCTGTCCGCTCACAGCAGGTGAAATCCTTCAATGTGGTGTTTGTGTCCAGTGTTAGCTCTGTTAGCCATGTCGCTGTGAATAGCATGATGCTAGTCTGCTGGTATTCCTTCTGGTGCTGCGTTAGCACAGCTAGCTCGTCCATCTCATTGTAGATAGATCTTACATTCTCCAAAACGATGGATGGGAGGACGGGTTAGCATCGACATGCTACAGGCTGCTAACAGCTGAAGGATCCTCAGACAAACAGGAATAAAAAAAAGGTAAAGACACAACCAGTTTGGTGTCAATCGCAAACAAATGAGCCATAAAAAGTGATAAAAAATAACAACAAGCACAAAATATAAAGAAAACCTAAAAGATAAGAAAAAAGAAAAGCTGCTGCAACAAGCTGCCGCTCTTTCAGGCGCTAAACAACAGCAGGAAGAATAGAAAAACTTTAGTTTCTTTAACTTGAACTGATTTTCTGAGGCCTTCTGAGATGAGGTGTGTTCCTCACCAGCCACCATAGTAAAGAACAGAAGTAAAAGTAAAGAAGTAAAACCAAAGAAGCAAACAGACAGGAAGCTTTTTTCTGAACCAGAGGTGTAGAGGTTTGGACAGAAGCATGGCAGCCTCTGAGCTCGAGGGATGAACTCAGTATAAAGCTTCTGACGTCAGAGCTCTTCTTTACAGAAACCACTTCAAGTCACATTTAGTGCCAGACTGTTAAACCTTCATTAAGACATCATCACGTTCTTCTTGAAACCAGCAGGTAATAAAGTCAGGGCTCAATTCAACAGGTTTTAAAGATCTTTACGTCCTGACTCAGCGACTGTAGCGATGAACTCCGACCGAACTCTGTGAATAACTCTGAAATGAGACGTCTCCGCTGAGATTAGCAGCTTTCACTTCTGACGTGCGGATTTAAAATAAAAAATGAAAGAGGAGGTGTTTGTATGAACGCAGCAGACTGAGTCAGAGCCTGACAAAGGGAAGAAGATCTGTGTTGGTTTTTCAGACGAGCTGATTTATCCTTTAATGCCAATTCTCTCTCAACTATTATTAAATTTTGGCCTTTGGATGAACTCCTCTCTGCAGTCGGCTTCCCTTTGCTCTGTCTGTCAGTTTGAGCATTTCTGCACCTCCCTTTCCTCTCCTCTCCCTTTTATTCTTTAATTTCTCTCTCTCTCTCTCTCTCTCTCTCTCTCTCTCTCTCTCTCTCTCTCTCTCTCTCTCTCCTCCTGTTGCATTGCTTTGAGTTCTTGTTGTGATATCAGTGAGTGTGAGCAGAATGCCAAGGACGATGGGTAGGCGGTGAGGTGAGCGAGTTCACGTGTTCAAATATGCACTCGCACATTTTCACACACACGCACACACACACACACGCACACACACACACACACACACACACACACACACACACACACACACACACAGAGTAAACTCCTGCCCTGCTGCAGTGATTGAAAATATTTGACTGTGTTTAACGAGTTTAGAGGGTTCAGACCAGGACTCTTAGCCCGGGGAGTGAAGCACACTCACACTCACACTCACACACACACACACACACACACACACACACACCCTGAACCATACAGCAGTTCATTCTGTGGTCAGTGAGGAATGAATGTTTCTGTCCGTATTCCTCATTCCTCTCCTTTTCCCTGCTCCTGAATCCATCCATGTCTCGTTCAGACCTGATCCTCCAGCCAAAGAGCTGACCAGAGCAGAAGAGGAGGATATTTACAGCAAAGCCCCAAAAACCTTAAAAAAAAACCCTTAAAAAAAAAAACTCTTAAAAATGTCCCCAAAGGGCCAAACAGAGGAGAGTTCACACGGGTGGAAGCTTCGCTGAACGTGTGGAGCTCTGTGTGGAGGGAAAGGCTCTCATTCCAGCCGTCAGCTCCGTCCTTAAGGCTGGACATTTATTTATTTATTTATTAAACTTTTAGTTTTTATTTAATTTAATCGTCTAATTGATGCTTCGTGCTGCTGTTATGTTTTTCCTCTGAATGTTTTCAGCTCTGCAGTCTTTGTGATGTCTTTGCTTTGACTCTGCAGCTCTTTGGTGAACTTTGTTTTTAACATGTGCTGTTTAACTGCAGTGGACTGGACTCTGGTTTACACACGGAAATGAAACGAGCGTAATGTGCATGAGAGAGTGTGTGTGGCTTTTCTGCTGAACACGTCCACCACCGTATAAACTCCAGAAGAAGAAGTTCTTCACACTGTTTACAACATTTTTTATTTTTTGTCCAGTTCCTCTTCTCTGCTGAGTGTGTCCAGGATCTGTTCATCTCTCAGTTATCACAGTGATCTCTTTGAAGTGCATTACGTGGAACCTTTTCTGTTTGAAAAGGACCACGTGGGGGGGGGGCGAGGCTGCTAAAATGATGTCATCAGTCCCCATAAAGCCGTGAGGACCTCTCGGACGCGTCAAACATAAACCAGGCTGAAGGAATCCATATCATCACAAAAGAAGCTTCTCGTCTCCACTCGAGCTCTGCAGCACCTCTGAACGTCCTGCTTAGACCACGTTGGTTTTGAGTTTCAGGTGTAGCCTGGGCTTTAAAGTCAGGGCTGGTAGTCATGGAAAACTAGCATGAATTTGAATGTAGCATCTCCTCAGGACTCTGTTTAGCCCCGCCCTCCCACACTCAGAGCTCCTCCAAAACGACCCCCCCGCTCACATGTTGGAGCGTTGCTGATTCTGGATCATATGATGGAGACTGATCCAAACCACAGACTCAAACTGGTCCTCAGCTCATGGTTTCTGTTTGCTCTACGTTAGCAGTAATCAGGGTAGAGGTAGTTTTTCTGCTACTTGGATCCTCTTGGTTATGAGCGTTGAAAGAAATGTACACAGGAGGCGGGCAGAACAGCAGGACAGGATCTGATTGGTTTAACAAACTTGATCCTAAACTCTAGGATTGGTTGGTGTTTTTCCAGGTTTCCTCCTGCTGCAGACAGCAGATATTTTTCACTCTCTTTGAAAAACACATCATGTGTTGATTTATTTTTGTTTACAGTTCTTTTCAAGAAAGGTTGCAATAGATGTGTAAGTCTCCTATTTGTAGGTTGGACAGGAAGTAGTGCATGAAACTACCTAAAAACATCCAGTGACTTTCAAAATAAAACACAGCGTGTCCAAATCAGATGGTTTTTATCTCGACTACAACAACAAACCGACATAATGAGCAGAGCCAGACCAGGAGTCAACAGGTCTGAGGTTTCAGAGCCCAACATGAACCAGGAGTTCATATTAATTTTGCCTGTTAACCGTGCCCATGGAGGGACTAAGTCAGGGGTGTCAAACTCATTTTCACCGAGGGCCACATCAGCCTAATGGCTGTCCTCAAAGGGCCAGATGTAACTTATAAATGTAAGTAAATGTAATCGAATGTAATGTGAAATAAACGTAATACTCCTTATTTTGGGCTGTGGCTTTCGAAAACACGCTCTGCTGCAACCGCAGTTTGCCTTTTAATTCTTGGGCAATTTGTTGCTTTTCTTGAAGGCTAGCTTTGCGTACTTAGCTCCGTGTTTGGTGTCAAAATGCCGCCGCAGATTGTACTCTTTGACAACAGACAACGCCTCGTAACACAAAAGACAAACCGGTCTTTCTCCTTGTATTGGCCTTCCCATCTTTCTTGAAACAGTCTTCCATCTTTATCAACTTTTCTCTTCTTGGACATTTTGGGATCATTATTTATTTCTCAATTCCACTCGTTGGCATTGATGTAGAAACACTGCTGTGTAGTGGCGGTGAGCCGTCAAATCGCGGGTATCATAGTCGACAGGCATTGTGGGAAATGTAGTTTTTGGTCAAAGCACACTTTTGACCTATTGATTTTTAAACACTCAAACCTTTTAAGCTCTCACGGGCCACATAAAATTACGTGGCGGGCCATATTTGGCCCGCGGGCCTTGAGTTTGACACATGTGGACTAAAGGATGATCTGATAAATGTGTCCGCTCTCTAAAGGAGCTCCTGTTAGAAGATGCCGTCCTGCTCTCCTCCAGCGTCCTCGGGGGAAGATTAGGTGGAAATAATCTCTTCGTACAGATTAAAACAAATAAAGTAACATGAAGCAAATGATGAAAAAAACACACTTTTAATATGAAAATCCTGAAAGCGTAAAGTTAATGTGTACGGACTCCACACACAGTGTTCAATAAAAACATGTTATTACAAGCGGAAGCAGTGAAACGTGCAGAGAGAGCCTGCAGCTTGATGTGAAGGTGTGATGAAGTTTTAATCAGATGTTTTTATCACTAACAGTTTTGGTTATCATCAGGACGTTCACCTCTTCACTCTCTGCTTTAATAACCTCCTCATTTCCATCTGAACATGTTTATTAAATGTTTCATAAACCCTCATGTGCGCCGCGCTCTTATTTTGGTAAATATAGATTTAATCCTGCATCTTTCATCATCCTTTGCATAAACATCTTCGTCTCCTCTTTCATTCGGTCTCTGATGGAGGAGACTCGTCTCACATCTCCCCCTCACATCCCTCTGACGGACTCCTCTGAGAGTCAGCCGAGTCTTTGTGACTCTGGAACCAGTCAAGAATGAAGTCTGGTTCAACTTTAAATGAGGTTCAGCTGGAGTTCATTCCCACAGGCGGTCTGAACTTCTCCGTGTTACGCTGAGAGGACGGCGCCTGGATTAGGGAGGTATGGTGGGCTGGGGGCGAAGAAAGCCGTGGACCCTCGCTTTAATCCTCTCGCCTCTAAACGCCCGTCAGCCGCAGAGCGCTCTGCTCTCTGAGTGAATGACAGCTTCATTATAGTCTGCTCATGTTGGGGGATATTATGTTAATCCAGACTTAATCCAACACTTGTTCAAAGTGGAAGTTTTATTTTAGCAAAGTGTCCAATCAGCATAAAGCACAGACTATTTCTGACATGTAGAGCACACACCAGGACTCCACCATATTAACTCTGTCTGTTTAAAGGAGGAGAACTCACCTGTCCCAGTCTGTAAACAGTCTGTAAACATGCAGGTGTCAAACCCTGAATCTGTAACCCGATCCAAACGCTCCGTTCTAAAAATAACTCCAGATCTTCACCAGACTGAAGCGATGAGGTCATCACATGAGGATCGACTAACTGGTTCATGACGCATTGGAGGGGCGGGCCTCAAACACCAAGGTCTGCCCTTAGCTCCGCCCTCTGACAGGCCTTCAGAGGGCTGGCCAATCAGAGTGAAGGGGAAGTGTGGAGCAGGGAGTCTTAAAGAGACAGCAGCCAAAGTGAAGTGTTTCAGACGGGCTGAAATAAGAGTCCGTTAGTCCGTTAACAGGAGGGACTACGTATGGACCCCTTATCTCCATCTGATCACCTGCAGAGCGCGGGTCGGATGCTGCAGGTGATCAGACATGATCATGTGATCATCCAGGTGTTTGAGCAGCCTGCTCAGGTTTCATCTGTGTGGAGGAAACACGGGAACAGACTTCTTATGAAACATAAACTGAAGGAGTTTCAGCTGCACCGCCTCACTTTACTGTGACTTCCAGTGTGTGTGTGTGTGTGTGTGTGTGTGTGTGTGTGTGTGTGTGTGTGTGTGTGTGTGTGTGTGTGTGTGTTTGAGGTGATGTCACTAAAACAGGAAAGTTCATCACAATGAGGATCCTCCACCGTCTGTCACCTCCTGTCCTCATCCTCCCTGTCAGACTGTAGATTAGCCTGTTAGCGTGTTAGCGTGTTAGCCTGAGTCTCCTGCTCAGTCTCTCACATCTCATATATATCATCATGTGTTAGTGTGTGTGTTTGTGTGTGTTGATGAAATGAAAATATATAGAAATGAGCCACAAATTGAGCTCATGCATCCAGAAACACACACACACACACACACACACACACACACACAGATTTTATCAGCATCATGACCCTCCTGTGTTTCTTCATGAACCAGCAAACCCATGACTCGAGTAAGTGTGTGTGTGTTTCTGTGTTTCTCTTTGTGTGTGTGTGTGTGTGTTTCTCTTTGATCTGTGTGTGTTTATGAGGACACACACAGGAGCTTGAGGAGCAGATGTGTGTGTGGGTCTGTTGGAGCTGCAGATGAGTGAATTGAATCAAGAGGAGGACACAGAGCGGGTTGTTGAGGAGCGACTCGTCTGTTCCTGCTGAGTCGCTCTGAGTGAGACGACTCTGACTCTTTGGTCACTGAAGCATCCGTCCATGTTTGTATCATGCAGCTGCTGTATTAACTATAACAGGGGTTCACAAACTTTACCATGCCAAGGCCCCCCAAACAGCATCAGGTTCTGACCGAGGACCCCCTCTGCAAACCAAGATTTTTTCTTTTTTTCTGGCGTGTGATATGAGGCTAAAAACGATGCTTTCAGGGCCCGCTCAGGGGTCGGGTGTTTTTATATCAAGTGACGCTAAAGTTAAAAGGTTTTAAACACTCGTTTGAGAGAATCTCCAGACATAGGACACATGTCGGGCCATCATGGCCACTTTTCTTGATGGCTTTAAAGCCACACTCATCGTATGCTGCCTCATATTTTTGAATTGTAGTTGGCTGTGAGTTTTTAGGGGTTTTTGCAGCAGAATCCTTCACAGCAGGGCTGTTGGACTGCTCCTTTGGTCTTTTTCCTGTCAAAACCTTTTCATTTTTTTGCTAGATAGCAGCTTGCTAACAGGCGTAAACCGCCAGGTGACACAGATGATTTACGTCTTGTACGTTCAGGACAAAAGGTTATATTAAAAGAAAAATTAAAAAATAAAAAAAATTTGATTCTATTTTTTTCTCCTTTCCTCCAATTTTCTGAGGCCCCCCTAGCACCCCCTGGCGGCCCCCCAGGGGGCCCCGACCCCCACTTTGAAAACCACTGAACTATGATACAGAATCCTGAACTGATGTAAAGGGTAAACACGTCACTTTGAGCCGATTCTTCACGTCTCTGATTGGTTGGATGTTCACTGTGTGCTCTGAATAACATCAGCTGACCTCAAAGGAGAGAGAGAGAGAGAGAGAGAGAGAGAGAGAGAGAGAGAGAGAGAGAGATCAGTTTCTTCATCTCTCTCTCCTACAGAACCAGACTTCCATTGTGTCTGTTAGCTTCAGCTGTTAGCTGTTGGTGAATAAAGTCTGGAGGCCGTAAAAAACAAACAGATTTTTTTGAGATAATTTATTGTTTGTTTGTATTTTTTTTGACCCAGGATAGAAGATCAGTCTGTCTTCAGTCTCCTGTTGGTGAACAGTTTTAGTTTTAAATCTCACATGCTCACATTCCCTTTAGGGAAGAGTTGGTCGTTTCTCATGATTCAACTCTTATATCACATCTTTAGTCATTAAAGGGCTATTGTGCTTTTTTTTTCTCTGTCAGTCTTTGTTTTGTCCCTCCGGTGCTTCCATAGTATCTGAACCAGACTCATAAAAGTCTCTGTTTTTCTCTCCCTGGTGTTTTGTTAGAGCCGTGTTTCAGCCTGTGTCTGAAATGCTTCGTTATCGCTGTGATGACATCATCATTTTCAGATTCAGAGAATAATGTAGAGGTTTGAAAATCTGCACATGCTCAGTCTGAACATGCAGCACTCGTACTATATATTCATTCTGGGTGTCCTGATCCGATATCTGATACCAGCAAATAAACGAGTATGGGATTATTCCGGTCTGCATCTAAAACTCTGATACAAGCAGTCCATTCCAGACTTGGCTCCAGCTCTTCTCTCCAGCATGCAGAGCTCACATGATCACAGCAGCAGCATGTGCTGACAGGTGCTAACGAAGTAGCATGGAGTAGGAGTGATGTCGGCTGTGTGTCGGTATTTTATTTATTTTAGAAGTTTAAACGTTTTAAGTTTAAACATTCCCCCCAAGACTTCATCAAGACGTGGAGACCTACAAACAGAGATGAACGTCACACCGTTCTGATATCATATCGGATTGATATCGGTATCGTATCTGAAGCGTATCAGGAGTGTTTGTTTCTGTCCTCTTGAACAGCCCTGTTCTAAAGGAGCGTCTCTGTGGTGCTCTGTGTGTTCGACAGCTCATCCCTCCTCCATCACTCTCTCACTCCCTCTGATTCACTTCAATCACAGATATCACATCACCCAGGACCCACTTTTCCAGGATTCCAGGATTCCAGGATCGCGTTTTTCGTCTGGAAATTGCTCGAAGCGGAGCGCCGAGAGCGGATGATCACACAGCTTTTGTGCTGTAATGAGATTCTTATTGGAATGCGGCCGCACACACATAACTTCACACACACACACAGGGCCTCTGTGCTGCACTGAGGAGCAGCTTTATCTGATTAAAGCAAACTGCCGTCATTGTGTGTGAACAGCTTTCGCCTTCACATTTCCTGCGGCTGAAGTTCAAGTTCAGCCAGAGTTCGTCTTCCTCCGCTGTTGCTTGTTACGGCCTTGGACGGCGCAGAATGAGGCAGCCTTTAGCTGAAGGGACGGGGTCCTCCTGGGGGTCACGGAGCTTCATTTACGTCTTTAACGAGCCCTCTGTAGGTCAGCTGTACCTGCACGTCCTGTATTCAGATAAGAGACGACCGCAGCGCTGTGAGACGTCCCTCAGCGCCGACCTCGGAGAGAAACGGACCATTCTCACCTCCTTCGTCTTTATCACTCAACATGTTATGACAACCTTTGACATTTCTTCTTCTGTCTCCAGCAGAATATTGTAGAAAAGAAGATCATCTCCCTGCTTGCATAAATTTGGAAGACGTTTATCACCTGCACACCAGGAAGTCTTTGCAGTAACAGCACTGACGCTGACTTTGCTTCAGAGCGTCTGTCTTCACACGTCACAAACTCAGGAGTTACCTGCTGCAAACTTTATGAAAGTATCAGTGAGTTTCACAAACTCTCAGAGTGAAACTTCAGCTTCTAAATTTAAGCGGGACTTCCTCCCAGCTGTCAGTCCCCTGCCTGCGTGTGCTCCAGCTCCTCAGGTGACTCATAACAGCACCTGAAATACACTTCCCATGACTCACTGCACGATGCTCGAGTCCTTTCATGGATGCTGCATGACGCTCACCCGTCTGTTTGTGCTCCAGCACAGACTCAGAGCGTCACTCTGATGGTTCACTGGCTGCATGATGCTCCTGAAGCTCCTGAAGCTCCTGAAGCTCCTGATGTTTGCAGGATTCTGTCAGACGGACTTTGAATGGCAGCAGCAGCCTGAACGAAATGACTCACGTGAAACTTTGGAAAGAATGAAAAAGGCAAAAACCTGAAAAGTGCAGCTGAGAGAAACCTGTTTATGGTGAAGCGTGTAAATCCACACTCACATGTCCAGAGTCAGGCCGGTCACAAACCTTCCTCTGGGGTTAGATTTCTTTTAAAACCTTGATATCCGACATTTTTCTGGAGCTGTCAGGTGACTGTGGCTCATTTCAAGTCTAATGAGACATTTCTGACTGAGAGTAGAACATCAACACTTCCTTAGATCTCAGTTTTTTCATGTCGGAAGTAGGGCTGCCAAGATCAGTCGACTAGTCACGATGACGTCGACGACTTATTTAATAATCGACGTCGTCGTTTTAATATTTTTTTAAACTGCCGCTGTTCTTTCACCTGTCTCGTCTGCCGTTCTGTCCTTGACGCATACGCGCAGAAGTGGTAACCGGGGTAACCTGTGATGTCACCGGAAAAGTTCTGCCCAACAGTATCATGGCTAGCCGGCAACAGAGCTGGAAAGTTTGGGAGCATTTTTCCAAAATAAAGGAGAAAAGTGTGCAATGCAAAATCTGCAAAGCAGAAATGTCCTTCCATGACAGAACGACGGCGATGCACGAGCATCTGAAAAGACAGCACGCCGTGGCTGATTTATTTTCTGATGAAGAATGACAATCTGGGTAAGCTAATTGGCTAGTTAGCTGCTAACATTAACGTCAACAGGGAGCTACCTACTTAATAGCGATGTCATGTTTGAATAGAAAATTGGTACATTAAAAAAATGTCAGAAATGCTGCTACAAGCTGCAAAGTTCATTAAAAGCTGAATGAACTATGATAATAACTGTCTTCATTTTTAGTTAGCACATACCTTAAACACTTGAAGCTGGAAGCTAATGATGTTAGCTGTATGCTGCTGCAATAAGCTGCAGTTTATGTTTGATCCAAATAGTCGACTAATCACAAAAAATAATCGGTGACTAGTCGATTATCAAAATAATCACATGTGGCAGCCCTCTGTCTGACCCATGGTTACTGACATCAGCAGGAGGACACAGTCTTGCACTCTGGCTCTTTTGCTCTTTGACGCTTTTTTGACAGCCAGTCAAATTGATTGATTAAGCTGATCAACCTTCCCGTTGGTTTTTATGGGTTTAATGTTTCATATTTGTCTGTTTTATGTTGCCTTGTGTTTTAACGTGTCAATTGTGCTGATTTATGTTTTTATGCCCTCTTATGTTTGCACACTGAATTGCGTCTGTTGGCCACAAATGAAGTCTTGATTTGAATCAGGAGGCAGCAGAGTTAAACTTAAGTTTATCAGAGAGAAGAGAGATCTGAGTTTGTCTCTGCTGGAAACGATTTCTGTGATTAATTTAGTAGAGATGGTGGAGACTGGAGCTGAACTGACAGACAGAAAAAGGACAGAAGAGAAGAAGAAAGAGAAACGGGAGAGAGAGAGAGAGAGAGAGAGAGAGAGAGCACAGGCTAAAGGCTAAAACAAGAGCCAAAGGCTAAAACATGAGCTAAAGGCTTAACCACAAGCTAAAGGCTAAAGTATGAGCAAAACTACAAGCTTAAGGCTAAACCATGAGCTAAAGGCTAAAACATGAACTAAAGCCTAAACCACAGGCTAATCTGTTTGTGATAATGTTCATTCCAGCCCACATGCAGCAGTTATTCTGCAGTGATCTGATCAAACTTGAGAGTCTGTCAATAAAATGAAGAGTGAGGTCACGTTAGCTCTGATTGGTCGATGAGCAGGACATAAGGATTCACTAACGTTACACGTTAGCCTACAGATACATCTCACAGCAGCTCTGTGTAACTGTTGATAAATACCTTACCTCCTCACACTGTATCCAGTAAAAAGTCGTCTTGAACAAAGAAAAGTAGTGTTAAAAAGAAGATCTGATCTCCATTCATTTCCAAAACAAACACACGCCTTGTTAAGAGTCATGACATCACAAATCCATGAATCCATTTATTACTAAAAATAAAGACTTGTGTAGATTTGGCCGTGCGGCGCGCTCGGACCCTGTTCTGATTCTTTGGTTCTTCTTTGGTTTGTTTCTGGTTTTTCAATCACAGCTCAGTTCTGTCTGGTTTTATCAAAGTCCTTCTTTTACCTTCGAGGCTCCGTGTTTGTGCACTCTGAATAAACACCTCTTGACCTTAATCAGGAAGTACAATCCATTAACCTCAGCACGTCGCGGCGCTCTCCACAGCCTCATCACAGCCAATCAACCAGTCTCACAGACGCACCCAATAAGTGGACTCTGCTCGCCACTATTGACCCAGCATCACTCCATTTATTCATTCACCCATCCATCCTTTCATCCATCCATCCATCTGTCCACTGATCCAGAGACCAAACCTTGATTAGCTGATGGACGGAGGCGTGATGGCGTGATGGCGTGTTTCAGCGCTCTGATATGATGCAGAACAAAAGAGGAGAGCTAATAAACGAGAGGAGAAGAAAAAGAGAGGTGATGGAAGGAGGGATGAGTGACAGAAGAGACGGATCGAAGGTGAAGTGACCTGTTGGAGCTGCTCCTTTGGGAGCGAGATCAGAGAAATCATCCTGAACCTGTCGATGCCTCGCAGCCCGGGCGTGTACGTGAAGTGATAATCAATAATCAGCTGTTTGGGTTTGAGTGAAGACGTGAGGATTCCTCTGCTCCTCCATGTTCACTCTGAGCTCACCGGCTGACGCTAAGCTAAACAAAGGGTGGCGTTCAGAGGCTCTTAAGCTCTTTAGTTCTCCTGTTGTGAGTTCAAATAATCCCACCAGTTAGCTGGATTATTTTTCTGAAGCAGAGGCCAGATTTGAGGGATGATTCTCAGAGATTGAGATTATTATTTCCCAGAGAACAAGGCGGGAAAAGAAGCTTCACCATCAGGGCTCAGTAAACCTGACCTCTGTGGCTCTACAGGCTCCGCCCCTGCTGCCTGATGACACCACATGTGACACTGACTCTTATCAGGCCTTGAAGTCATTGCATCATCAGCGCGCTCGCTCTCATGAAGTCAGGAGACGTCTGGCTCCCAGATTTCACAGATTCCTCCTGTGACTGCAGAGACTTCACAGCAGCTTTCTCTCAGATTTCTCCGCTTTAATCTTCGAAACATTTGCAGTAAAAGCTTCTTTATTTAGTAGAACATGTTTCACACCAGCTGAGAGGATAAAGAGAGCTGTGTGTCTTCATGTGTGGCGTCACGTCTGTTGGCTCCAGAGTCAGGACGCCAGACGAACATGGAACGTGTCCTGAAACGCTTCATTTTGACCCTCGGAGCGTGAACCTCCCTCCTCGGGCCGCTCGGGCTTCTTTTCATGTTGACTCTCGTTGTTAACAGCCTCATGGCGCCGTCACAGCACATCTCGCCACGGCACAGGTTGCTAAGGACAGCGTGCACGGTGGTGACGTGTCATCGAGCGTTGTGTCGGGTCTGGATGTGGGTCTGGATGTGGGTCTGGATGTGGGTCTGGGTCTGGATGATGTGCTCCCGGGTCAGTTCTGACTCCAGATACTCGGGACAGCACATCGCTGTGACATGTCTCGCAGCGTTTCCCACGCTCACAGCAGAATGAGAGGATTGTTTGTGAGCAGCTCACATGATTGTTTTGAAGTCACTGAGCTCATTATTTAGAGCCGTGAACCAGCAGACAAACATAAAGCAGTACAGATAAACAGGATTTAAGACCAGCTCACCAGAGGCTGTTTGGACCGTCTGCACGGCTGCTGGAGCAGCTTCAGCTGTTTGTGTCAGACAGCGTGAAAAACCACCGTCTGATAACAGAAACCACCAGAAACATGGAGATCTGTGTCACACTGATCCGTCTGCCCTCCAGTGACAGGTCCAGGAGGGGGGGGGGGTTAAAGAAGTAGAGAGGACTTCTTATGAATCCTGAATGAGTCTGCAAAATGTGTACACACAGCACTCCCTCCAACCATGAGTCAGACAGTCAGGACACAAGAAGGTACAAACCAGACTCTGAGTCTCAAACCTCCTCGTTCCATCATCACATACAGACCACATCAGAGCCCACCTGGCCCTCAGGTGTCTCACCTGTCCCTCAGCTGTCTCACCTGGCCCTCAGCTGTCTCACCTGGCCCTCAGGTATCTCACCTGGCCCTCAGGTGTCTCACCTGGCCCTCAGGTGTCTCACCTGGACCTCAGATGTCTCTTCATACCAGGTGATCAGTTTGCTTCTGACCAAGGAACATGTTCTCCATTAGGGGGCGATATGGGACAAACATGTCAGCAGGTTTTTATGGCAGGATCAGGATCTGGATTAAATCAGGATCTGGATTCAATCAGGACTGGATTCGATCAGGATCTGGATTCAATCAGGATCTGGATTTGATCAGGAGCTGGATTTGATCAGGATCTGGATTTGATGAGGATCTGGATTAAATCACGATCTGGATTCAATCAGGATCTGGATTAAATCACTATCTGGATTCGATCAGGATCTGGATTCAATCAGGATCTGGATTCAATCAGGATCTGGATTCGATCAGGATCTGGATTCAATCAGGATCTGGATTCGATCAGGATCTGGATTCGATCAGGATCTGGATTCAATCAGGATCTGGATTCGATCAGGATCTGGATTCGATCAGGATCTGGATTTTCATACTCAGACTGTTTGAACTTGCAAAGCAAGGAAGGAAGGAAGGGTGAGAGGAATGGGTGAGGAAGGAAGGAAGGACAGTTAGAAGGGATAGAAGGAATGAGGAGGAAAGAAAGAAAGATATCAATGAAAGGAATGAAGGAAGGATGGAGGAAGGGAGGAATGGGGAAGAAAGGAAGGATGAAAAGAAAGAAGAGAAAGAGGAAATGAATGAATAAAGAAAAGAAGAATTTTTGTGAGAAAAGACGGAGGAAAGGATGAGTGAGGGAGGAATGAAAGATGGGAATAGGAAGAAAGAAAGGGAGCAAGATAAAAAGGAAAAGGAAGGAAGGAAGGAAAGAAGGAAGGACAGAATTGGGGGAAAAATGGAAGGGAAGGATGGGCGAGGAAGGAAGAAAAGTAAGAGGGGATAGAGGGAATAAGGAGAAAGGAAAGAAAAAAGGAAGGAAGGATGGAAGGTAGGGGAGGAATTGGGGAGAAAGAAAGGGAGAG
Source organism: Labroides dimidiatus (assembly GCA_030710495.1). Classification (NCBI taxonomy): domain Eukaryota; kingdom Metazoa; phylum Chordata; class Actinopteri; order Labriformes; family Labridae; genus Labroides; species Labroides dimidiatus. The sequence continues at coordinate 704,804 of CM061146.1, read as the reverse complement.
AGAAAAAAAAAGAGTCCCAAATATGACCGAGTCAGACGACGACGGGCTCTGAGACGGACTCTGTTCTGATCAGCTGACAGACGGATCAGGATCAGTTTGATGAACGATGTAGAGACACAGACTGAGGACGTGTCGCTCTGACACACAGGATGAGGATCTTTCCTTTGAGTGGAAACACTTCCAGCAGTCTTTGCGTTTAGTGGCTCCAATCTGAAGGAATCTACCGCAGCGCCTCGTTTGACGGCAGCTCTGAGTTCTTTAGAGCCTGATGCTTTAAAACATTCAAACTCTGAGGGCTTTAAATGATGTTTGATTCAGGTGAGATCTTAAAGAGTCTCCCAGAGAGAAGTGGAAGAGAAAAACTCTCCTGCCTGTGTGTTATTTCCCAGGTGGAGGTGCAGCAGTCGCTGTAATTAGCCAGCAGTGTTTGTTATGCCAGAAGTGCAAACTGATAGAACAGCATCAGCATTTCCATTATTAGCAGCAGCTCAAACCCCAGACTAATAAAGAAAGAACACATGAACAGATTACAGTCTGCTCCTCAAGAACTCAACTGTTTTAATGTTGTAATACATCTCCACACACACACACACACACACACACACACACACACACAAAGGAGAAGTGAGGAGTATCTGAGCCGGGCCCCGTGGTGACACAGAATCTGATCGATTCCCCCAGACGACTCTCGGAGCGTTAACACTGTGAAGACGCCATCCACTGGTATTAATAGCCTGCTGGTTCACCAGCCCGTGCTGATTGGTTAAGTCTGTTCTGGCATCAGTTAGAGAGCGAATCAGGAAGATGTAACCGACCTCTTGACTGCAGATTTAGAGGAGGAAGGGGAAGAGCGGGAATGAAGGAAGGAGGAGGTGAAAGATGGAGGACTGTGTTCGTCCTCTCTGATCAGGCGTCTTATCTCCTGTTGCGTCTGCAGAGTCTGAGTTTGTAAACTCTGTGTCTGTTTCTGAACATCTCAGCAGCTCTGTTATCTGAAGCACAGTTTCCCCGTCTTCCCAGAAACAGCTGACCATCAGACGTCACACACATTCAGGGAAATCACATCACCGAACGAAATACGAAGCTTTGAGCTGAACCAGGGCTCCTTCACTCCGCACAGACTTTTAGTTTTACGTTAAAAAACAAAAAGTCACGCAGGTCAAATAATCATATGAGCACATGAAGTATCTCATCCTGTGGACGTGCAAATATGAACTCATGTTTTGGTGATCATCTCATTTGGAAGTCACGTATCGTGGTTCCCGGTGGACTCCGTTAAGGATCCGGTCTCACGGGATCCTTCAGATGTCATGAGTTGCTGAGAGTGAGCGAACGCTGTGATTTGACTCCCTGATAAATCCAGCTACTGTCAGGACCTGTGGTTCATGACACATCAGAGGGGCGGGCCTCAAACACCAAGGTCTGTCCAAACAGAGAGGAGGGGGTTTGTAGAGTGAGGCCTTAAAGAGACAGCAGCTCAGACCAAGTGTCTGGACAGAGGCTGAATTGAGGAAACTAGATCTGAACAATAACGATGAATTTGAAACGCAGCAGGATTTAAATTTGATTTTGGTTCATGGCGTCTAACATTTGCCCTCTCTTCTTCTTCTTCTTCTTCTCCTTCTTCTTCTTCTTCTTCTTCTTCTTCTTCTTCTTCTCCTTCTTCTTCTTCTTCTTCTTCTTCTTCTTCTTCTTCTTCTTCTTCTTCTTCTTCTTCTTCTTCTTCTTCTTCTTCTTCTTCTTCTTGTCTTTTGTCTTTTGTCTGTTCAGATCTGCTCTCTGTAGACCTGGACCAGTACGACGTGGACTCTCTCAGTGATGCTCTCAGAGGTTTCCTGCAGGATCTTCCAGTCCACATCATCCCAGCTGCAGTCTACAGCGAGCTGGTCTACACTGCTCAAGGTACGGGGGTTTTAACGCCATGAATACATCGCTGTCAGACTGTTGGGGATGATTTCAAGTACCAACATGTCGGCGACCCACATGAATGTTGTATGTGTTTAATCTGTGGCGAGAAGCAGCATGGCTGCTGCCTGGTGGGCGCTCGGCCCTCCAGCTGCCTCGTCTGCTCTCACGCACGGCAGGTCTGAACTCTGCAGCTCAGTCTGGGCTCAGGACGGGTTTTTAGCCTCTGTCACTTGGAATAAGCGCTGACACTCGTCACACCTGACAGATTTCTGCCGTATCTGGGTGCAAAGACGACAAGCCTGTACCCTCTCATCAGCGTCAAATTTCCTCCAATCGCCTGACAGCTTCTGGATTATATAAAAACAAGTCAACGAACGCGGCGGCTAGCGGCTAGCGGCTCCCTTCTCTCCGGCTTTTAGGGACTCTCACAGCCTCATCCATGTTTGATAAGCTCTACCTGTACATTTGGTGTTTCTGCTCGGCGTTGGCGCTGCACACGTCTGTGTGTGGAAATAAAAGACAGACGGACGGACACATGGGAGGATGTATGAGGAAGTTGAAAGTGAAATCCCCTCAATTATGTAAGTGCGCTCTCTCTCTCTCTCTCTCTCTCTCTCTCTCTCTCTCTCTCTCTCTCTCTCTCTCTCTCTCTCCCTCGTCTCGTTAAGTGACAGCCCTTTTTTTTCTTTTACTTATTCATGGAAACATTTTAAGTCGGGGTAAACCACTTTAAAAGGATTCATCAAGTAAACCCTGCAGGTCATCCAAAGTCAAACCTGCTGAAATTGAACTTCTGAGTTTTCGGGGGGGGGGGGGGGGGGGGCTGAAGACCGAGGGAGGCTCCTGCTGTGAAATCAGAAGAAAACTGTTTTCAGGTCTTGAGCATCTCATCAGCACCTCAGGGATCAGTCCTGCTGTAATACTGCAACAGAGATGAAGCTCTCGCTGGAGGGACGAGTCAGGGGAATTTGGAGAGGGGGGGCGAAGAGCGCCACCTCTACAGACGACCACAAACAAGCAGGCGAGGGTTCAAGTTGAGCTTTTCCTGTTTTTATTTAGGAGCTGGGATACAAATCATTCAGCAGCTCACCTGAGGAGAGGAACATGACTCATCATTAAAGCTGCTTTCATCGTCAGACTCAGCAGGAGGAAGAATGTGATCCTCAGTACGTTCAGAGAAGAAGAACAAACCAAGAGGCCAGAGAGTAAGAATGAGGATTCAGACGAGGACTGTGACCGACCACAGACCAACCGGGCGGATCGTACCGGCGTGGACGGGGCGTCTGTTGGACTTGGCGTGCTTCTATGGCCTGAGCCGGGTGTGTGTTTTCATCGGTGCGGGTGGACGGGTCGCCATCACAGGGAACCAGTTCCAGAACCAGCTCTGGATCCTCAGAACCATGGTGCTTTCTAGCAAACCAGCCAGTGATGGATGTGACTCTAACCAGGCGTGCGTTTGGTCTTCTTTTTAACTCTAGTTTTTTTTTTGTTCGAGACATTTCCCAAGATGCAAAGCGACGAGTTGATGTATTTATTAGTAGTTTAAAGGTGACACCAACCAAACTTTGTGAAGTCAGTTTGTAGTTTAGTGTCCTGAAGGTGAGCAGACGGTTCCTCACAGCCCGCTGCTCTGAGACGTGTCCACAGCTCATCTACCAGCTCCAGCCTCACCACCGAGCAGAGCTAACGTAACCTCACGGGACAGTCATCCTCCTACAGTTCAGTCTGCAGATAAAAACAAACCAAAAGAAGCGGTCCAGTTTCACGGTGGAGTGGAGTTCGTCTCTGTGGTGATGCTCTCACAGTGAGTCTGCAGTTTAGGGTCTAAATCAGCTCCTTAAAACACACACTGTGGCACACAGAACAAAAGGCCTCTGTGTTTGTTTTCACCCACACGTCTTTGTCACACTGGAGGGTCACTAGGTTTAAAAAAAAGAAACGCTTTTTAAAAATCCTCTCCAGCTCCGGGCGTTTCATCTCTATTTCTGAGAGCAGAGCGGGGAATTCCAGAGACAACTGGAAAAGTGGACTCAGATCAAACCGACGAGCGGAGAGCAGGAGAGCAGGAGAAGAGGAGAGCAGGAGAAGAGGAGAAGAGGAGAGCAGGAGAAGAGGAGAGGAGGAGAGCAGGAGAAGAGGAGAAGAGGAGAGCAGGAGAGGAGGAGAGCAGGAGAAGAGGAGAGCAGGAGGAGAGCCGCAGGAAAAGGTGGAAATAAAAAAAAGAAACAGAGCAGATTTTATTTCCTCTGACAGCATCGACGTATCTCAGGGAAGAGACGCAGGAAGGACGGACGGAGAGGGTCCACAGTGAGCATTGTTAAGAGCTCTGAGGCTGCACCATGTGGATGATTTTCAGCAAATCATTTCTAATTTTGAAAACATAATCAGCCTTCCTCCTCCTCCTCCTCCTCCTCTTCCTCTTCCTCCTCCTCTTCCTCCTCCTCCTCCCTGCCCTGACTCCTGCCCTGATGCACATTTTTTATCCTCGGCCTGTCTCTTCCTTGATTAGTTGTTCTGCGAGGGTTAGTTAATCTTAATGGTCTCTCTGAGGAGGTCATTGTCTGTGGAGATAAAGACCAGCTGGTCCAGTCTGACTGACCGCTGTCCATCTGGACCTTCAGAGGTCAGACTACGTCCTCTGGGTTTAAATGAAATTAAGACCCACAGACAGAAACAAAGACTACAGCTCTTTAAAGCGGCTCCTGGAGCGAGTCATTCCCAAAAGAATCCACATTTATACCTTCAGGTGTTCAGGAAAAGGTCCTGGTCCCACTTTTGTAAGGGTCTGTCTTCAAACTGGTGTAGGTCGTCCACCTTCCAGAGTCTCTGATGAGATGAAGGACCACATCAACATGGACATCACCAGCTTTCATTTGTCTTAGTGGACCTGAGAGCAGGTTGAGATCCTTTATTAGGAGAATAATCTACGTCCCTCATTTTGGTCCAGTTACGGAGCTTCACCCCCCCCCCCCGTCCAGTTGTCCAGTCTCCCAGAGTCCCGCGGGGCCAGATGGATGGGCCAAGTTCCCTCTCCAGCCTTGACCTCTATTGACCAGCGGGGTCAACCCCAATCCATAATAACAGAGAGGGAAGGAGTGTGTGTGTGTGTGTGTGTGTGTGTGTGTGTGTGTGTGTGTGTGTGTGTGTGTGTGTGTGTGTAAGTTGTGGTCAGACGGAGAGGTGAATTACATGACCCCCATCAAGCTGCAGCAGATTGTCAGCCATCCATCACCGCCCACCTGCACACACACACACACACACACACACACACACACACACACACACACACACACGCGTCTTAAATGCCCATAAACTTCCTCCAGTCTCTGGTCCTCTCAGCTCTGGAGGGTAAATCCTGTAAACCAGACGTGTCTGAAGTCAGACCTAAAGTCTATTTTCAGACCAGTTTCTGTCTCACAGGCTGTTAATCCAGAAATGACCAAAACAGACAATAAACTCAAACTAAACTAATCTGACTGAAGCCCATCCTGACTGTTCACAGTCTGCCTGTATGAAGCTGAAGCTCTGAACATTCAGCAGAAACTCAACAACTCGGACAGCTGACGACTTTAAATCAACGGATTAAAGTTAGGAAACAAGACCAGATTACAGTCAGGAAACGAACCAGATTAAAGTCAGGAAACAAACCAGATTAAAGTTAGGAAACAAAACCAGATTAAAGTTAGGAAACAAAACCAGATTAAAGTTAGGAAACAAACCAGATTAAAGTTAGAAAACAAACCAGATTAAAGTTAGGACACAGACCAGATTAAAGTTAGGAAACAAAACCAGATTAAAGTTAGAAACCAAACCAGATTAAAGTTAGGACACAGACTAGATTAAAGTTAGGAAACAGACCAGATTAAAGTTAGGAAACAAGACCAGATTAAAGTTAGGACACAGACCAGATTAAAGTTAGGAAACAAAACCAGATTAAAGTTAGAAACCAAACCAGATTAAAGTTAGGACACAGACTAGATTAAAGTTAGGAAACAGACCAGATTAAAGTTAGGAAACAGACCAGATTAAAGTTAGGAAACAGACCAGATTAAAGTTAGAACACAGACCAGATTAAAGTTAGAAAACAGACCAGATTAAAGTTAGGAAACAGACCAGATTAAAGTTAGGAAACAAGACCAGATTAAAGTTAGAAAACAGACCAGATTAAAGTTAGGAAACAGACCAGATTAAAGTTAGGAAACAAGACCAGATTAAAGTTAGGAAACAGAGCAGATTAAAGTTAGAAAACAGACCAGATTAAAGTTAGGAAACAGACCAGATTAAAGTAAGGAAACAGACCAGATTAAAGTTAGGAAAAAAAAAAAAATCTTTATTTTTTGTTAAGCTTCAGATTCTTTCTTTATTTTTTTGTTAAACTTCAGATTCTTTTTTTTTTTTGTGTTAAGCTTCAGATTCTTTATTTTGTGTGTTAAGCTTCAGCTGTGAATGGGTTCAAACTCTGTTCTGAGTGAAACTCTGTTTTGCAGCAGACAGCGTCACAGCTCAGGTTTCATCATTCAGACACAGATCACACACAGCACACAGAAACACACACTAATGGTTATTAAACAAAGCTACTTGACTCCTCCCACTTCACCTCTTCACCTCTCTGCTCGGTCAGTCTGACCTTTGACCTGCAGACACCAGCCCCCAACACGGACAAACACAGAGCGGCAGGAGTGCTGATATATGGTCGGAGCATTTACACATCTAATTTACAGCTCAGCACATGGAACAAACATTTCATCCATCAGCGTCTGAGCTCTTCCAAACACCTCACACTCACACACTCACTGATCAGGTTCAGTCCATGGATTAAAAAGTGTTTCCTGCTGCTTCCAGCAGTTTAGACGACCTGAAAACATCACATTTGATCCCTGGACCCCTGCTGGGTGTCAGGAAAGAGCCTCTCGTCTCTCTCTGTGTCTCTCCGTCCGCTCGGTCGTCAGTCAGACGTCCGGTCAGTGCGTCTGTCAGTCCTGCAGCTCTCTGTTGGCACTCTGTGTTATTGGGATCGATCCGAACACTTTAGTTCCTGCACAGAGCGCCGAACACAGCGATAGCTCACACACTCAATCAATACATATCAGCATTCAAACACCTGGATACATGTGGCATGTACACATGTAGAGCTCTGCATCGCACAAATCACTGCACTGTGTGTGTGTGTGTGTGTGTGTGTGTGTGTGTGTGTGTGTGTGTGTGTGTGTGTGTGAAGCAGAGCATTTTTCCATGAACACAGCTCATGATCTGGACACAGCAGGTTTGGCTCCAGTGTCTCGTCCACCTCATGAAGAGTGTTTCCTCCTGTTTCTGTTGATGTTTGGATCTTTCTCATATGTTTTCATATGTTTTCACATGTTTTCATATGTTTTCACATGTTTTCACATGTTTTCATATGTTTTCCTACCTGAGCCGTGCTCTACAGTCTGTTTCAAACATTAAGACGACGCTAAAAGCTTCACAGAGACAGAGGGTTGGTTGGGTGTGTTTTTGTGAGGGTTGTAAATAAAGCGTTATGATGTGAAACATCAAACATAAAATGACCTCATGTTGCTTCAGGATGGTTTTAGAATCTGAGGGCTTCTTTTGTCTTTGTTGTTTGTTTTTTTTGGTGCATCTTGAGGTTCTGTTGGACCAGAGGTTCCAGGAACTTTTATTTATTGAAAGAACCAAAGTTAGCCTGTTAGCATGGTGGATATTTAGCCTGTGCTGGTTTTTGATCGCGCTTTATTTATTAAGAATCAACTCTTGAAGGAGACAAGTCGCAGAGACTCAGACGTTTCAAAAGCCTGTTTTGGACTGTTTTAAAGATGGTGGACGGCGTGCTCATACGTTACCATTTAAAGAGCCGACGGCAGATTCATTTATTATAACTGAACATTTTCTGATGATGTCTGTAGAATAAGTCAGTCGTTGATTTTATGTTGTTTTGTTTTCAGTCTGTTTAAAAGGCTCTTTTTTCCAACATGGCGTCATGTGATCATGAAATATTGAAAAAAAAAAGGGGGAAAGAAAACGTACAGACTCCTGTTTCTGAACTCTGTGGTCACTTTTTTTTTTTTTTTTTTTTTTTTTTTTTAATATTTTATATCACAAAAAAAAAAGGCTAAAATCAAATAAACTTTGAATTGATGGAAATCTGACCAAATCCTGCTCATGATCAAACATATGTTTGGGTTTTGGTCAGAAAACTGGATCCTGGATCCAGTCTGGACTACAGGATCCTGAAGTCCTGGTCTGATATCCACCTCAGACTGAAGCTGTGAAAACCAGCACATCTATAGACTGACACACGTGACTCTGTGAAGGAGCAGATTCAGACAGAGATAAATGGTGTCTGTACGTCTGCGTCCAGCTCCCCCACTGAGCGACCCCCCCCCCCCCCCCCCCTCGTCGTAAACCCTGGCCTGGGCACAGCTGTTTTCTTGTTTGCGGTGGTAAAAAGCCTGCGGTGAGCGCCTTCGTCAATACGTCTGCTCCTCTGCAAACACGGCCCATTGTCTGAGCGCGGCTCGTACCAGAAAGGAGCGGCAGCCTCGCCTGCGCGGCCTCCTGCTGTGTCATTTTTACAAGCATCCATACATGGAGCCGGTGTGATTCTCCCCGCAGCGTCTGTCAGCCTCGCTGGCTGGCAGCTGGCTGCTCTGCTGGCTCTGAGCTGGAGTCACTGATGTCCTGCCAAGGCCCAACATCTCCTCAGAGCCGGCGCGCGGCTTGGCTGCATGCTCGGATGGATACTGATGGAGGTGCTGCGCATCGGGCGGCGCAGCAGGAGCGTCTGCTGCGTGCTGGCTGTGTTTGAGTGAAACGGTGAAACGCTCTTTAATGTGATACATGTTTATGCATGCAGCACCCACGCTGTCTGATCTGCTGTCAGCCGGCTCGCAGACACACAGATGCATCCTCCTTTATCTCTCTTTTGTGAGTCCTGCTCACATCACGGAGGAAAAGTTCTCCTGACTCCTGCTTCAGCGTCTGAACTGAAGGTTGTTGATTTTTGAACTGAGGGCATCAATCAGCTCAGCTGCCTTCAAAATGGAGAAAGAGCTCCAAAAGGCCGAGACCTGAGGATCACCTGAGGATCACCTGAGGTTCACCTGAGGTTCATCTTTGATCAGGACTGAAAATCTGAGGCTGTCACTTCACACTGACGCTTCCTCCAGCTGTTCGATGTGGAGTTTAAACTTTGCCAAAATATCACGTCTTCAAGTTTTCACCTTCATTCATCTCTGCACACTTTGAAGCACATCAAGAACTTTGTACCGACTGCTGCATCACAGCCAGGAGCCGTCAGGCTCGCTGTCCGTGCTGCATCCTTTACAAACCACATTAACATCAGATGTGTGCAGGAGACCAGCTGCAGACCTGCACTGGGGACCAGTTAGTTCTGTCTTTGTGACCATGATAAACAAAATACAGGACGGCGCCATGAATCAGTCACAGATGAAGAATTTACAGGAGCAACGAGCTCAGCTGAGTTTCCTCTTGGTTTTATTCTCCTGCTTTATTTATTTATGTCTCTCTATCTCTCTCTCTCTCTCTCTCCTTTAAGTCATGGTTGGTGCAGCTGGAGGAATTTTTTCCTCATGTTTTCATCAGTTGTCAGTTCTGGTTGTTTTGTAACTGAAAGTCAAAGTGGAGCTGAACTAACAGCCGTCCTGGAGCCTCGGTTCCTGCAGTGAAACAAGAAGGCAGCGTGCAGGTAGCTCTTCATCAGCCTTAAATCACCTCAGGGGTTCAGTCAGAATCAGAATCAGATTTATTGAGTTTTCACATCATGAGGAATTTGTACGGTGGCCCTGAGAGCTCACAGCACATGCAGTTTGACAACATGAGCAGCATTTAGGAAACACGCTGCAAAGACCAGAAAACCACGCGCTGAGATTTGTCCCAGAAACTGAGTTTGAAAAACCTGAAGTCAAATTTAACGATTTGAAAATGAATTTGTTTCAAAATCAGATTTAATTTACTTTAAAATTCAACTCTGTATGTTCCTTTTTTTAATTTACATTTTTATCATTTTTCCAGAAAACAACAAAGACAATGACGGCACACTTCACACAGGAATAATACACACACACACACACACACACACACACACACGTCTCCATGTGCTAAACAACACAAGAACTGTTCATCCTGTCATTTAAGCTCCTCCCTCATGACGCTCTGTGGGTGAAATCAGCTCCAACCAATCAGCAGCTGACCTGCAGCGTGTTGAAGCTGTGAAAAAGAAGAAAAGCAGAACATGTGACTGTCTTTGCTTCATACTGTCCATCATATGTCCAAGCAGACAAACATCAGAGCGCCGTGGAGCATGACCATCAGACATCACCTGAGACCAAACTCTGGACATGACCCCGATAGGTGCACAGGTGTACCCGTCTCACCTCCACGGCCATCCCAGCACTAATCAGAGGAATTAGGACTGTTTTTCTTTACTGTGTGTGGAGCGATGTAAGATTCATGTAGGTCACATTCAGAGACTGATGCTGGGTGTTTTTACACTCTGACCTGGTGAAGTGAAGGAGGAGCTGATGTCTGTTCTCACTGTGTTCTGCTGCTGCTGTCAGGGAGGAGACGAGTGTCTCGTATAAAGCAGAGACAGTTCCTCCACCTGCTGGCTTCATTCAGGGTTTTATGCTGCTGTTGGAGGTTCCTAAAACCAGACTCAAGTCCAGAGGTGACAGGGCCTTAGCAGTAGCTGCCCCTCGACTGTGGAACAGTCTCCCCATCCATAGAAGAGCCTCCCAGACCATAGAGATTTTTAAATCTTATTTAAAGACCTACTTCTTCTCCCTGGAGTTTCATAATTGAGCTCTTATAAGTCACAGGCACCTTAGTTTTTAGATTTTAAATTTTTTACTGTTTTTACTTTGTTTTTTTCTGTTTTTTAAATTGTTTTTATTGTTTTATTTATTTACCTCTATGTATTTGTGTACAGCACTTTGATTGACTGCTGTCCTCTTGAAGGTGCTCTATAAATAAACTTGACTTGACTTTATGAGGAGCAGACCTGGACCCATGATTCCTCAACATGTGCATTTTTTTATGGCACATACTGAAGAAGCACAGCGTCACTCAATCCAAAGTGAGTTTGAAGCTCTTTAAATGTTGTGATATTTAACTCTTTATGCTCCTTAAATTCAAATAAAATATTCAAACTCAGTCTGCAGACTCGAGTTGATTTCTGTTTCATCTTCTCTATTCCTCACGACTCTGTCAGTCCGTCTGTCCGTCTGTCCGTCTGTTTGTAGACTTGGTGGAACCCTGATCCAGATGCATCTGCTTTTCTGTTTTTGGTCCTGCAGAGAGTCCGAGCGTGGAGGAGTGTGGGGAGAGGCTGAAGCAGATCCTGGAGTCTCCCAGCATCCCTCAGGCCAACCACCAGCTCCTGGTCCACCTGAGCAGACACCTGGCTCGGGTCAGCCAGCACAGCCAGACCACCGCCCGACTGCTGGGACAAGCGTTCAGCGAGGCCGTCTTCCAACACTCTGCTCTCAGGTAGGAGAGCTCCAACAGTCAGACTGTGTTGACTGTCTGATGGGCAGGAAGTGTCTGTTGAAGTCAGAGAGGCGTCAGAGAGGCGTCAGAGGGGCGTCAGAGAGGCGTCAGAGAGGCGTCAGAGAGGCGTCAGAGAGGCGTCAGAGAGGCGTCAGAGAGGCGTCAGAGAGGCGTCAGAGAGGCGTCAGAGAGGCGTCAGAGAGGCGTCAGAGAGGCGTCAGAGAGGCGTCAGAGAGGCGTCAGAGAGGCGTCAGAGAGGCGTCAGAGTCCATTAACACCCAGGAAGATTTAGAGCCGGCCTTTAACTTTGCTATCAGAGCCGTAAAAGCTTCCAGATGGTGATATGACCAACAGGATCCAACCTGAGCATCTTCACCTCCTCTACCTGCGTTATCTTCCTCCATCAGGACTTTATGACGTGTGTCACTGCTCACCTAACGGCTTCTTGGTTTACGTCTTCATCCATTCATATTCCGCTGGTGTTTTATTTGTTGGGCTGTTAGTCACACTCCGTCTCTGAGGCTCTGAGGCTCTGAGGCGCTGATGCTCCCCTCCAGCAGCTGACGGGAGGAGCAGAGCAGGAACACTCCGTGTTTCAGGCCTCGTGGTAATGGAAGTGTTTTCCACACACTGTAAATTTCCACATTAGTCACCAGAGGAGCTCAGGAGTCTCCTGCAGAGTGTAATTATGAAACAGGTTTATGTCAGCGCTGCCAGGGGGCCGTTACTTCAGGGTCGCTTTGGAGGCTCAGCCGTTGCAATCAGGACGACAGAAGAAGGTTTCATTCAGAGGGTTTCTTTCAGTCTTCATTTTGTCCCTCTGGTGCCCCCGTAGTATCTGTCCATGACTCACAGCTCATATTAATCTGTATTTTTCTCTCTCTGGTGTTTTGTTAAACTCTTATTTCCTCCTTCAAACTCTGCTCTGGCTCCTGTTTCTTTAAGAGTTGATGTTAAAGTCCTTCTTCTTGTTTTTAAAGCTCTACACGGCCTTTATGTTGCAGCTCCACCAATCAGCTTCGAGGAATGTTTTCATGCTCTTGATGATGTCACAACATTCAGGAACTCTCTGAGTTTGTGTCTGAAATCACTCGTTTCCATCACACCAAGACTAAACATCGTAATAAAAAATGCTCATGGAAAAAAACAAAACAAATTGAGATAAAAAAGTATTTACGCTCTCGTGAGGTGTTTGTTTTTGAGAAGTTTTGATGTTGAAGTTTGTCACCAAAGTTCAGTGGAAACACCTTCATTCATTCATCCACATCAGAGACGGGTTATGTAATAATAGTTTGTTTCACAGTTGAGTCTGTACTTATTTCATGAGCTGCGTATAAATCTGGGAATTCCCACACGACTGTGAAATCTGATTTATCCTCACAGCGTTTCATTTTCCAGTTTCGACCCTCGAACACTCGATTGTTTCCGCTCCTCCTCTTCGGTCGAGGAGGGTTTTCCCGTCTGCTTCTCTGGTCATGAATCAGCTGACTCTGACTCTGACTGTGGCCCCTCCATCCTCACCTCCACCGTCGCTCTCATCCATCCATCACAGAGCTTGATGTTGGTGTTTGGTTCCTCTGCTGCGTCGGCTCGCCTGCGCCTGTTTTTCCAGAGGTTGCGGAGGAATTTCTCCTCGTGTGCGGAGGAGATGTAGAAGATTCAGGAGGCAGTCAGTGAGTCAGAAACTGTAATTGTTTGCACAGTCTGCTTCAGCTCTGACGTGCGCGATGGGCGACGTACCCGAGCACGCCGTGTTATTCGAACCACGTCTCACGCTGGCTGATTTTATCTGAGTGGAAACGTTGATGAACTGTACACACACGGCGCGCTGCGAGTGTTTACACCGACACGCATCTTCCAGTGTTTGAGCTTCTTATTGTCAACAAGTCTCATGAAACGATCCACCAAAGACAACAAGGAGTTAATCCAGCTGGAAGGAGTGTTTGCTGAGCTTCACTGTGAACACATTGTTTCCTGCTGCCGTTCGAAACATAAAGATTAACACCTGTGCAATCACAGCCCGGCCCACAGCATCCTAATTACTCTCATTCCAGTTTAATTATCTAAATAAATGGAAACAAAGCCGTTTTTAAACACTTTCCACCCAGAGGCTGAATGTCTCTGTGCTTCCAGGACGGTAAACATGAGAAAACTTAATAATATTCTGCAGGATAAACACACGAGCACACGATGACTTCACACAGGAGAAGAAATCAAAGACAGATCTGCAAGATTAGTTTAAGATTCTGTTGTTTTGTATCCAGAGAAAAAGATTAAAGCTTCGTAAGCACAGCTGTTGTCCATAAACCGTTTAATGAGAGTTAGTAAGGTAAGAAATGTCAGAAATGCTTCTGTTGGGGGATCATTTAAAGGTACAGCAGCAGTCAAAAATATCCATCCACACAAAACAGCTGATCTCTGTGTGTCTGCAACTTACTGAGTACAAAAACACAAAGTTTGTCCGTTCTGGGCTTCCGTAGAATGCAGGATGGCAGCCTCAGTGGAAGGGAACTTCCTCCTTCCACTGCAAAAAACTGAAGTCAAAGCAAAGTAAAAAAAAAAACAAAAAAAAGCCTCTTATTTCAAGATATTAACCCTTTAAGAGCTAACATTGTGCAAGTCCACCAGGACATTTTTACATGCTGTTGTTCTTTTTCTTTTTTTCTTTTTCTTTTTCTTTTTTTATTTCTATTTTTATTTGCTTTACATCAATAAAACCTTTATATGCAAAGTTTTAATCATGTTTTGACTTATGTCTGAAAAAATGCGATAAACCTAAAAAAAAAGTCTATTTTTTTTTCATATATATTTCAAAATACAGAGATGGCACAGCTTTATCTCAGACTGTATAATTAATGGACGTAGTCTCCGTGACGTCACCCGTCTGTTTCTGAAACGGACTTTTGAAGCCAAACGGTCGGCGCGGCCATATTGGAAATGAGGCGTGCTGTGAGTCTCCACAGTAACAACCATAGGATGCTCCACAGTCACGTGATCTGAGCTGTGCCTCTGATTGGACGAACTGGCGAGCTTGATATTGTGGAAACTGCCAGATTATAAAAAAATTCACCCCCCGTACAGTGCGTGCCGTTAGCGAAATTAGCGATTCAGACGGGAGACATTCTTTGTACCAGGCTGTAAATGTGATTATTTTGGCCGTAAAAACAGCTTATTTTGGTTTGGTGCGTTTGTGACTTCCTGTACTTCTGGAGCCTCAAGCAGACACTCGAGGAACAGCAGACTGTAGCACTTCAAGCATCGCCTCATATTTTCAGACTGGAGGTTGCTGCTTGGTTTATCTGTATCATTTGGAAATGTAAATTCTTGAGTCTGTATCATAACCTGCTTTTTGAGATTTTGTCACTTTTGTCACCTGTTAAAATCAATCAATAAATAAATGGACACAGAGACAACACTCACAGAAACACATGGGGGTAACTTTTCTGACACCTGCTGCTTTAAACCCAGACAGTCAGACGGCTCGTCAGGTTTTCAGGCTCTGTGTTCAAACTGAAAATCCAGACCGAGCCAGCTGTTGCTCCTCTGCTCCACGGGAGCTTTCTGTCCTCCCTGAGCTCACCTGAGGACACCTGCGTTATCGTTTGACAGGTGTACCGCCCCCAGTCTAACTCCTCACCTGACACTGTCCCCGGAGTGGGTCACGCTAGGACAAAAAAGTACAGTCGAATCTCTAAGTGTTCCAGACACGTATGAACACACGTGTTTTATATACAAACCTGTAAAAGAACATCCAACACGTGATGACGTTTGTGTGAACAGAGGAGGGTTTGTGTTATGAGTGTTTTTGTGTGTGTTTTCCACACACCACTGGATCCACTGGATCTACTGGATCCACTGGATCTACTGGATCCAGTGGATCCAGTGGAGCAGGACAGAGAGCATCACATGAGGAGGGTGCAGGATGGCACCACGTCTGTGGTTGATGTTTCTCTTCTTCTTTTCAGTGCGGATGTAAACCCGGAGCATCACGTCAGGATCTTGGAGGCTCTCATCACAGCTGGAGGCCTCATGGAGATGCAGGCTGCACCAGGTAGGTTTCCTCCTGCACGCACAGAGACCCTGCAGTGTTTGATATTTGCTGATGACTCTGTGACGGTTTCAGAGGCGTTGATGTTGAGATCAGTCCCTCAGCTTGGTTTGGTCGGTTTGAATTCTCTCGACTTGAATGCACAAAGTTTGCTCCTCACACGTATCACCACACACATCTCCCTGAGTGGAAACACGACTCTCCCTCGCTGCACCACAAACTGCAGAGAAAACACACGTTTGGTTTCTGAAAAATCTGCTCAAGACAAACATTGTGCCCGAGCTGCTGTGATGAACTGGGCGTGAAGCGTGAAATGAAGGCTTGAGTTGAACTCTGCTGGTTCAGTCTGCAGTCAGCGTGTACACAGGTCAGTGTGAAGCAACACCGCGGTTTCATGATCCTTCATTCCTACATTCCTGCATCCAAAGGGGACGGCTGAGAGCCTGGCAGGTCTGTTTTGGTGCAGATGGACTGTGCAGTGTACAATTATCAAACCCGGATTACTTTTCTGCGAAAGCACAGAAAAACAACAACATCCAGCCTGCGAGGGAAATGTTTTGGCTCGGCTGATTGTTCTCGAGAAAATCTGTTTTTAGCCGAGAGTCCAACAGGAACCAGAAACAAACAAGATTTCTCTCTGAGCGGGGGGAAGACTTCAGAAACGAGCCCCCTCCTCAACGTTTAGGAGAATTAATCAACATGTGAGGTCATGTGATGAGGTGACCCTTCAGGTGAGGCTGAACATGCAGCTTAGGGGCCCCTCGTGGCTTAGGGGCCCTGTGATAAAATGAAGTTATGATCACTCATGTTGACTGTACCAGAACCATCTCTACAACGCCTCCGGGCCCCCGGGCCCCCGGGCAGTTCATCAGGGCCAATCACAGGCCAACTTTTGTCAACAACCAAAAAATAAATAAATACATTTCTGTCAACCTGTTGAACCCCTAAACTGATGCATCGGGGCCCGTGGGTCCGGGGCCCGTGGGTCCGGGGCCCGTGGGTCCGGGGCCCGTGGGTCCGGGGCCCGTGGGTCCGGGGCCCGTGGGTCCGGGGCCCGTGGGTCCGGGGCCAGAGTTCAGACCGTCTGTCTCTGATCTGTGGGGATGTTATAGGACATAACTTTAGATGGCCCACATGAGAATGAAGAATATCAGCTACAACCAAACTGATTAACTGACTAACAGGCCTCCTGCTTTTCACCGGTGTCACTGCAGTTAACACCAAACAGAGCTAACCCTCCCCCAGTCCTCACTGTGCCTTTCATACTGGCTTTAATGGTTTTTACTCACTTATTTACCCTTTTTTTTCCATGTAGTGTTCTTTGATTTTGACCACGGCATTTGAAGACAGCATTTGGAACTCCTGAATAGTCCCTGAGCTGCTCATCAGAAAAGAAGGAGGACGAGTTTATTTATAAAACCATTTGTTACAGCTGCGTTAAATCACAAGAAGGCCAAACAAAGTAAATCATTCCATAAAAAATAAAAAGAATCATCATTTAATGAGATTAAAAACGAGGAGTGCAGATGAAATACTTTCAGCTGTGATATTTAAACTCAGCTGTTCTCTGGGTCTCTGTTGAATCAGAGGAAAAACTGAAGCAGCGATGAATCCGCTCTGCAACAGATCAGGTCCAAACTTTAATTAACCGACCAATCAGCTTCATGTTTTTATCTCATTTAAGAGACAGGACGTCACTTCTGCCTCATGATGCATACAGAGAGAGAGAG
Source organism: Labroides dimidiatus (assembly GCA_030710495.1). Classification (NCBI taxonomy): domain Eukaryota; kingdom Metazoa; phylum Chordata; class Actinopteri; order Labriformes; family Labridae; genus Labroides; species Labroides dimidiatus. The sequence goes on along the minus strand of CM061146.1, from coordinate 687,611 downwards.
AGAGAGTGAGAGAGAGAGAGAGAGAGAGAGTGAGAGAGAGAGAGAGAGAGAGAGAGAGAGAGAGACAGAGGTGAAGCAGACAGAAAATAAATAGTCACAACTACCACAAGATACTCAGATAAAAAGGAAATCTCTGCCTTGTTTTTAGCGCTCCCAGCACTCCCTCTCTCTCTCTCTCTCTCTCTCTCTCTCTCCTCTCTTCCTCCTCTCTCTCTCCTCTCTCTCTCTCTCTCTCTCAGCTCCTTGCTGATGGAAAACCAAACTGGTTCTTTCAAAGAACAGGATCAGAACCAGCTGAGATCAGGCAGGAGCACAAGCACCACGTTGGTGGAAAAGGGGTCAGAGATAGACTTTGGACTGGTTTGGATCAGGTCTGGACTGGTTTGGATCAGGTCTGGACTGGTTTGGATCAGGTCTGGACTGGTTTGGATCAGGTCTGGACTGGTTTGGATCAGGTTTGGACTGGTTTGGATCAGGTCTGGACTGGTTTGGATCAGGTTTGGACTGGTTTTGGATCAGGTCTGGACTGGTTTGGATCAGGTCTGGACTCTGTCCCTCTGGTTCTGGTGATGTTTTTCAGAGGGTAAAAAGCTGATGATGATGTTATTGGTTTAATGTTGCTGTTCAAGTTCAGAGAGGATGCACATCCAGCGGCTTCACCTCTGGATCCAGACTCTGGTTGGTCCTCTCATCCAGTCTCTAGTCTGCAGAAATGAACTGCAGAGCAGAGATCAGTCAGAGGTCAAAGGTCAGACAGCAGGTGTGTCCCTGATTGCAGCCGCAGAGCCAGTCTGCTGAGGTCACTGCCCGTGGGTCAGCGTCAGTATGAGTGTGTATAAATGTCAGTAGGTCAGCATGTGTGTGCGGGTGTGTGCGTTTATGTGTGTGTGTATAGTTGTAGTGGTCTGTTAAGGTCAGTGGTGTTAAGGCCGGGTCGGCCTGTTGGTGGCTGCAGTGATTAAAGCGGCTGCTGAGGTGTTGTGTTTCCTTTCCACGGAGCAGGAGGTCGTTCAGAGGTGACGTCGTCAGATTAGAGTCTGATTTATGCTCAAAACTTGATGAAACAAACATAATCTGGAATAAATCAGCTTTCCTTAACACCCTGTGGATAAACATCGTCAGGATAGGATTCATATGTCACAGCTTCAGAGGTGCTTAATCCATAACACCATCGTGTTTATCACATGACAGACTCGACTTTATGCATCAGGTTTGATCTTTAACACACATTCTGGTAAACAAGCTTCAGTCACACCCAGCAGAGAAACTACTTCCTGTTTCTGTTTGTTTTTATCTGTAACGTTTAAAAAAAACAAACAGAATTAAAGCCGCAAGCAGCGATAAGCATGTGCAGCAAGATCAGCACATGCACACGTGTATATGAGTCCAGAGCAGAACTGCTGTTTTTAAACACGGAGGAGAAGACATGACTTCCTGCTGACAGCAGGGGGCGCTGTACTTTAATCTTAATTAAGGTACTTTAATCATCAATTAGTCTTATAGACACAAAAACAATTTTAAGATGATGAGAAAAAAAATCTGTGGGAGAAGTTTGATCAAATGTGTAGCCTAAAAATCACAAAAACCCAACATTTAACTCCAATTTCCGAACTTCCTGTTTGGAATTGACGATGGTCGTAAGAGACTTTTCGGCAGGTCTTGACATGATGGTTATGCACACCAAAAATCAGGCCTGTAGCTGAAAGTAGCTGCAGTTTAAACTCACTAGGGGGCGCTGTGGAGCACAGATCAGCACGAAGGCACTGTGACTGAACTCTGGTATGTTTCGTTGTGACTTTAAGCACACTGAAGGAATGAAATTTAGGGTTAAAGTGGCGGTAGAAAAATAATCACGAAGGTTTCAGGAGGGCCTCGGCCCCGGCGCTCGGGCTCAGGTCCTGAGAGGCTCCGGTCTGAAGGAGGGTCCACTCAAAGTGGGTTAGCTGATAAAGCTTAAAGTGTGACCTCTCCTGTCCGACGCAGGCCCACAGACAGAGTTAAACCAGCGGAGGATGAACCTGAACCCCTAACACTGTGACACACAGAGGCACACACTCACACACACACACACACACACACACACACACCGCATGGAGCCACTGATCAGACCTACAGGCGGGACCTCAGTGTCATTTGTTTGATTTTCATTTTTTGTCTGCGACTCACAAAAGGACAGAATGACGTCTGGAGGACGATCAATAATTCATAGAGCAAACCTGTGTCCTGCAGGGTGTGTGTGTGTGTGTGTGTGTGTGTGTGTGTGTGTGTGTGTGTGTGTGTGTGTGTGTGTGTGTGTGTGTGTGAGGGGGGGGGGGGTGAAATGGATCCATCAGAGGTCGTGCCGTTCTGCCGCTGGAGATTTGTGATTTTTATCCTGATTCAGAATATCTTTAAAATGCTAATGTAAAACCGTCGCCTGATGGAAGTCACGGGAACGCGGCGCCAACACGCGCGCAGGTTTGAGTCACGCTTTCTAAACACGGTCGACATTTCACCGGGCGGCTCCTCGGGGTGTCCTGGTTCTGCTTGATCTTCATCCGTCTCTTTCATCATTTTTTAAACACCCACTTTTCTTCTTTTCGTGACGATTGATGCCTGCTGTTTGAACATCCAGAAAGTTCTGTGTCAGAGGGATAAACACGCAGTGTGTGTGTGTGTGTGTGTGTGTGTGTGTGTGTGTGTGCATACATCTGTCTGATTATCGTCTGAGTCTGATGAGTGTTTGTATTTTCGTGTTGGCTGACAGGCTTACATCACAGCATCCAAAAGAACCAGAGGGGGTGTTTTTTTTTTTTTTTTGAAACCATCTTTGAAGTGTGTCTTTTGTAACATCTCTTACACAACCCTCTCTCTCTCTCTCTCTCTCTCTCTCTCTCTCTCTCTCTCTCTCTCTCTCTCTCTCTCTCTCTCTCTCTCTCTCTCTCTCTCTCTCTCTCTGGGTGTCTGAATAAAGCCTCAGAAGCCTCTTGATGCTTTGTGATCATGGGGATG